>JAMJFZ010003544.1:2372500-2515000 GCA_026225945.1 Cricetomys ansorgei
CAGAGAAATCCCCAAAACTTAACGTGTGACACCAACTTTAACTAAATACCTTTCTTGTCTGCCCAATGCCAAAGTAGTAACTCACTCCTGAAAAGTGGAATTCTTGTTTTTTTGTTTGAGGCAGAGTCTACGTAGCCCAAGCTGGCCTGGAAGCTGCCATCCTCCTGTCTCAGCCTTCCGAGTGTCGGGATAACCAGCTTTCCAAAATAGTTACAATCACCCAGTGAAGCCGCCATTTCTATCCAGTAGGTTTTCACCGAGAACAGAGGTACAGCAAAGGACTCAGACAGGCACTGTCGCCAGCCTCAGGAGCCCTCTTTTCCTTTGGGGTCTCCACTCAGGTAAAGCTAGACCCTCGACTTTGCTGCAGAAAAGGATTTCATGTGGTGGGAGAGACAGCTCTGTGGTGAAGAGTTCACAGTGTTCTTTAGAGGACCAGGTTCAGTTCCCAGCATCCATGCTAAGGAGTTCACAATTAGTTCACAATTGCCTGCAACTCCAGCTCCAGGGGGGGACACTGTGCCTCTGGTCTCCTCAGGCACCTGCACACACGTGCACACACCCACACACAGACACAAACACACATAATAAAAAAATAACAAAAATTACCGGGTGTGGTGACCCACGCCTTCAGCACTTAGCTGGCAGAGGCAGGCAGATCTTCTGAGTCCAGGCCACCCCGGTCTACACTGAGAATTCCCAGGCCTGCCAGGGCTCCGTAGTAAGAACCTGTCTCAACAGATAAATAAGTAAAATATAAAAATAAATCTTAAAAAGGAATTCCATGAAGCAAAGTTGGAGTTTATTAAAAAGGGATTTTTAAAAAAATTTTTAACTTCACATGTATGGATGTGCTTGCATGTATGTCTATGTACCATGTTCACATGGATGGGTGTGTTTGCATGTATATCTGTGCACCGTGTTCACATGTATGGGAATGCTTGCATGTATGTCTGTGTACCATGTTCACACGTATGGGTGTGTTTGCATGTATATCTTGCACCATGTTCACACGTATGAGTGTGCTTGCATGTATATATCTGTGTACCACATTCTTTCTTGTTACCCTCAGAGGCCAGAAGAGGGCATCAGATCCTCTGAGACTGGAGTTACAGACAGTTGTGAGCTGCCATGTGGGTGCTGGGTATTGAACCCAGGTCCTCTGGAAGGGCAGGTGATGCTCTAACCACTGAGAAATCTCTCCAGCTCCTAAAAAGAAAATTTTTTAAATGAAGATTTATGCAGAGAGCTCAGAGGTAGTCGAAGGCCAGGTGCTCGAGGGAAGACTGAGACACATCTGAGAGTGTGGGGGGTGGGCTTCTCCTAGCAGTCTTTTTTGTCTTTACAATAGTCACGTGTATGTATGATACAGACATGTAATGTGTGTATATATATGTGTGAATACAGACATATAATGTTTGTGCATATATAATATGTGTATATATGCATATGTGTGTATATATAACGTGTGTATATAATGTATGTATATATGTACATATATAGTGTATATATATGTGTGTGTGTGTATGATTTTATAGGTTCAGAAGTTATCTTCAAAGAGGTGATAAGGAATTTAAATGATGTCACAGGCAGTTCTGGGGTGCACTGGACAGGACTACAAGGTAAGGTAGCATCCAGGTCACAGGGTTCCCCTTTGTGTCGTAACCACTAGTTAACAGCCTTGTCTGTGAGATATTCAGAACATACCCAGGAGAGCAGTGAAGCCACCTCAAGGTCTCAGTCGCTCAGGTCCTAAGGACAGTTTATTGCTTCTTAGCATTGTTATGTGAAGCTCTCTCTATACAAAAGACATATTGGGCCGGGGAGACACTTTAGTGGGTAACGTGCTTGTTTCACAGGCCTGAGGACTCAGAGTTCAGATCGATATAAAAGCTGGGTGCGTGTGACAGACCACCCGCAACCCCAGAGCAGAGGCAAAGATAAGAAATGTCTGGAGTCAGGTGGCTAGCCAGACTAGCCGAAATGGCAAGCTCTGTGTTCAGTGAGAGACGCTGCCTTCGTATGTAAGATGGGGAGAGACTACGGAAGACCCAGACACCGACCTCAAGCCTCCACACGAATACACAATCACACATGCGCAACTCTCATATGGAAACACACCTACATCGGCAAGAAAAGTATCTCCATGTTGGCAACCTTCCCAGCAAATGTCATTAGCTGTGCTGTTAGTCCTTTTCTTTTGAAAACAGGATCTCACCATGTAGCCTGAACTGACCTGGAACTCACGCTGTAGACCAGGCTGGCCTTGAACTCACAGAGATCCACCAGCCTCTGCCTCCTAAGAGCAGGTATTAAAGGCATGGACCACCCACTTGGCTGTGTAAAAATTCTGGATTCTCTGATGGCAAGAGAGTGTGACCAGCCTCCAGAGCATGTGGCTGTTTTGTCCCTGTGGTTTTTTTCTTCCTGTCCTGCCTCAGTGTCTCCGAACGCTCCACCTTCCTGCCTCTGAGTGCTAGGATTATGTGAGCATGCTACCGCGCTCAGTTCAGCAAAGGTTTCTGTTTTTTAAGATTTATTTACTTTTATTTTGTGTGTACGTCTGAGAGGTGTGTTCACTGCAGATATGCAGTGTCTGAGGAGACCAGAAAAGAGAACTGGCTACCTTGGAACATGGAATTACAGATGGTGGTGCACCAGTGGGTGCTGGGATTCAAACCCGGGTCCTCTGCAAGAACAGTCAGTTCTCTTAACCACTGAGTCCCCGGCTCCATAAATAGTATATCCACGCAGATGACTTGGAGGAAGGGGCTGTTTTGGTTAAGGTATTGGCTTTGAGACAGAGTCTCATGCAGCACACTCTCACCTCAAACTCTGTTGCAGCCAAAAATGATCTTGAACATCTGATTCTCCTCCCTCAGTGCTAGGATCACAGGTATCACATGCTGTTCCCAAGGACCACTGTAACACAGTCATCCTCAGAACCCGTGGTAGAAAAGGTTGATTCCAGGACCCCCAAAAAATACTAAAATTCAAGGGTGCTCATGTCCCTTGGGTAAAAAGTGTAGGGCTTGGGCCCACGTACTGTGAGCCATCTACAGATTGAATAAAAGACCTAATGCAACATGGTGTTAGGCAAACAGTCGATGATAATTATACAGTTCAAGAATAATCACGGTGAAAAAAAGCATGTGCACAATCCACAGCAAATGCAGTAGTGTGCTGCTGTGTGTTCAGCAAGGAAGCAACCCGGGGCGGGGGGAGCGTTCTCCTTAACTGCAAATCCTGCCGGACCTCAGCAGAGGGAACCACCATCCTGGCCAGTGCCAGACTCCATCGTGGAACCCCGAGCGTCTCAGCTCAGGTGTTTTCATTCTCTTAGAACTCCTGTGTTCTACTGATAGCACGTGCGGATCATTAGCAATCAAACAGCCCCCCCCCCCCCCAGAAATCCAACACCTGCAGACAATACAAAACACCGTAGACTTAGGATAGCCCCTCGCCCAACAGTGCCTAAAACGATTTCAAACATACCTAAAAATCAACTTCCAATATTTCCCCTTTTCTGTATATATATATATATATAAAGCATTATTTTTACAACACAATTTAAAACTACACCAGCAAAACTATTTACAAGAGGAACCATCATGAGTGTGGCTAATGCACAAGACCAAGTGAAACCAAATATCTATCAAGCTTTTCACAATGCCTTTGGACACCAGAAAAGCATCATCAATATCCAGTTATCTGGAATTCACTCACGATTATCTGGGCTCCTCCAAAGGGCTTGGATCTGGCTCTGCCCTCTGCAGCACACACAGTTTATCCTCTAGGCTCTGGCTGGCTCCCCTCCATCACTGCTGCTGTCCTCAGTGGTCATCCCGTAGTACTGGCATCTTCAGAACTGCTGGGGTCCCTTGCTGTAACTGGGCTGCACCAATAGCCTCTCCTGGGCTCTCTTCATGGTGCCAAGCCTCACCTTCTGTACATGACCCCTTCAATCTGGGCCTTCAATCGCTTACTTAGGATGCACCTTCACCAGTGGCCTCTCATGGCCTCTCACAGTGCCAAGCCTCAGCTGCTCTCTGAAGACCCCTTCGTGCCTTCAAAACCAGCACCAGCTGGGTGACTCTTACAGTCAAGTTCGGCTACCAGCAAGAGATACAACCTCAGCCAGTTCTGGAAGACAGCTTCTGTGTGCTGACCCTGAGGACACACTTTCCAGACTTTCAGAGTCTGGTTTGCTGGAAAAGTAACTGGTCACTTTGTCTGCAGTAAGGGTCCCTTCATGGGATGGAGTTCTCATCACCAAAGCAGATTGTGTCTTATCAGGACCTTTGGCTCTGAGCCACGGCTTCCATACCAGCAGGGGGTCCTGGGCCAGAGGGAAGAATCTCTGGCTGAAACATTCTGGTAGTTTGGCGTTCTTTTTCACCACCACTAAGGGTAAACACACACCCTTCTTCATAGACCTCAAACAAAAGACAAGCTTTGGCTTCATACACAACGCAGCTATCAAAAAACTCAGTCTGCAAAACGTGCTACCACCAGTGGCCGGAGGGAGCGTCGGCTCCATGGTCAGAAAAAGCAGTAAGAACCTTGCTTTTTCCTGCTCCCAGCTGAATTCTTTATCTCTAAGGGCCTCCGTTCTGCGCCTCTCACCTCGGAGCTTTCTTTCCCATTGATTTATTAATTTCACAGTCTTTTCTCGTCATAGAGGCTTGCTTCGTTTCTCTCTCTGCTCTTCCTTCGGGAACTCTGGTAGCTTCCCTGAGCGTACTTTACCGGACACTGTGAGGTCTGCAGTTCTTTGCTCTCCTTCCTTGTCTCCACGTCGGATTGGCTGGCGTGATGCCCTGCCCCACATTGGTACACCATGTGTGGTTGTAAGTTGCTGCTGTTGTTCAGAAAGGACAACAAGGTGTAAGCTCTGCCAGACCTCAGCAGAGGGAACCACCGTCCTGGCCAGTGTCAGACTCCATTGTGGAACCCTGAGCATCAGCACGGGTGTTTGTATCCTTTCAGAACTCCTCGGGTGTTCTACGGATAGCACGTGCAGATCGTTAGCAATCAAACGTCCCCCACAGAAACCCAACACCTGCAGACTGTACAAAACACCATAGCCTTGGGATAGCCCCTCGCCCTACAGTGCATAAAACGATTTCAAACATAACTAAGAATAAACTTCCAGCACAAATGTATGTCATTTCCTTTCTTTTTTCTTTCTTTCCTTCCTTCCTCTCTTTCCTTCCTGTCTTCCTTCTTTTTTTATTTGCTTGCTTTTTGGTTTTTGGGTTTGTTTGTTTTTTTCTTTTGAGACAGGGTTTCTCTGTTGTAACCCTGGCTGTCCTGGAACTCACTCTGTAGACCAGGCTGGCCTCGAACTCACAGAGATCCGCCTGCCTCTACCTCCCAAAGGCCGGGATTAAAGGCATGTGCCACCACCCCCTGGCTTGCAATGTCATCTTCAAATACACTCAATCCAAGATGGTTGAATCTACAAGCAAGGAATTCCAGGATATAGAGCAGTGGTCACGTTCCATTTTATTATTTCTTTAATAAAATGCTTTAAAGTAGAACTGCTGTGTCACATTTACGTGTTCTGAACGGCTCCTGAATGTTTGGCTACAGGCTGTGCCCATGTTCCTTTGGGCCTGAACGTGAGCTGCCCTCTCTGGGCTAGAGTCCCCCGGTGGGGGCGGGGGCGGGGGCCGGAGAAGGCTGTCGGAAGAAGACAGCTCATGCCCAGAGGCTGGAGTTCAGGCTCATAGAAAATGAGTCCCACCCTCTTGGTGTGCGTCATCTAGCTTCCACCCAAGAAGAGATGCTGGACAGGTGGGCGCTTGGAAAGCGGGTACCCCGGGCTCTCCCGCAGTCTAGAAGTCATACCAGAGAGGGCAAAATTCCCCAGGGGAAAGGCCGTCCTAGAAGAATTCTCAGAGATGTCCACATTTCTAGAGCCTTGCCAACAGAGGAGGGCGTGACTCCGCATGAGCATCACAGGTGGAAGAAGAGAGGAATGGAAGCCAACAGAGTCTGCCCTGGACCATGACCTCCTTCAAGACTCAGGTGAGTTCTCAACAGGTAAAGCGTCATCCATGGCTGGACCTGAACTTCGAACCATTATTAGCTTTGTGACCTTGACTGACTCCCTGTCCCATTCTGCTCCTTGGCTTCTCCATCTGCACCCTCACTTGTGACTGTGGGGACTGAGGAGGGGGGTGACACGGGGTCAGCCTTTGGAAATGGTGATCAGTCCAAGGGATGAACCATCAAAAAATAAAAGTTTCTTTCTAATTACTCTCCTGAAGCTGAAGTGTATCGGATCTCCATGTTCTTGTTCTAAACTGCTTTCCTGCCTAAGGACAATGAGGACCAGGGCTGAGGTTATTCCTCAGTATCAAGACAGGGGAGCCCCGTGGAGTATAACTGGAGGTCCTGCGGGCTTGGGAGAGACAGATCTGAGGCTGAGGCAGAAGGCAAGGACTCCCCCCCCTCGACACCCACCCCGTCTCTGCCCCCTCCGCTGGCCTCCTCTGCATGGGGTGACCAGCTGGTCCCTGACCTTGAGCCTCTGACAATGATTTAACAGCAAGGCGGGGGTTGGGGGGGGGAAATCTGAAGAGCTGTCAGTAGTGGAGGGGACTCAGCCTGGCTCCTTTGCTCAGCTACTCATGAGACATGGGTGAACTGAGACTCAGGAAGAGGCCAGAGAACCATCTGCGTGAGTCTGCTGTACTAAATCTACAAAGTCCTGTGTCCATTTCCCTTCTCTGTCTGCATCAGCTTCCCTTGCTGTAAACGCAGGCAGCTGAAACATTGAAACGTCACTGCCTAGGAATCCGGGAGCCGAGGCTCATATCGGAGTTGCCCCGTGTCTAGACGGAGACCCCAGTGCAAGGACCACGTCAGACACCGTCTGCTGGCACATTTGCCACTTCTATGCAGCAATGAAGATAGAACCTCTACTCCTCTCTTTGTTGTGTTAATTTGGGGGGGCAGGGTGGAGAACATAGTCTTATACAGTGTCTTAGTTAGGTTTTATTGCTGTGAAGAGACACCATGACCACAGCAACACTTATAAAGGAAAGCATTTCATTGGGGCTGGCTTACAGTTCAGAGGTTTAGTCCATTATCAGCATGGCGGGGAGCATGGAGGCAAGCAGGCAGACGTGGTGCCGGAGAGGGAGCTGAGAGTTCTACATCTGGATCGGCAGGCGGCAGGAAGAGAGAGACCCTGGGCCTGGCTTGAGCTTCTGAAACCCCAAAGCCCACCCACAATGACACACTTCGTCCAACAAGGCCACACGTCCCAATCCTTTCAAATAACGCCACTCCCTATGAGTCTATGGGGGCCATTTTCTTTGAAACCGTCTCCATAGCCTAGGCATGCCACAGGGCCAAGGATGACTTTGACCTCTGACCCTCTGCTTCCACCTTCCCCTGCTGGGATGACAGGTGTACATCACTGTGCAGGAAAGACAGAATTTTTCAAGGGAAGTTGGAAATTCATACTTACAGGAGACATCTTCCCAATATTATCAAATAGTTGGGAAACCAACCAACCAAACTGGGCATAGTGGCATACGCCTGTAGTTCTAGGACATGAGACACCAAGGCAGGAGGGTCAGGAGTTCAAACTCAACTCTGCTTGCAAAGGAAGTTTCAAGCAAGCCTTGGCTACAGGAGACTCTGTCTAAAGAGGGGAAGGGGTGGGTCGGGGGATGACTCAGTTTGTAAAGCCAAGCACATTCAGGTACGAGGACCTGAGTATCAATAGTATCAATACGTACAGTACAATACAGTATCAATACGGAAGAGGGGGCAGAAAGACTGTACGCGTCTGAGGGATTGAGACCTTCTAGAAAGGTCAAAAGTTACGCCCACAAAGTCCCACCAACACCTTCCCTCAGCAATCCTTAATCAAGAAAATGCCATGCTGGCTGGCTGGCCCACAGGCCAGACTGGTGGGGGGGGGGGTCGTTTTCTCAGTCGAGGTTCCCCTTGTCAAATGACTCTAGCTTGCGTCAGGTTGACATAAAACCAAGCAGGATGGCGGGTAAGGGCGCTTGGGAGGCAAGCCTGGCAACCTGAGATTGATCTCTGGAAACAGCATAAAGGTGGAGGAAAGAACCAACTGCACAAAGCTGTCCATGGCATGCCCGCGTCACGCAAATACACTACGGTAATACTACTACTATTAATAATAATAATAACAACAAAAGGAATGAATGGTATGAGTTTGGGGAAGTGGCGAGGCACGTGCCTTTTAATCCCAGCACTGGGGAAGCGGCAGGGGATCATCCAGTTGGAGTTATCCTGATGTGTGAGCAACACACACACACAAGGGAAGGAAAGTCAAGAAAGAAAGAAGGAAGGAAGGAAGGAAAAGAATTAGGGAGAGAGACAGAGACAGAGAGAGCAAGCGAGCTGAGTCTAACCAAGGAAGCGGCATCAACAGAGTCAAGAGCAGCTAGCCAATGGACAGGGAGTCAGAAAATGCTGGGGCCCTCCCAGCCACAACTGCACCGGGGCTCTGGATCAAGAAAACCGGCTTCAGAAGCCTCTTACCGCACTGGCGTGGAGGAGCCGGAGGGAAGGCGGCAGGAGGCAGTCTAGGGATCGCTGGCTCCTGCTTTCACGATTTGCGAATTTTTTTTTTTTTTTCCTTTTACTCCACTCTTCCTGACTGCTTCGGTCTGCACACCGTTATCTTAGTCTTCCTCCTCCCTCTCTCCCTAAGCAGCCCGCTAACTGGAGACCCTCTGAGAATTATGGAGCTAGGCTCCTCTCTGCGACCCGTCTGAGAGCAGGGGTAACCTAGGGGTGAGGAGAGGGGTACCTGGTCCCAAAGCCCAGAGAGGTTCCTAAGTGCCCATGGCCTGGTAGGTGTGGCTTGATCTGAGCCCCGCACCCAACAAGCCTCTCCGCTTGCTCACTTTGCCTGAATGTCCTAGGTGGTGGGGGTCAGAGTTGTCTCATCCTTGGTGACTAGGTTCTTTAACGGCCAGAGTGCCACCAAAAGCCTTTACTTGGTGGATGAAGAAGCAATAGCCAGTTTGGAGGGGACATTGGCTCCGCAGCTAAAAATCCAGACGGACAGACTGCCACCAGGTCCAAGGCCTCAGTCCCTCAGTCCTTGTGTCTGAGTCCTGTTTAGTCTGCCCTGGACCTGAGAGTTCAGGGAGGGGAGAGGGAGGTGCTGGCGACCCACAAAAGGGCTCGCTGTGTGGCCCACCACCGATTTGCTCTGGCTAAGCCAGTGGAAGCCGGAGCTAATTTCCTCCCGAGGGGGTCTGTGGCCCTTCCTCCCGGGAGGAGGGAAAGGGAGAGGCTGGGCTAGCTGTCCCAGGCAACCCTCAGTCCTTTGCCTCTTCTAGCCCCTGCCTCTTCCTGGGAGTCCCGTGGCTCCTCCATGGAAGCACAAAGTAGATCCATCAAGTAACACATTGAACCCCAAGTGTGTCCCTGTTCTCTGGAGAGGAAAAGACACATTTAGTTTCGGATAAACAAAGTTAAGAATAATCTTGGGGCTGAGACACCCACCGCCCTGGGGAGGTGGAGGAAGCCTTGGGCGCAGCCTCGCTTGCCACAGCTGTTTGAACTTCTAGAGATGTGCTCTCTATCCGAGCCTCTTCATGAGGAGTGAGGTCCAGGAGATGCACCGGGCTTGCTAACCACTCCAGAGAGCCCCAGATTCCACCCAGGCCTTGGAGCACCCCAACACCTGCTGAGGCTTCTGAATTATTATTCAGAATATTCAAATTATCTCTTTGTAGAAGTAGTTTCCCTTTTCTTTCTTTTTTTTCTCTAATTGCAGCTAGGTGTTAATTTTCAAGACTCTTTATTGCATTTAATTAACTTAGTGTGTGTGTGTGGGCTGGCCATTTGGTGACAGAGGTAGCGTGAAGAGGGGTTACCCTGTGCAGCCGGGGAGGGGCCCTTGGGACCTGGAGCTCTGGCCACTGGTACATGTTCCCCCTCCCCGCCCACATACAGGTCCCCAGGTCCCCAGAGGGGTTTTGTTCCACTCCAACCCCCTACTCACACGTACACTTGGTCACACACACTCATACACACTTGCACACAGGCTCTCTGTCTCTCTCAAACACATGTGCGTGTGTGCACACACATACACATCGTGCACGCAGACACGCACACATTCATTCACATACACACTTGGTCACACACACTCATACACACTTGCATACAAGCTGTCTCTCTCAAACACACATGCACACACAAACACACATGTGCACGAAGACACACGCGCACACACACACACACACGCGTGTACATGCACACACACAGACACCAGGTCCCGTCTCCTCTTTCTCCCTCGGGCCCCCCACCCCCTGCAAGGCCCCGTCAGGAGCCTCTTTGTGAGGTAATTGGATTTCTCCCCTTGTTAGCTTGCAATGAAAATGTCATCTATTCCAGGCCACCGCCAGGGAGGGGCCGAGCCCCCATTCAGCAACCAAGGCCCAGAGCCGTGAAGCTATTCAGGCCGCCCAGTGGGGCAGCTGCAGGCTGTCTCCCTGACAATGCCCCTCTTCCCCTCTGGCCTACCGACATGCCAGCCTGAGAGGAGCCCTGGCAGTACTGGAGTTGGGTGCCTGGACTCTGTGGCTACTGGAAGCCCCTTTGATCAGAAGAGGAATTTGATTTTAAATGCAGTGCCCCCCTCCAAATACCACCACCAAGGAGGGGAACTGTCTATCTTAGGAGAAGGAGTGCTTGAAAATCAGGAGAGACTCCAGACAAGTGCTGTTTGGGGAAGATGGGTATCGATCGGAACAGTGAATCACTGTTAACTTGACGGGATTCTGCATCGCCATGGAGACACACATGGAGAGGTGATTCCAGAGAGGTTCATCTGAGAAGGGAAGACCTGTAGTGGATGTAGGCGACACCATCCCGTGAGCTGGGGTTCCACACTGAATAAAAACGACAAAGGGGGGCTTTGGGAGATGACTTGGTCTGCAAAGTACTGGGTGTAGAACGTAGAGATGGGTAGGGCGGTGGTGGCGCACGCCTTTAATCCCAGCACTCGGGAGGCAGAGGCAGGCGGGTCTCTGTGAGTTTGAGGCCAGCCTAGTCTACAGAGTGAGTTCCAGGACAGCCAGAGCTACAACAGAGAAACCCTGTCTCAAGAACAGCATGGAGATGAGAGGAGCATTACCCAGCATCACTCTCTGCTTCCCAACGGTGGGTGCGAGGTGACCAACCGCTTCCCCGTCGTGAAGGATCATAACTTGAAACGCTGAGCCAGAATAAACCCTTTCTCCTTAAACAGCTTTCGTCGGGGTGTTTTATCACGGGAAAAGTAGCTAAGACAGCTGGTAGATGCGAGCCTTCTGGCAGTCAGGAGAAAGTCTCTTGCTGACTTTGCAACTGGGGCCGGGGTCAGGAAGGTCAGGCTACCGTCCCGTGGTAGGTGGCACCCATTGACTGAGTCTCCTTGGCCTAGTTAGTGCTCGGTGACACCGTGTCAGACCTCTTCCCTTCCTAAGAAGGGATTTGTTTGTGGAGTGGAGGCTGGGGGATGGACTCAGTCTCTGGACTTCCCTCCTATAAAGTGTGCCCGGGCTCTGAGAGGCTCCATGCCTGCCGCCTTAGAGCGTCCTCGGGGCTTGGTCTAGCACATGGGCAAAGGTTTGCCTTTGGGGCTTCCAGGGCTTCAGAAGACCAATTCTGAGTCGGCACCCCAGGAGAGCAGAATGGAGTCTTTCTCTTTATTTGAGGCACTTCTGCCACTCTCCAAATAAGAGAAGTGACAGTTCTCTTCCACATCACGATAGTGACGTTTTTGGCACCACTGTTGACTCACGGGTTCAGCATCTGACAGATCCCAACCATCCCAGACATCCCCGCTAAAGTTCATGCTGTCCCATTTTGGCTGACGGGAGCCTCCTTAAGTTGGCTCTTAGGTCTTCGGGCATCACCTTAGCAGCCTCGAGGAAAGATAAAAAGGCAGGGAAACTTGGTGGGGACACAGAAAGGAAAAGGGGTCCTTCATCTAGAATCCAGTTGAAACCTCTCACCAGCTGCTGAGCAAGAATTCCAACCCAATTACCAACTGCTGGGTTGGGGGGATGGCGGTCCTTCCCCCCTTCTGGAGCTACAAGCCTGCAGTTTTCCAGGGATCAGAGAAAGGACACTCACCAAGCCCCCCGCCCATGTGCAACTCTGGTGGCTCCTGATTTTACCCATCAGCTGTAAGTTCCATCCAGGGCCTCTGGGGTGGGGGTGGGGGGGTCACCTCACATGTCCTATCAAAAGAGAGAGAGATGGAACCAAAGGATTTCCTAGCAACCTTCTGAGATGTAACTTGAGAGCCACTACAACCGTCATCGCTGATGCTTAGGACAAAACATTTACCTTCTCCCTGTGGGTCCCGTACTCGGACTCGGGTGCACCTTACCTTTGCATCCTCCTCTCCCTTGGGAAGCACATGCTCGTTTCTTTTGAGTCCCACCCCACCCCCCTTTTCTCAACCCTCCTGCTTAAGCCTCCATTAAGATAGCATTAATAAAACTTCCAGTTCTGCTTCACTATACTGTAGGGTAGTCCTGAAATCAAATCGGTCTGTCTCTAAGTCAGGTTCCTAAAAGCTTAGGAACACCTTGGGCAGTGTGGAGCTGTGTCCCCGCCTCCCTGACAGGAAACTTCTTCCCAACCTGGTCTAACAAGGTCCCTGTCTTAGGGTTACTATTGCTCTGATGAAACGCCATGACCAAAGCAACTTGGGGAGGAAAGGGTTTATTTGGCTTATGCTTCCACAGCACTGCTCATCATCAAAGGAAGTCAGGACAGGAACTCAAGCAGGGCAGGAACCTGGAGGCAGGAGCTGATCAGAGGTCATGGAGGGGTGCTGCTTACTGGCTTGCTCCCCGTGGCTTGCTCAGCCTGTTTTCTTGTAGAACCCAGGACCACCAGCCTAGGGATGGAACCACCCACAGTGGGCTGGGCCCTCCCCCATCCATCACTAATTAAGAAAATGCCCTACAGCTGGATCTTATGGGGACATTTTCTCAATTGAGGTTTCCTCCTTTCAGATGATTCTAGCTTGTGTCAAGTTGACATAAGACTAGCCAGCACAAATAAGCCCAGCCTTGTTTATTTATTTATTTTATTTTTTAAAATTTATTTAGACAGGGTTTTTCTGTTGTAACTCTGGCTGTCCTGGAACTCACCCTGTAGAACAGGCTGGCCTTGAACTAACAAAGGGCCTTCTGTCTCTGCTCGCAGGCGCTGGGATTAAAGGCATGTGCCACCACCGCCTGGCCTTAATCTTTTTTTAGATTTCTTTTTTTTTTTTTGAGATTTGACCTCAGTCCTTCCTTTTCTTTCTGGGGGTCCTCATCTAAGATGAGCAAACACACCCACCAACGGCTTGCACGCCAGTCACCAGTCCTTACGACCTATTTTCAAGAGAAACTATGTTTCCTCAGCTTTTTAAAAGAGGCATGACCCAAGATCTCTCTCCTTACTACGCACGTTTCTCCTTTGCTATCGCTACACGCTGGTATAATGGGGATTGGGGCACTGGGGTTTCCCAGCTGTCCTCACTGCCTTCCTTTCCCTCAGACCAGCCCCCACCCCTTTTAGACAGTATCCCATCCTCAGGCTTGCAGTGTAGCTGAGGAGTGCCTCGAACCCCTGACTGCTTGCCTCCACTGCCAGTTTGTGGCTCCAGAGGTCAGCCCAGGGCTTTGCGCATGTAGACAGGCACTCTGCCAATTGAGCTACGCTTCCAGCTGTGTGGTGCTGGCCTTTGCTTGAAGCCGGAGGAGAGACAAATCACATGTTAGTGGCAGGCTGGACTGCCATGATCCCACCTAAATCCTCAGCCCTGGCTTTGTCCTCTGTGGTGGAAACTGGATGGTGCATGTCTCCGGGATAGTGAAGGGACCTGTAAGGGACCTCGCTCATGTCACTGCAGGGAGTGCAGTAGCAGAGTGGGTTCAGATCCTGCTGCAACTGTTTCTTTATATTCGTGTGTGTGTGTGCGTGTGTGTGTAGTGTCTGCAAACACACATGTGCACCCATGCTATGTTCATGAATGCATGTTTGTATATGTGCGGGTGCATGACTGTGTGCAGGTGTGTGTGTGTGCACACGGAGCTCCCAGGTGTGTCTGGCTAGCTTATTCTGGGAGACCTCATCTCTGGCCCTCACGTTCTGGGGTTACCTGGCTGGCCTGCCACACCCACCCAGCATCGTGTTCAGGGGACCCAGCTCTCACACTTGCAGGGCAAGTGCTTTGCCTGTCTACAGAGCCATCTCCTGAGCCCGTGAACTGCCCTCAATCATAGACGCAGTGTTGTCCTGTGCCTTAGGGGGAGCCTGTTTCAGGCCCTTGTAGCAAATACACAAGAAAAAGCTGAATGGGGAAAGACCTATTTTGGCTCCCAGTTTCAGAGGGCTCAGGCCACTCCAGCCTAGCCCGTGCACTTGTACAGAACCCCATATTGACGAGAATATGCAGCAAAGAAGGGTGCTCACTTTGTGGCATCTGGGAAGCAGACGGTGGGGGAATGGGCACCAGCCTCCAAGGACATTTCACCACTTAGGCCTCACCTCCTAAAGTTTCCAGCACCTTCCAAAATAACACCACTAACCAGGAACTCATCTTCAAATCACGACAGCGTCTGAAGTACAGCACATTCTAAGCCAGCCAGGAAAACTTGTTGCTGAGGAAACAGGCTGGTTCATCTGACAAGTATTTACCGAGTATCTTACGATGTTCTAGAGCTGCACCGATGACAAGGTGCCATCTGAAGCGGGGGTCCTAGTGTCTGCCATCAGAGTACAAGTGACTCTGGAAGGCCCTGGGCACCTCAAGTCAACACTCACAGAGCACCTGCGGCCACTGGGCCAAACCCCAACCCTGGTTAAGGATGCTCCAGCCTCTGCCTTCCGACCTCTATGCCTCCAGCAGAGCCCTCACATCCTCAGAGATGAGGCCTTTTCTAGTCACGTGATGTCTCTGGTTTCCTCTGGATGTTGGGGCCAAGAACGTCTGTTTTGGTGGATGGAGAGGACACAGGAGCCATGAGAGGGAAGAGGTCCTTTGAACTATCACACCTAGAGGAGAAGGCCCCGAGGGAGACAAAGATCCACAAGGTTGGCAGCTGAAAGGCTGTGTGCAGTGTGCAGCCGGCCTGGTCCTCTGCTGAGCAGGGGTGGGATGCAGCTAGCCCACTGTGTCTAGGATCCTCGGAGGCCATCCCCATGTACTCCACCCACTGCCCATTAGCCTTTGGTCAGAGGCTGTTCAGTGAATGCACACTGTGCTCCTGGAACAGTCTAAGCCCTGGGGAGACGACAGAGCATGCGTGCACATAGCAGATCAGAATCTTGCTGTCAGTGGGGGAGGCTGAGCCTGGCAAGCAATGCAAGTCCAGTGATCACTTTGTTATGGTATGTGTGTGTGTGTGTGGGGGGGTATCTGTATGTCTGTGTGTGTGATGTGTGTCTGTGTCTGTGTGTATCTAGTGTGTGTGTGTGGTGTGTCTCTGTGTGTGTCTGGTGTATGTGTGTGTGTGTGTGTGTCTGTGTGTGTGTGTATGTGTGTCTGTGTGTGTCTGGTATGTTTGTGTCTGTGTGTGTGTATGTGTGTGTCTGTGTGTGTTGCAACCTGCCATAGGCAGCAGTGAGGGAGGGCAGGTACTGAGTATCCTCTAAGAGACCTTCCATGTCTAGTCTGTCACCCTGGCCAGGTAAGGACAGCCACCCCTGTCCGTAGGTGAATGAAAACCCTCACAGGCTCATTCTGGCACAGATGTCCTGTCCCTCTCCTTAGCTTCCTTCCAGGGCCACATGGATGCCCAAGGGCCTCTAGTGGCTTCATAATGATGGGAGCAAGGGCTGTGCTGGCTAAGAGGAACTTCATTCAGTGGGTGCCCTGCTCGGGCAGGGTGAGGAGGGAGCCTTAGTCCTCCTGGTCAGTCAGAAGTCAGTTGCAGGCAGAGGTCTTCAAGTCCTGGTTCTTCTGCTTATTCTCCTGATAGTGTGCCTTCACTGAGCCGCCCGGCCTCTCTAAGCCTGGCTGACACATCATGATCCATAACCAACCACAGTAAGCTTAGTTACTCCTGCCTCTGTTCCAAAGTCTATGCCACCCATTCATTCAACAGTTTGTTTTGAAACAGGGTCTCATCAAGCCCAGGCTTGCTTCAAACTCTATGTGTAGCTGAGGCTGGCCTTGAATTCCTGACCCTCCTGCCTCCATTTCCCAAGTACCGGGATTATAGATGTGTGTTATTTGTTTGTTATTTATTGAGACTCCATTACACCTTAGTGGGCTGCGGTGTTTTTAGCTGTCCACACCTGTGGTTTGTCCTTCGGGGTAAGGGTGGGGGACACAATCTGATCCTCCCACCTGATCTCCAGGTAGGGCTTAGCCTCTGGGCATGCACAGTTGCAGAGCGCTGGGCCCTGAGGCGTAGGTGTGAACAGCGCCACCTAGTGGCTACAAGCTGCCGTTTCTGCTGTTTGTGTTTGCGCCTTCTGCCTTCCTGGGCTCTCAAGACTGTAACTCTGGCTCCCTCTAGGGGTTCCTAGACATGATTGCAGGGTACTGATAGAGTTCAGCGCCTGGCAGCATGAAGAATTCTCTAGAATTCCTCCCCAGTGGAAAACACAAGTAACACCTACCCCTCCTCCTAAGATGGAAAGGACAAACCAAGGCACACTTACACCAAAGTTCACTCTGGGGAACCAGTGAGATTAGTGGGCTTCCTCAGAGCACAGGTGAGGGTTACTTACAAGGATGTGGATGCTTCTCCCTCCAAAGGATGCTTCCAGCAACACTGACGACTTACCGACTTACCTTAGCGGCAGAGATGGAGCTCCAGCCCTCAGCCACTCCCAGAAGCCACTGGCAATTAAGGCAGCGCCGCATACAGCACGTGGTAGGGAGTGGCAGGATACTCCGGTGAGAGTCTCCTGACCCTCCCCGACCCCTCCATTAGCGGATGTAAGCAGCCCAGCTGGGATAACTGTTTTGCAAGGAGGCACAGCAAACTTTCTCCAGATCACGGTTGGTCCTCCCCGGGGCTTGGCTGAATGGACAATCACTCACTCTCTCTTTTCTTAAGAGGCAGGGTCCTAATTCTGCCCAGGCTGGTTCCAAACACGGAGACTTCAGCATTCCTCCTGCTTCAGGTTCTGGAGTAGCTGAGACGCGGGGCAGGGGGAGTGGGGGGGGGGGCAATGCATCACATGGGTGACTTGTTATTTTTATGTAGGTGCATGCGCCTGCTAATCTGTCCGTGCACCACACGTCGTGCAGATGCCTGCGGAGGCCAGGGGAGTGTCGACTCCCCTGACACTGGAGTTACAGACAGCTTGTGAGCCACTGTGCAGGTGCAGGACCCTGACGTCGCTGATCAAATTGGGTAGTTCTCTCGACTACTTAGATTGGGAGAAAACATTCGCAAATTGTACACACACAATAAAGGTCTTACATCTCAACTTGTGGGTTGAGACCCCTCTAGAGTCGAACCACCTTTTCACCGGGGTCGCCTAAGACCATCTGCGTATCAGATATTTACATTCTGATTCATAACAGTAGTAAAATTACAGTGATGAAGTAGCAAAAGAAATAATTTTAGGGTTGGGTGTGGTCACCACAACATACGGAGCTGTATTAAGGGGTCCTAGCGTTAGGAAGGTTCAGAACCACTGATTTAGAATATATAAAGAGTTCTTCAAACTCAGTAACATGAAAACAAAAAAATCCAGTTTAAATATTTTTTTTAAAGATTTCTGCTGAGTGTG
The DNA here is from genome assembly GCA_026225945.1 of Cricetomys ansorgei. NCBI lineage: Eukaryota > Metazoa > Chordata > Mammalia > Rodentia > Nesomyidae > Cricetomys > Cricetomys ansorgei. Next base: position 2,390,252 of record JAMJFZ010003544.1, read on the forward strand.
CATGTACACATGCATGCCAGCAGAGGGCATCAGCCACCATGTGATTGCTGGGACTTGAACTCAGGACCTTAGGAATGGCAGACAATGCTCCTAACCGCTGGGCCATAGCTCCAGCCCAAATAGTCTTTATTACTGGTGTGTGTGTGTGTGCATGCACACCTTGTATATGTGTGGACATTTGTGCTTTGAAACAAGAATAGAGGTCAAAGGACAACTGGCTCTCTCCTGTTCTGTGGATTCCAGCGACTGAACTCAGGTCACCAAGCTAGACAGCAAAGTGCCCTTAACTACAGAGCCTTCTTGCCAGCCCAGGTACACGATTTTGTAAAGATGTGCAAATGCTCAAAGCTTTGTAATAACAAAATAAAGCTGTTGCCGAACATAGTGGCACACACCTTTCATCTCAGATGCATTTCCATGAGTTCGAGGCCAGCCTGGTCCACACAGTGAGTTCCAGACCAGCCAGGGCTACATAATGAGACTCTGTCTCAAAAGAAAAAATTAAATAAATAAAAGCAGTAAACAACAAAAATGTTCCTTGATGGGCAAACATATACATTGACTATGGCATGTCCACACATGGAATACGACTCAGTCACAGAAATGAATGGCTTTCAAAATAATTATGTTCAACGAGAGTAGTTGGAGACCCCAAGAGAGTGCACGTGAGTCCAGTCTTGCAAAAACGTTAGAAAAGACACACACACAGACAGAGAATGGATGGGGGTGGGGGTTCCTAAGGAGTGAGGAGGCAGTGCTGGGGAAGGCTAGGATAAAGGGGTTACAAAGGGTCAGGAGGACACTGTTTAGGGAGGTGAATACGCTTACTGGTGTACATTGCATTGATGCTTTCTCTGGCGTCTGTGTTTGCCCCTTTAAGTCCCAGCGCCCTGTCTTAGTAACTTCCCTCTTTACTATGATAAAATGTCTGACATAGGCAATTTAAGAAAGGGTTTACTTTCGCCCACAGAAGGGAAGGCAAGAGGGGTGACAGGGACGCAGGACAAGGCTACACAGGTGTTTTGCTTTGAACTCACAATTCACCTGCCTCGGCCTCCTGCATGCTGGATGACAGGCATGCAACCCCCGTGCCTGGCAGATCTGTATTTACTTGTGTATACTTCAAAAGGAAGTTTCCGGAACAGTTTTTGGAATTGTCACATGAAGTCAGCTGTCGTGGAAGTTTATTTTTAGTTATACTTAAAATGTTTCTACGCACAGTTGGGTGAGGAGCTACCCTAGGTCTTGGCGTTTTGTATTGTCTGCAGGTGGGGGATGTTCACTGCTTATGATCTGCATCGGAGTAGTTCTGAATGGATAAAAAACACCTGTCTGCTAAGAACCTCACAGAAACCTAGAACATGGGTCCAGGTCGGGGTGACTTGTGTCCACTGTTCCTGCAAGGCTTACCGTCTCCAGCAGGGGGCGACCGACATCAAGCTTTGCTTGGCATGGGTCCCTGGATAGGATCTGCGGATCTCTACCTATAAACACGGGTAGATTTGTGGACACCGCTCTCCGTCCCAAGCCCCTGGGCTCAGCTACTTTTCCGTGTGACCACTTCTCCATCTGTAGATCCTTACGTCTTACTATTCAGCCTCAGTTTCCCCTAGTGTGTGAAATATGAGTGCCGTCCATTCTGCTTTCCCTGGCCTCAGTGTTTCAAACCATACCAATCTTCACTCCAGGGCAGCCCTCCTCCGACCCCTGCACCAAGAGACTTCCAAATAACACAGATGAAAGACCATCCCCCCGAAAAATCACGTCTTTATTGTTTGATTAATGAACTGACTCGGAGGGGTGTGTGGCTGGGGTGGGGTGAGAGTGTCTGGTTTTGAGGAGCCAGAAACTCTTGTTAATTGTGTACAAAAGATGAATGTTATAAAAACTATGTAGAAAATGTCTGGGTGAAGCAGGAGCCTCACAGAGGGCTCAAGGCACCTTGGGAAATTGAGTCACGGTCCAACCTCGAATCTGGAACAGTGGAAGCAGAGCTGCACCCAGCACTTCCTGCCCCACGAAACAAGCACATTCTCTCCTGAAAAAACAAACCACTGCAAATCCACCCTTACGGGACATAATGAGCAGAGGCCAAGGCACTGCCAGAAATAAAATGAGCCCATTCTGAGCCCGGAGCCTCCTTCTCTGGGGCCCAGCCCTGGAGCTGGGCCATCCCTGTTCCCCGGGTTCCCATAGGGCTCAGCCTTCCCATGGGAGAAATGACCATTGTACACCGCGCACACGGGCACATATGCCCTGGGCTTTGGTCGGTGCCACGAGTGGGCAGAGGACTGCAGCTGGTCCCGTCTAGCCCGCGTGGACTGGCGTGTGCTGTGCAGTACGGTCCTGCTGGGGCTCCTGTGCCGGGCCAGGTCCTAACTGGGATAGCACAGACAGCACCCGGTGCCTGCTGCGTCTGCGCTGGACTTGGCACCGGGCCCCAGTAACCCATCGATGACGGAGTGCTCCGAGATACTGTCCTCCACGCGGGTGATGTACAGTAGCGTGAGCAGCACACCGAGAAACTGAGGACACAGAGCGAGGGCTGGTGAGAGCCTGCAGGCACACGGGCATTCCTCCCTGGCGGTCCCCTCGTGACGCTAAGTGGCTGGGGAAACTGAGGCATCCTAGCACCCACTGCCGAGGCAGCCCCAGGCTGGACCTCTTCTGGAACGGCGCTCCCAGGAGCGAGGAGACTTCCCTGTGCCCCGCTAGCAAAGGCCCCTCTGTGCTGGGCCTTCAGCCTCCCAGCTCTGCCACACTTTATCCAGGGGACCGTGCGAAAGACACTTCACCTCTTGAAGCCTGTCTTCACGTCTGTTAAGTGGACGTGGTGGTCGCCCCACCCTCTGAAGGCAGAGCCAGTGCAGAGCAAGCTATTGAGGCCACACCATTTGCCTCTCCTTCCAGGCCCCAGGCGTCCCGGGGGCTCTGAACCCCCACTCTCACCGCCCGGCCTGGCTTCACCTGCACCCACAGGATACGCACCTGAGGAAGCAGGATGCCCAGTAAGAGACCCGCCATGATGGTGTAGTTGTCCATGAACCATATCAGCACGGCGTTGGTGCAGCCCCGCACATGAATGATGTTCTGTGCACTCAGGCGCTGTGGGGGTGGAGTGGGGGGTGGGGAGGTCAGCATGGGAAGGTAGCCCTGCTTCTGAGACAACACTGGGGACGTCCTGGTAGCACTTCGGTGGTCAGGCTGCTGGGAACTGAGGGGGTGGCCGAGTACACCCACATGCCTCCCACACCACCTAGCACCGCACGGTATTAACCGGAGCTGAAAGCCAACTCCAGGCATGTGCGGGAAAACAAAAAAAAGCTACACGGTTTCCATACATGTACGGGAACACGTCTAGAATTATAGAGTTTTCCACAAGTGCAAAACCCCTCACCACCAAACTTTGCTTCATACACAAAATTATTAAAAACAACATCATTTGGGGCTCTGGCGGGCTACCCACGTTCCAGGGGACGGCTCTGCTCTTCCGCGTATACGGCAGAACTAATTGGACCCAGCGGGTTATTTAAAAAAGAGAGAAAGAAAAAAGACTAGCCGTACTGGTACACATCTTTCGTCCTAGCACTAGCTCAGGAGGCAGAGGCAGGAGAATCTCAGTGAGCCTGAGGCCGGCCTGCTCTAGATAGCAAGTTCTAGGTCAGCCAGGGCTACACAGAGAGACCTACGCCCCAGCACCACCCCAGCTTCCTAGAAGTTACCCAGGAAGCGGATGCAGGGGGACACCCAGGAAGGACTTGCTCTTCCCCTCAAGGACTCCGGGGTCCCAGACAGTGGCGCCGGTGTGAGCTGACAACAAACTGTAGCATGTGAGGGTCCCTGGGAGGAGGGCCTGGAGGAGGTAGGTACTCCACCTGGGCAGGTGGCCTCCCTTGGCTCCCGGGGCCCTTCTGTGACCGGACAGCCGGGGAGAGTTGGGAAACCTGAGCATCCAGGAGCCCTCCCCTAGAAGCCTCCATCAGCCAGGGAGCGGGAGAGGGGCACCCTTTCCGGGAACAAGGGGTTTCCAGGCCATTACCTCTTTGTCGATTGTCTTGTAGCCGCACATGGTGTTGATGACATCTGTCTGAAACAGAAATGTGTCACGGCCTCGACTCTACAGGCCGGAATCCCCGAGGGACGGCCCTTTACGGCTGAGAAAGCGGAGGGGTGGGTCCAGTCGGGTGTGGAGGGAGCTGAGATTTCCTGACTCCAGCTGCAGACTCCAGCCTGTGTCTTGGTTTACCTCCTCCGAGAAATGCCCACTGGAGAGCCATGGGCAGGACTCCCCGTCCCTGGGGGTTCTTGTGGGAGACCGCCCCTCCGCCAGCAGCAGTCTAAGCTCTTAGCTGGAAGCACCCCCCCAGTCACTCCCCGAGTGATGCATCTATACTTCTCAGCGGCTCAAGCCAAGCTGTTCCCACTTACTGGCTCTCGGAAAGAAACGGCTCAAACCACAGCTGGGCCCCTGCCAGCTACGGTTTACCTGAGGGCAAGGCTGGGCCACTGGCCATTCTTCCCTGCCCCCTCAACGCTGGCTTCGCCACCAAGGAGCCACAGGAGTTCCTCGCTGAAAAGAAGAACTGCCTGATTTACACATGGGGACCCTATGGCTGGGCTACAGCCCCCATCAAATTCCTCCCCAAGGAGGCGCCATGACGCGCCCATCACTTCTCTGTGCCCTGCTTGGTCCCGTCTTCAGCCATAAGTCGAGAAGTGGAGATCCAGGTCCAGCCTGGACCCAGTCTCAGGAAGCTGGAGAGTTAACAGGGTTTGGTAGACGCGGGGGTGGGGGGTAAGGGATGGGGGTGAGGGGATGGGGTCCTCTGGCTTGTTCTGGAAAGCCAAGGGATGTGACCCGTGAACCCGCTCCGCGCGTGTTTGTCATAAATGAGATACACAGGAGGTAAATCCAAGTGCAAGAAAAGACCACCGTGGCCAGGGCAACACTGCTCGTGACCCCAGCCCCAGAGGTCATGAGGTTATCTAAGTGACAGGGCTCAGTGTGTGCACAAAATAACCTTTCTCAGTGAAGACAGTCCCCTTGGGTACCCTCACACCCAGCAGTGACCCCTGTGGAAAGGGTCAGCCATTCCACTCGCTGGACACATGTTAATTGGCACCTGTTGTGTACCAGTTACTATTTTATTGCGCTTGAGGCACCCAGGACAAAATGAAGCCCTGCCTCAGCACTGGTAGCCTAGGGAGAAGACAAAGAACACGACCAGGGAGTGATCCAGCAGAGAAGGAGGCGGCGAGAGAAACCTCACTGGGCAGCTGAAGGCTGGACTGCGAGACCCTAGTGGACTGGCTCCCTTGCCCCAGCATGGGTCACCGAACCCTGCCACTGCTAGCCCCACCCCCTACCTTCCCATCCCCCTCATCCCCCACCCACCCACCCCCACCTGGGCTGCCACAGCCCGCCCTCCAGCAAGCCCTAGCAGATTATCAGCACCTCCCGCTCCACCTCCTGTTTGCTGCCGGCACCTCAGGGTTAACTTCTGAGGACACCAGCGCCCAGCCTGGGGTCTTCAGGGCGCCTCCTCGAACACCCCACATCTCCCTGCCCGGTCTAGTCTGCTCCAGCTACGCAGGTCTTGGTCTGGTTTCTCAAACACACCAGGGCCTTTGCACTCGCAGGGAACAGTCCTCTCCCGGTGTAACTTACTCCCTCATCTCTTGGGGGGGGGGTGTTTACTCAGATACAGCACCTTCTCTGTATCTAAAACCTTAGCACCCCTGGCTGTTCCTTAGCGTCTCCTGACGTCTTCCACTTATTCTGCCAGTTTCCCTCGCTATGGTGCCATCCCCATTTGGGTAGAGGCTCCTATGTGGGTCTGGCAATATGCCCGGCACGCAGTAGGTCTTCAACCGATGATGGCTGAATGAGTGAATGAATGGATGGATAAATGAATGAATGAGGGGGTGAACAAATGAAGGAACGAACACACACTAGGCTTCCACAATTCGTCTTGGACACCCAAAGCGCTTCCGTGGGCGATGAAGCTCAGGGTCACCTGCTGCGAGTCTCTGCAAACCCGGGGAACCTCCCGCAGCATCCAGAGTTCTCCCCTAAAACAGCAGCTGGGGTTCCCAAAGTCCCTCACCCCACCTTTCACAAGGGTAAGCTCCCTTGGCACCGTACCAGACTCTGGGTGAAGTCCCTCCCACAGCCATTCTGTTTCCATGGTTACGGGCTGGGGTGGGAGGCACAGCTGTTGAAAACACGGAAAGGAGACTTTCTACCAGTGGGGTGGGGGATAGGGGGAAACCGGGCAGTTCCTGACATCCTTGTTTCACACCAGGGCTGTGACCGCACAGCATCCCAGGTGACTGGGGAGAGGTGGAGGCCGCGGTTTACATCACCAGAGCCCTCCGGGCCACGGCCACCGAGCCTGCGCGGTACTCTGCCTCCAGCCGATGGCTGGAGCTGGCCGCTCCTGCCCAGCAGCACTCCGGCTCTCCTGCCTGACACAGCTGGATTCCATCCCAGCCTGCCAGCCTCGGGCAAGCACCAAAGAGGATAAAGCAGCAGTACCCCTGGCCTCCCCTGGGTCAGGCCCACCCATGCGCATGCTCACTGACACACTCACGGAGGACGCTTCCCACCCAGCCTCCACCTAGCCAGAGCCTATGAAAACCAGAAGCACAGACCACCTCCTGCCCGCTCCGACTGGGCAAAAACGAGAGCAGCGTTTGGCCAGCCAGGTGACCCGGCGCCCAGGCATTACCGTGTTCCTGATGCAGCAGGTGTAGGGCACCCCGCAAGCCAGGGGCCCGGGCGCGCTGCAGTCGTGGTACTGGTTTTTGCTCCAGTCTCTGTAGTCCTCCCCGCCGCAGCACTTGAACTAGGGACGAAAGCACAAAGAGTCACTTGGTGCTCACTGCCAAGGCCAGGGTCGGAAGGCAGGAGGCACCAGCTAAGGGAGGATGCTGATGAGGAGGGGGGGGTGTGTGTATGGGGGTGGGGGTGGGGGTGGGGGTGGGGGTAGGGCGAGTACCAGGACTTCACGAGGCCCATACTGTTAGCCCAGAGCTGTCAAGAATGGCATGGCCACCCAGAAGGGAGTGAGTTCTCCACCTTGAGAGGCATGCAAGGTAAGACTGGACTACTTCCATGGACACCAGGTGGCGACTGGACGCTGGAACGGAGAGCCGTCCCTGGCAACTGGTTTGCATCTTCTCCATCTTCAAGCCCCTGAGGCAGGGGTTGGACTGGAGAAGACAGCCTCAGAAGAGGCCAAGTCCTGTGGAAGCCCTGCTTCATCCTGACCTCGGAGACCCAAAGAGGACCTAAGGACCTGAAGTCCTCTCCGAGGACCTATTCAGGACCTACCATAAGCTCCGCCCTTTGCTTCCCCCTCCCGCCTCTCCTCTCTGCACCAGGACCAGCTCCTGGGGGAGCAGCAGAGAACAGGTCTTCAGAGGGCCTTGGTTGATGGGACCTCCTCCTCCTGGGGGCGCTGCATAGACAAAGTGAAATCACTGGGGGAGGTGGGGGGGGGAGAGGCTGACAGACTGCTGGCGAAATGACAAGAAAAACAGCCAAGCATGCAGGGCGTGCCTGGAATCCCAGCAGGAGGAGTCCTACATGTGTGAAGCCAGCCTGGGCTACATAGTGAATTCTAGGACAGCCTGGGTTGCAGTCTAAGACTCTGTCTCCAAATAAATAAATAAATAAATAACTCCAAACCATGCCAAAACCGCCTGGACACAGGGAAGGGGTACTATATACCTGAGCATGGGGAAGTAGGGGATGTATGTTGGGGAGGCAGGAAAGGCTGTTTAAGGAAAAGCCATTTTGTCTGAAATGTGAACAAGGAAAGAGGCAGTCATGTGCAAAGGCCCTGTACAGGAATAAGGCTATATTTCAGTAGCAGGTGTAAAGGCCAGCGTGTCTGTAAGACAGGAAGCCAGAGAGCAGAGAGGGACTAGGTCCAGGGGACAGCAGGCAAATGTGAAGGGGTCCATCAGCCAGAGCGATCAGGGATCTGGGGTTGTGTTCCAAGGGCGTGAGGCTCAGGGACCGGTATGCTAGGAGCTACGGGTAGGTGGGTAAGCGCGGTCTTCACCATGCCCCATCAGCCACCAGGCCTCAGGATCCAGAAACGCCTATCTGCAGTGTTGTACATGGGGCATCTGTTCTGCTGCCAGACAGATACACATCCCCGCTGCAGCTGTGTGACCACAGACCAGGTGATAGGCCTCTCTGGGCCTCGGATGCTCGTCTGCTAGAAAGAGCAACGGCATCTTTGCCTGGCTGAGCCCCGACTCTAAGAGAGGCTCTGCATGGAGCATTCTGCACAAGGCCCAGTGAGCCTTAGACACCTCCTACACCATGCACGGAGAAATTAAATCCTGAACTGGCTAAGGGCTGGTTCCAACAAAAGCATCTACTCAGAGTACGACTCGGCTCGCCCAGCCTGGGCTGGCAGAAAAGAACCTCCCAGAAGCTGCACCTGTCTCTCTTACAGACAAGCACGGAGCCAAAGGCCCCGGGGTGCGGTGAAGGTTCACACAGGACCAGGCACACCCAACTGGGGACGCTGGATCAAGAGAATGTTCTCCCCACTCTTGATGAATTGAGCTCTCCATACTTGAGGGACCTGGTCCGGTAGGCTGGACACTGGGGAAATGTCAGCCAGCCCCAAGGGAAGGAGATCCCTGTCCCCTGGAGGGGCTGTGCCCTGGGGCTCTGCAAGGTGGCCAGAACAACATCTGGCCTTGTTATGAAATGGTTGTTCCCCTGTGTTTGAAGGACCATCCACAGGCCAGCCACCTGCGCCGGGAACGGACAGGTCACCTGGCCCTTCACCACACTTTCTGGAACGGAGGCTTGGATCTGGGGGTACCCCTCCAGCCCCATGTCCCCCGGGGTCACCTTCTTCTGAACGAAGTCCATGATGTTCTTGAAGTCCAGGTCATCGTAGTAGTTCTCAATTCCTCTCCGAATGTTGTCATTCAGAAACTCAATGGTCTGCAGAGAAGGAGAATTCGCCAGGGGAAAGGAGCACGCAGAAGAGGCTAGCTGAGGATTATCCTGGAAGCCCACGTTAGCACAGAGGTGTGCACGACAGTTCCCATATACCTGAGTGGAAGGGCCCTCCACGCCCCACCACAACACCTGAGACTGCCCGGACTACGAGACATTCCCCAGGTCTCCACGACCCAGGCCCCGAGAGGCCGATCTGCTGGGCTCCCGCTCCGAACGACACGTTGGAGCAGGGCCTCGGCTCTCCTTGTTCCTGGCCTGTACTTGCTCCGTGCCCAGCATCGGGCCTGAGCTGGAATCTTCCTTTGGTCCTCCAGTCCCTTCTCCACACTCTCACCACCCAACCTCTTGCTTTACGAAGAAGGAAACAGAACCCAAGGGAGAGAGCTATGGGTCTGGGAGAAAGGAGAGAGAGCAAGAGGCCAGACTTTGCCCTGGGTCACAGAGCAGGGTGTTCAAGACTAGAACCCAGGTCCCCTGACACCCTTACATGGGCCTCTCTCCATCTCTCTGTGCTCTGTCCCTCAGGTCACATGGTCACCCCCGCCTCCCCCCATGCCCCCCAGTTTGGACATGGCCAGTCTCCACCCAGAAGAGCACTGGAATGCCACCCTCTCCCCAGTCACGCTGGGCTCTCCGGATCAACAGCCGGCTGTTGTGTTGAGATCCCTGGAATACAAAGGCCCCACAGCGGGCAGAGCCCGGGGCGGGAGAGTGGGCAGCCCAGCCACAGGCTTGCCGTGACAATCGAAGCTTTGTCAGAATACCAACAGAGATTGGGGACAAAAGGGGCATTCTTGGCTCCGGTACAGGACAGAGGAGCCAGATAATTCCTGGGGGAGGCACCGTGAGGTACACTGGAATGGCAGGAGCCAGCTTCCAGACTCTCTTAGGGCTTAGTCTTCCATTGGTGAGCCAACCCTGGGAACATTCCAGACCTAAGCATCAGAGACCAAGCTAAGTGGGACCATCAAGTCTCATAGGGTCTGGGTCCCTGCTGCCACCAGACCCCAGATGCTTCTTTTAATCTCCAAGCCTCCTCCTCTCACCCACAAAATAGGGAGGCAAATGCAGTCAGCCTTCTGGGGGTTATCAGGAGTTTGAACTCCCGAAAGTGCTCGTGGAGGCTGAGCACATGGTAACGCAGACATCTCTGCAAACTGCCACAGAGGAAGCCTCAGTCCCCAGGGCAGCTAAGACCCACTGTTTGTCCTGCCAGAGCTGTAGTCCCTCGTGTGAGCACCCTGGAGCATACCCCAGACACCTACAGCCCTGACTCCAATATGCCTTGTCCAAGGTCCCCTGATGACCGCGATCCCAGCCTGCCACCCTGACATGCTCCATGTGGCTGCCTCTTCTGGAGACCCACACTACTCAAGTGAGGTGGGGGCGGAGCCCGACTTGGCAGCCTGGAGGACCTCCCCACCCCCACCCCTGATGTTGACCAGCAGCTGCATGGATCCCGAGGGGAAAAAGAAGTCCACAGGCTTCTGGGAGAAGCTCTGAGGTCACCAGCGCACAGCTCTCTGTGGGTCTGGCGCAGAACCCCAGGGTTGAGTGGACCAGCCGGATCTTAGCCTGACCTCCCCGTGTCTACCTTGCCTGCTCCTCTGGGGACGTGGTGACAGGCCAGCTGGCTGGGGTGGAGTGGGGATGAATAAGAAACTGGACACCAGGGTGAGGTCCGTCTGCCACCCGAGGGGAGCAGTGAGCTCACAGCCCCAAAGGAAACACTGCAGAGCTTTATAGGGTGAGCTAGGTATGCAGTGAGCGGGCAGCACTGGGGTTAGGGACTCGCCTTAGGACCGTGGGGGGTGGAAGTGTGATGTGACTCTCTGGGCACCAGGGAGTGGACCTGACCCACCATGGCCCTCTCTCCCTACGGCAGCCATTCTCAGATCTCCATAGAGTTCCTCAGGACTGGCCATGGGGTGGATGAGGGAAGGAGGCGGGGTGGCCAGGGTAGGCTGGTGACCTGTGGGAGTCTCCTCTCTCTCTCCCCCTCCTCTTCACCTCCCTCTCCCTCTCCCACTTCTTCCTCGTCCCCTCCCCCTCCCCCCCTTCCTCCCACTTTTGCTAACTCTAGCTAGTATCCGAGGCATGTGCTGGCCCCACCAAGACAGATCAACAGACCAGGCAGAGCCATATACCCCTATGAGGACCATCTTTCCATTTAGTAAGCTGTGCTGCCCTGGTTGGGGAGGAAGGCCCTCCTGGGAGCCTCCCTCCTCCCTGACCAGACCGGGAGCAGCTGGTCCTGGGCCGGGCCAGGTCCCATGAGATGGTCTTAGAGTTCCTGGCTATGACAAACCTGCACTGCTCCTGGAATTGTGTGTGTTGTGTGTGTGTGTGTGTGTGTGTGTGTGTGTGTGTGTGGTGTGGTGTGTTTCCTGGGAACGTGAGCAGTACACTGACAGTGGCCCCTGGGTTGTGGCATTTGAGAGAGGTGGGGGAAGTAACAAATTCCCATGATGCACTCGGGTCTGTGGTTTCCAAACTGTAAAGTGCTTACTAGTGTTCAGAGTGTTCATCGTGCACAATTCAAGGGAGCCGGAGTCAGTCGGAGGCTGTGCCCCAGTGTGACAGGGCAGAGAGGGAACCCTGGCTTCTGCAGCGCCAGAAAGGCAGATTGCTTGCCTTTCTCCAGTGCCAGCACAGGCTACAGAGTGTCACATGACCCAGAGCAAGCAAACATCAAAGGTCACGTGGGTCTCTCAAGGTGTGTTGAGCCACCAGATAAAGCCACGCAAACCTATCCTTTCCAGAATTTTCCTTTAGACTTGGATTTTTAGCCTGGGGTGTTTCGAAGGGGGGAGGGTGTGGCTCACGTGGTACAGCTCCCTGTACAGGGTACAAGGAAAGAACCTGAGAGTGTCCCACAGGCTGGCTGCTCAGGGATCCAGCCCCCCTCCAGGGATAAAATTGTTCTGGGCCCCTGCAGGCTGTCCAAAACTTTCTGAGACCTCAGGCTGCCGGCAGATGTATATGTTCAGGTGCTTAGCCAAGGGGATCGTGGAACCACCAGTTTTCTCCTGGTCCTGATTTCAAGATCTTCTACACGCCAGCTACTGTGCTATTCCAGAGCAAGGTAACCAAGGTGGTACTGCCTTCCAACCTCTGCTTGGGGTCAGCAAGGGGTCTTCTGATCAAGACAAGAAGGCAGTCTGCAGCCACTTTGTTCTGCTGGGAGAGGTGGCAGGGGGCCGAGGACAGTGGTACAGACCTACCAGCGATAGCCCAAGACCCTCCAGTGTCTCTGCTCAGCTTTGCCACCCTCAACAACCCCAAGGCCCTCAGGAGGAGACCTGGAGCGAGCTAGGACAACAGTAAGTATGGAGAATACAGCTCAGGCTGTCGGGTTGCCAAGTCCCCTTCCCAGGCTCAAGGCACTGAACGTTTTTCTGCTGGGCCCCCTCTTGACCCCCACCACGCACACGCACAGGCTGGGGAGCCGCCGCGCTCGGATTGCTAGGTTCCCCCGTGTGCAGAAGCCCCACCTGGCTCAGGGTCACAGTTTCTCCTCCCATCCGAGCATCGACCAATCACTAACTGGCCTTGGCTGCTCCCTGAGAGCCTGGCCCTGGTGGCTAGTTCTCAGTTGTCACCACAAAGCAGACTCTCAGAATTAACAGGCAGCCCATGGTGCTGGACACTCTTGCCTTCCCCTGAAGAAGCAGTTGGCTTGGGCACTCTCTTCCCCCTGTTCCCTCCTCCTCTTCCTCCTCTTCCTCCTCTTCCTCCTCACTGACCCCTCCCCCATCCAGTAGCTTCTCCTTCCCCCATGCTTAGCACTGGCCTGGCTCCTGTCTTACAAAACTGCATGCATTAGAGGCAGAAGAGGCATGCATGTTGGTGATGGTGGTTGTTGTTGCTATTTTTGCTTAGTGTGGCAATCCCCGCCACCACCATTTAAAAAAAAAAAAAAAAAAAAAAAAAAAAACGGTAAAGAGAAATTCCGGAGCTAGAGAAAAAATATAAAGGAGAGAACAAACCAACCCATCCCACCTACTCTGCTGCCAGCAGTTTCTCCAGATCTTTCTTTTAAAAAATTTTTTAAACTAGGGAATTACCGCCAGCGCACGCCTTTAATCCCAGCCCTCGGGAGGCAGAGGCAGGCGGATCTCTGTGAGTTCGAGGCCAGCCTGGTCTGCAGAGTGAGTTCCAGGACAGCCAGGGTCACGACAGAGAAACCCTGTCTCGGAAAACAAAAACAAAACAAAATCAAAGAGAATTACTATATAACCGACCAACATAAGCCTCAAAGTTGCAATCCTCCTGCCTCAGCCACCCGGATTACAGATGTACGCTAACAATTTTAAATGTTATGACGACTATACTGTGATTTTTTTTTTCTTTTTGTGACAAGGTCTTGTTGTGTGTGTGTATGTGTGTGTGTATACACACACACATACACACACACACACACACACACACATTCCTGGCTAGGCTGGAACTCACAATGTAGCTCAGGCCGGGCCTCAAACCCTCAGCAATCCTCCTGCCTCGGTCTTCCAAGTTCTGGGATTATAGGCATGTGTCACGATTGTATATGTCTGCTTTCTTCTGTTCTCGGTTCCTGGCTCATGACCCCATTCCCCAAGGCTGGCCAAAAAACTAGAGGCTCTATTTCTCGTGGAGGATCACAGAAGTGGCCACTTCCCCACTGTGAGGGGCACAGAGGTCAGCTCTGAGCTGTCCTCACCTGGTGACGTCATTCCTGAGGGTCCTGGGGCAAACCCACAGAGAGTGCTGAAGAATCTTCAGACAGGCTTCCCCGCCTGCTTATGAGCAGTTACGCCTACACAGCACCTACATAGAGCCTACACAGTCTCCATCAAGACCCAAAGGGACAGTTTGACAACTGAACACGAGGAGGGTGCTGAAGCCCTGGAGAGCTGCTGGGAGCTATGGTCACCTCCTAAACATCTCTTCTGCGCCCTTTAGAATGGCTTTGGGATGATTTGTTGTTGTTTGTTTTGTTTTATTTTGTTTTGAGACAGAGTCTCTCTACATAGCCCTGACTGTTCTGGAACTCACAATGTAAACCAGGCTGGCCTCAAACTCACAGCAATCCACCTGCCTCTGCCTCCCCAGTGCTGGGATTAAAGGTGTACACTACCACACCTGGCCTTTGCATGTTTTGTTTACTTTTGGGATGGGCTTTCAACGAGGTGAGGTAGCCTCAAACTCAGGAAGTAGTTGAGGGATAGCCTTGAACTCCCTCACACACTACGAAGCTCACATTTCATAGGCCATGACGCCCATAGGGTGTGGGGGTGGAAAGTCATTCCTGATGCTGGCCTTGGCTTCTCCAGCTCTGAGGACTGAAGGTCCCAAAGGCTCCCAAGGCAGTGGCCTTCACTCTGCTCCCTCATTTAAAAGAAGGAAGTGATGTCACGGCTCCAGCTAACCTACAGAGTACCGGGAAATGACAAATCTGACGACCTTGGATAGGCATGTTGGAACCAGGACTAGCTCGTTTGGAAGGGCCAGGGTTACTAAAGCTGTGGATAGTGCTGACCATGAGCTGGCCGTGGGGCTCAGCCAGGAAAGTGCTAACCCAGAATCCCTGCAAGGCCCACTGGCCAACTAAAGCATTCCTATAGGCAACTGGAATAAACACCTCTTTCCACTCAAGACTGCTGGGAAGCAAACCGGTAACCTCATCTCTGCCAGGCCGACGGAGTACATGGTCTGAGAAGCAGAAAGGAAACAAAACAAAACCCAAAAACTAAAAACAACTAAAGGGGCCTGGGGTGTGGTGGCTCACATCTGTAATCCCAGCACTTGGGAAACGCAGGCAGGAGGACCAGGAGTTCAAGGTTATCCTTGCTCCACAGCGAAGGTGAGGCCAGCAGACTGCAGGAGATCTTGTCTCAGAACGAACCACACACACACACACACACACACACACACACACACACACACACACACACACGGGGGGGGGGGGGGGGGTCTTGCTTTTCTTGGAAGGGTTTCTTAACCCGGCCTGATGAGTCTCCATCAATACATTGGGAACTGCCCCCCACCCCCACCCCTACCCCCACCCCCACCCCCACAGACTCTGAGGTCCTAGGTAAATTAGACTTACTCAGGGTCAGGCCCCACTGTTCATGTTCCCTCTTAGGCCAGAACACCACCATGCCGAAGCAAGATGCAGTGGCGATCAGACACGGTGTTCTTTGAGGGTCTGGGACGGCGACCGGTGACTGGGGATCAACTTCTGACGTGTTACCTGATTCTGCTGCAGCCCTGCGGCATGGTCTTATTGCTATTTTGAGACAGGGTCTGCGTAGCCCTGGCTGTCCTGGAACTGGCTATGTAAATCAGGCTGACCTTGAACTCAGAGAGATCTGCCTGCCTCTGCCGCCTGCTGAGGCATAGTCTTAACAGTACCTGGAGGGCCAGGGACCAAGCTGTCTGGGGCCAGTGGGGTGAGGCCAGGGAAGGGGACAGGAGACCTAGACTTCTGCAAACAAATAGGCCTTGCTCAAGCCCTACCCATAATGCCCAAGGAAGAAGAAGATGGAGGAGACTACGGAACAGAAGACAGCTTGCTGCTGAGCAGCTCAGTGGCACAGCGCTTGCCTTCCATCCCAGTGTCACGGGGGGAAAAAAGACAACAGCCCAGAGTCGGAGGATAGCTCTACACCGTCACCGCTGGGATCTTGAGATGCCGAGGAGAGTCTAGTCACGCCTGAACCACGCCCTGTTCATCGCCCTCACCCTCCCATCTTCACCCTGAACTCTGTGGGTGAGTATTCAAGATCAGAGAAGCCGAGTGACCTGACCGAGGCTCCACAGCTTCTAGTGTGCTCACCTAGCCTCTGCTCACCTAGCCTCTGCTCACCTAGCCTCTGCTCACCTAGCCTCTGTTCACCCAGCCTCTGCTCACCTAGCCTCTGCTCACCCAGCCCCTTCCCGTGATACAGTGCTGCATGGCCTGGGCTATCCCAGGTCACCCAACTTCATCTTCTTAGTCACTCCAAGGGAACCATCTGTCTACGCTGCCCACGGCAGCACCCTGGGTACAGCCCAGGGTACGCGCAGTGGGTGCTCAGTCCGCACATGGCTGACGATGAACCCACAGGCCTACCTGGTTCCGGAAGATCAAAGCCACTATGCCACCGATAAGCTCCATTATGATGCAGATCCCCAGGATATACATAAACTGGAAGACAAGATACAGAGATTCATCTGGGGATGTAGGGGAAGGGTCGAGGGACTCCTCACCTGCTCTGAGACCAACCATCATAAGGTGGTAGTCTTCCCTGGCTGGGCCTTGCCATGCCTCCTGGAGATCACAGGACTGCTTGGGAAGGCTTGATTGAGTGACTGAGCTATCCCAGGCAGAGTCCTCATGTTGGTCCCAGGGGTCCTCAGTGGGGTCTAGATGAACCGCAAACTCCTTCGCCAATTAGAGGGTGGCTCCCCTTCCTCTAACTCAGTCAGAAGGAGCAGGCCTGGGCAGTACTTCCAATCCCTGAGTCCCCACACCCTGAAAACAGCTCAGAAGTGGCTTTCCCAGTCAACCAAGTCTAGAAGGGGTACCTGACATCTGTTGGACACACACTCCGTTCCCTTATCGGAGAACAGGTAGGGACTAAATTGCTTCTAGTAACTTCTAGAAGGGGCAGTACCAAGCCCCTTGTTTGTGTGTGACCACGAAGCTATCCCATCAGAGGGCGTTGGGGGGCAGTGAGATGAAAGCACATGCATCAGAGCAAGTGAGCCTTCACCCCCTGTGTCCCCAGCATTGGGGGTGTCACCCCTCAGCTATAGACGAGGGGTGTATTGACTACAACCCTCCAACTGACGGGCATGTGATCCGAACCAGATCCTCCAGTGTACCAGGGCTCTGGCCAGACTGTCCAAGAAAGAAAGGTGACCTGGGCTTGAAAGCAATAAAGACCCTGAACCTGGAGAAGACAGTAGGCCAGGGGTGGACCTGCTGGAGGCGGCTAAACAGGTGGCCCAGCCTCGTCCAGGGGTTCTGTGTGGATCCCTGGCCCACATGGGTTGGGTGGCTACGGGGACCGATGGATGGTTCGTCACCCCATCCTGCTGGCTCACTTGCTATCAGCTGACCACCATTTCTCCTGTGACAACTGGGGTGCACAGCACCTAGGTAACGGCACTATTCAAGCTGGACACACGTGCCGACGGGAAGGAGATGGGGTTCTGCACTCCGACGGCTGACTCGGGACGTGTTCTGGGGCAGCCGGGTTGTATGAAAGACAGAAGACACGGAGCTGCCCGGGGCGGAGGGATGGCGGCTCCTCAGCTGTCTTGGAGTTCCCAAGAGCCACTCCCTATGCATGAAGGCTGGGAGGAGTCACTTACGGACTGGAGTAGGCATAGGTTGTCCCGGAGGGAAGCCAGAACCCCGATGAAGGAGACAATGAACATGACCACGCCCAGCAGGATGAGGATGATGGCGGGGGCCAGGAAGGCGCTCTCGAGGGTTTTGTATTTCTGCCGCTCGACCTCTGCGTAGATCCCCACTGACAGGACCAGGCCCCCAATCAGCTGAACAAGAGAGCAGAAGGTGAGGGGTTGGAGGTGTGCGATAGCTCAGTTGGAACGTGCTTGCCTAGCACGAGGGAGGCCCTCCAGAGTTTCATCCACCGTGAGCACGAACCACAAGCGATAGTGCATGCCTACGATCTCAGCATTGAGGAAGTGAGGTCGGGAAGATGAGAGGTTCAAAGTCACAGTCTCACACACCCACCCACACACACACACACATACACACACATACACACACACACATACACATATACACACACACATACACATACACACATATACACACACACACATATACACACACACATACACATACACACACACACACATACACACACACACATACACACACACACATACACATACACACTCACACATACACACACACACTCACACACACACACTCACACATACACAATGCATACACACATACATGCACACACACACACACACACACACACACACACACACACGAAGTTTGGAGACAGGTGGGCTACATGAGACTCTGCCTCCAGAAACAAAACCAGCTGAGCGGTGGCGGCGCACGCCTTTAATCCTAGGGAGGCAGAGGCAGGCGGATCTCTGTGAGTTCGAGGCCAGCCTGGTCGACAGAGTGAGTTCCAGGACAGCCGGAGAAACCCTGTCTTGAAAGAGAAACAAAAAAAAAGATTACAAAAAAAAGCAGGAGCTGAGACAGGAGGAGCCCGTGAGGCAGCCACAGCTACTTGACTTTCTCAAAGGATCTCCCTGGGACTGTGGACCAGACAGAGCTAGCGCCCCAGGGGACTGCACACAGGGAGCTCTGCTGGAGGCGCAACTATGTGCCCTCACAGATCAGTGCCTTGGCATGTGACTATATTTGGAGCTGGCGCCTTTAAAGTAGTAATTAAGTTAAAGATGAGGTCATTAAGGTGGCTCCCATCCAATCCGAGTGCTGCCGTTGTAAGAGCATAAGACTGGAAGCTGGGAGTGTAGCTCAGTTGGAAGAGTGTTTGCTTAGAGTGCAGGTGCCCTGGGTTCCATTCCCAGCACTACAGACACCAAGTGATGGTTTAGCACCCGGAAGTGGAAGCAGGAGAACTGGGGTCTAAGGTCATCTCTGGCTACACGGGAGTCCGAGGCCAGCCTGGGATACATAAAACCCTGTTTGAAGAGGGAGGAGAAAGAGAGATTACGACACAGAAATGCACGGAAGGAAGATGACAGTGGGATATTTGAATCAGACGTTGTATTATATGCTCTGTCCTTATGGAATGAGGATTCTGTGCCTGTGAGGCGAGCTTTCTGTGGCCGCCCCGGGAAGGGGGGCTTCCTAAGGCTCTGCAGCTAAAACAATGGATGTAGCCCCCTAAAATCTTCATGTAAAAGGCTGTTTGTTTATCGTAGTGCAAATGAAGAGTTCTTATCGCCTTTGCAGACTTCTGCAGCCAGAACCCAGGAAAGACCCTGGGTTCCCCAGCTTTGAAACCGATGTCCGCTGGCAGACTCTGCGGGTGGGAGGTTCTATTCATTTTCTGTAAATAAGGCCTTTGTGAGTAGGGGCAGAGCTTTGAGTCAGTAAAGGACCTAGAGGCCTGGTGCTCAGGGTCAGTCCATCAGAGGCGGGACCCTTTGCCTAGGCCGGCCAGGCCTGCATCTCGGAGAATTGTCTCTGCTCTCTGTGGAAACGCACCCGAGATATTAACATTTCCGTCTACAGAAGACCACATGAAGGAGCATAAGGAAGACAGCCATCTGCGAGCCAAGGAGTGGCCTTGGGAGGAAAGAACTCTGTGAACAAATGGATCGTAGGCTTCGACCCACCAAGCTACGAGGAAAGAAACATTTGTGGTAGAGTGTTTTATAACAGCCCCTGGAGATGGACAACCCACAGAGGGCCAGGGAAACGCCACTTGCTGCGGCACCAGAGGGCGTGGGTTCGAGTCCCGGCTCTGGGACAGGCGTTGCTCAGGAGTCTACATTCTTATCTGAATAATGGGTCTGAACACACTCCCGCCCTGCTCACCCATCAGCTTTCTTTGAGAGGTTTTAGTGTGGTGACAAAGACGTCCCAGAAACACGGGGGGGGGGGGGGGGGGGGGAGCACAGAGGCCATTCTCACGCATGCTCAGTAGGCGTGTCACCCCACGGACACTTCCCAGCTGCTCAGGGAGTGGACATTTTACTGGGTGTCATAAACAAGGAATTTCCCTTCCGGAATGACTGTCAAGAAGGCCGAAGGTCAGAACGGCAGCGCTCTCCCCGTACGGGCATTTGAACGCCGGAGATACTGCACATACTTTAGTCACACGGTGTAACTTCCCAGCAGGAGAACCCAGGCTCCTCGTGGCCCTCAATCACTCTCGGGCTCATCCGTGGTCTTCTGTTTCCCCTGCACACCCCCAAATCCTCCTGTGTGTTAGCTGTTATCAGCTCCGTGAAGCCTTAGGGGGTCACATTAAAAACCGGAAATCCAAATGCTTGTAATTTCATCTGAGAATCAAAGGTCAGCCTGGGCTAATTAGAGTCAGTCTCTCTCTCTCTCTTTCTCTCTCTTTCCTCTCTCTCTTTTCCCTTTCTACCTCTCTCTCGTCTCTTTCCCTCTCTCTCCTTCTCTCTCCCCTCTCTCTCCCTCCTCCTCTCTTTCTCCCTCCCTCCCCAACACACACAAAGGAAAACTATTTTTTAAATGATGGAGAGGTGATTCCCTCCCCAGGAACCCCCAGGTTTCTTTCCTGATTTATTTTTCTCCTTTTGTGCTTATTAGTACATCGGAGGGGGGGCATTCAGTTTGTTGGTTTTGTTGATAGAGGGATCTCACATAGCTCAGGCTGGCCTTGAACTTCATATGGAGTCCAGGATGACCTTTAAACTGCTAACTTCTTGCCTCTGACTCCCAAGTGCTGAGATCACAGTGTACACCATCACTCTGAGATTTGTATTTACTAGTAGTAAATAAACTACATTATTTTTATATTTTGTATCACGTTCATTCATTCATTCATTCATTCATTCATTTATGGAGACAGCAACCAGTGGATGTCAGAAGACACCTTCTGGGAATCACAAGTTTGAACTCGGGCGATCAGGACAGATGGCAAGCACCCTTACCCAGTGAGCTACCCCACTGGCCTTTCTCTCTTTTTAATTGTTTATTCCCACGCCCCCACTAAACATAACGCAACTCCAGGACAGGTAGTATTCCGAAAGCCCAGGGCATCTCCGTCACTCCCCAAGTCCCGACACTGAAGAAGCCCCCTCTGCGTGCACACCCCGTGTCTGCTGAAGGAAGCTGGGCTGCACTTTCCCACAGAGCTCAAGGCTGAGCTGGACATCACTTCCCACCAGTCTGCCCAACCAAAGATTCTGGTATCAGGGCCCGGTATTCTGGAAGGCGGAGAAAGGCATTAGATCCACAGACTTCTCCAGTCCACGGAAAGCTGCGTGGAGGAGGGGTAACAGAAGCCATGTCCAAAGCAAGACAAGCGAGGGATACTGCGGTGTGCTGGCGAGCCGCTGTGCTGGGGCCTCGGCTAGCGCCTGGGCCGCCATCCGGGGAACGCAGAGGCTGCCCCACATTGACTTCCAGCCTTCCGGTGTCTGTAAGAGGTTCCTTACAAGCCCCAGTGCCAAGGCTATCATCTTGTGGGAAGGGAAGGGCCTGCTTCCACCTGAGCTCTGCGAACTGACAGGAATATCAGGAGTCACACCGACGTGACGTAGACAAACTGAGAGGACCGCCAGGAAACCAGCTCTCTTGGACCCAGTGTCCTCTTAGATTTTAAGCTGAATCTTCCTGGTTTGTAAGGATGGCTAAGACCCACCTCCCAGTCTAGAAAGGAGGTCTCTCCGGCACGCATGACCAGGAGGGCTAATGACATGGACAGAACCAGCCAGCAGCTCCGTATGAACAAGTTAGCCAAAGCACGGAAACTCTGGGCAAAGGGATCAAAATGACACATTTAGGTAATTTTATTTTTAATTAACAGGGCAACAGATATAACATAGATGACACACACACACACAAACACACACACACACACACACACGTACCCTACCTCTCTACGAGAAAATGGCATCCACAGGAAATAAACTATATCCTTGATCGAGAAAAGGTAACCATGGACTATCCGGTCATGGGTGTTCTAAAACTCAGAGCACAGTCTTCAGCAAAGCTGGCCTCAGCTCCCAGGGTTCGCTGAGACATCTGCTGGGCAGACATTTAAAAGCCAAGTCTTATGCTGGGGATGGTGGCGCATGCTCTTAATCCCAGCACTTGGGGGCATAGGCTGGTGGGTCTCTGTGAGTTCGAGGCCAGCCCGGTCTACAGAGTAACTTCTAGAACAGCCAGAGCTACATAAAGAGACCCTATCTCAGAGGCGGGGGGGGGGGGGGGGCAGAGGGGAGAGTGTCAGGTCTTCGCTCAGGCACTGTGACATGTATGTGTGAAAACTCAGCACTTAGGAAGTAGAGACAGGAGGTTCAGGAGCTCAGGGTCATACTCAGCTACAAGTGAATGAGAGCAGCCTGGGCTACATGAGACCCTATCTTGAAAGAAACAAAACAAAACAAAGCCAAGTCCTCTTATCCCAACACTGGGAGTGAAGAGGCAAAAAGTACAAGAATCATGGCTATAATGCAAATTTGAGGCTAGCC
This sequence comes from Cricetomys ansorgei, assembly GCA_026225945.1. NCBI lineage: Eukaryota > Metazoa > Chordata > Mammalia > Rodentia > Nesomyidae > Cricetomys > Cricetomys ansorgei. Next base: position 2,412,408 of record JAMJFZ010003544.1, read on the forward strand.
TAGGCTACATGAAATCTTGCCTAAAAAACAAACAAACCTATCAAGTGTCTGGGGATGTAACTCAGTGGTTGAGCACCTGCCTAAAAAGCCAGGTCCCCTTCTGAACGACTCCACACCCAAGGGGCTGCTCAGTGTACCCCAACCCTGGGTGGGTCAGCCCCTGAGACGCCTGCACCTGGGAGCTCTGGATACTCTTAGTCACTGCTCAGTTGTTGCAAGGAGACACCATGACCGTGACTCATAAAAGAGAGCATTTAATCGGGGGTTTGCTTGGAGTTTCAGAGAGTGAGTCCACGCCCATCATGGCAGAGAACATGGCAGCAGGAAGGCAGGGATTACATCTGATCCACAAGCAGTCTACAAAAGAGTGAGACTAGGCCTGGCACCGGTTTCTGAAACCTCCAAGCCCACCCCCCAGGTACATACCTCCTCCAACAAGGCCACGCCTCCAAATCCTTTGCAAACAGTTCCACCAACTAGGGAGCAAACATTCAAATATATGACCCTATGGGGGGCATTCTCATTCAAACCACCACACATTCCACAGAGCACAGACCTTCCGTCCTCAGAGCCAAGGTATGGAGGGAATCAAATATGCAGGGACCCAGTGTTCTTGAGGGCAGGGCACTTTATTGTGTTCCCTGGGTGGAAAGTTTCATCCTCACCCTGCCACCGAACTGTACGGTTCGTCCACCTTAATGCCTTCACAACTGATTCCAAGTACTCTTGAAAGCCGTGAGCATCCTGTTGTTTACAAGTTCCTCTTTCCGACAGGATGGGCTTGGGCCAGGCTCAGGTATCTCCCCTCTGCTCACTGTCCGTCTGCCTACTTCCCAGCAACCAAGCCTGTTCCCACCCCTCCTTCCTGCCCGAGCCTGTGCTTCTGCTCAGCTTTTAAAATCATCTCCTAAACCCCAGAGCTGCGGGACAACGTCAGACAGAGCCGACCTCTGGCCCTCTGCAGAAGGACCATGGGTGTGGATTCTTTTATTTTTACAAGCTCTCTGGAGCCCTGGGACCACTCCAGGACAGCCTTGCTGGCAGTAAACCAAACTTTGGTCTGATCACATTCCCCCCATCAGACACCATTACCATTTCCTTGCCTGGCTAGCCGGTGGTGACAGCTCCAGCCCAACCAAAGCCCCGGCACAGCAGATGCTAAGACTGGGGCCTCCTGACTCCTCACCATCTCCCACCTCGTCATCATAGACCTGTCAATCAAAGATGCTTTCATCACCCTCCCACTGCCCCCCTCACCCCCCACCCCCCAGCACAGGCCATCACAGGTGTTCGGAGCCGTGCTGTTCATGGCGACAAGCTGGCATGAATCTTCCCAGGAACTTAAAATTTTCCGAGTGGTATTTACATCTCTGATGACATCAGTTTGTCCATCTGGGTATAAAGTTATCTGTCAATGCCAGCATGCAATCCGGTCCACTCATTCGCTAATTATAGCCCTGCCCAAGGCAGCCAGCCACCCCAGCCCCAGCGCAGGAAGCAAACGGCCCATTTGTCAAACGGGACAGCTTCAGCTACACAGGCATAAGGGTGGGAGCACCAGCCGGGCCCATCTGGGGACATGGCAGACTGCGGGACCAGGCTGTCTCTCTGTCCTCCTGTAGAGGAGCTCTGTTGTCTAGTGTGAACCGGGTCCTTTCAGAACCAGCCCGAAGCTCAGCTTTCCCTCAGATAGAGCCAGGCCCAGCTGCAGGAAGCTGCCAGGAAACAGACTTCCTGTGCAGTGACCAACACCTGTGTGTCCCCAGGATGTATCTGGTTGTCATCTGGCTGGCTCACCCCCAGCCAGAACGGCTTTCCACTTAAAGGCATCTGTGAGGTGCATTTCCACATTCAGGCTCCTGCTGTGTCCCGGTAGGGAGCAAGACTTAGGGAGAAAAGGGGGAGAAAAATGTCCTGTGGATGGATTCAGGGAATCTTTGAACTTGGGCTGCAGGGGAAAGCCACATCTTTCTCTTTTCCAACCAAGTGTCCCTCAGGGAGCCGTCCCTGTAGTAAGGGCTTGCTCCCCAGGGTGGGGCTGCTGGGAGCCGTGGGGCCTGAGGAGGTCGGCCAAATCAGAAGTCTTCAGCTCACTGGGGGGCACGCCCTTAAAGGGGACAATGGGACCTCTTCCTCTTCGACCCTTCCCTGGCCACGAGGCACATGCCTTTTCTCCCCCCCCCCCCGTGTGCTCCCCCCACGGTGGATCACAGGCCCCAGAGCAACTGAACCAACAGGTCACAGCCTGGAACTCCTGAGACAGTGAGCTCAGATGAACCATCCTCTTCGCAAGCTGATTATTAGCTCAGGGGATTTGTTAGAGCACCACAGCACTGGCTCTACTGCCTCGAACCGGGGTATTTTCTCCAGTCTTTCAATTGGAGGGCCAGCACCCCACTAGGGGGCGGCACAGACACCCACCCACCCCCACCCATCCCCCGCCTCTCTGTTTACTGTCAAGTACTCGCTTTCCCAGATCCCCTTGCTTTCTCTGGAGACATAACAGCCAAACCGGTATTCAGAGTCTGAATCAGAAGGATCCTCTAGGCGCTGCCTACTTGATTTATAAAGCAACACATGGCCAGTTTTGGGGGCTGCACCATGTTTTTTTTTTTTTAATTGGACAGCCCTGACATTAATATGTAACCCGCGGAGAAATTAAACTGCATCGTATGGCCATACGCACACGCGTCTCTTAAGTGTCTGATTGGGCAATTAACGTGCTGGTGACCGTCACTGATGGAATACAGCGTGTCTCCCCCTGCTTCTGTCCCAGCCTCTCTTCCATACAGAGCAGGAAGGAGCACTCGGAGGTGGGATGAGGGACAGGAGCTGGCGAGCTGGGTCTGCATTGGCCATGGCTCATCCGCACCGAGCCTTGTTACTTACCTGTTGAATGGTAAAGCCTGCTGCCATAAAAAGAGCAATTTTAAAAAAAAAATTACGCATATGTGTTTTGTCTACACATATGTCTGTGTACCACTTGTGCGCCTGACGCCCAGGAAGGCCAGAAGGGGGAGTCAGATTCCCCGGAACTGGGGTTACAGATGGTTGGGAGCTGCCATGTGGGTGCTGGGAATCAAACCTGGGTCCTCTGGAAGAGCAGCCAGTGCTCTTAACCACTGACCCCTATTTTATTTGATTTAAAGCACGATCTCACGTGGCCCAGGCTGGCCTAGTAGCTGAGGATAACCTTAAACTTCTGTTACCGGTGGTTAACGTCGAGATCGGGTGTATCTGGGTTCTTGGCATCAGAATCAAAGAATTGATATACAAGCACAAACTGGGACGTTGCAAGGAAACTTCGTTCAAAGGCTAATTGGTAGGACAGCCCAGGCTTGCTATCAGCCTAAGAGTCGGTCACCCGAGCACAGCGCCACTCAAAGACCCTGGTTTTCTTTTGAGGGTTCCTCCGAGGGTCCAAGAGAAGGAGTTTAGTTGCTAAGAGAAGCCCAGGTAGCTTTCTCTTTTGACTGATAGGCTTGGGTTTCTATGTCTTGGATCACGGCACATATCCCTTCTAATGTTGTATATGATTTTAGTTCTATGCACACCCAAATATGCATACGATGCTCACTAGGGGACTCTCCCCAAAAGCTCACCAGGAGAACACACTTTGACTCACTAGGAATGCACCCAAGACTAGTTCAGGCCAGATCCACATTCTATCCTCCGCCCCGACCCCATCATTCCCTTATCTAGATATTTAAACAGAAACTCTTCTCAAAAGGGCAGTTACGAGGACAATCGGGGATGGAGAAACATCTCTGTGTGCGCAGTCGCATGCCGGCGAGGGCCCGGCAGCTAAGCGAGACCCTGTGCCAGCCTGCCAAGATTAGTGATCACCGAGCCTCCACCTCGAAAGTGCTAGAATCACAGGCGTTTACAACTGCCTGGCTTGCCCTTTAAGAGCATGGGTCCCGTTCTCCCTCGAGCTTTCTTAGGCTAGAGAAAGTCTTCTGGAGGCACTCAGAGCCTTCCGGAGTAGGCCCACGCCCACGGGTGGGAACCAATCAGAGCCTTCCGGAGTAACAGGTGGGAACCAATCACAGCCTTCCGGAGTGGGCCCACGCCCACGGGTGGGAACCAATCAGAGCCTTTCAGAGGCCCACGGGTGGGAACCGCGGCCTTCACAAAACAAGCCCTCGAAGTAGAGTCTGCTGCCCTCCTGTTGGCAGATGCTGGATTTCAAAGACTCCCCTCCGCACGCAGCGCATTCCAGGCAGCGAGGGAGCTACCGGCAGGTTGTACGGCCATTATTCCGCCCAGCCAGGGCCGCGTGGCATCTCTAATCAAGAGCCATCACTAACACACAGCTGAGTGCGGCCAGGGTGGCCAGGTGGGCGGCACGTGGGCGACCAGGGCGGGCACATGGGCGGGCAGGTGGGTGGCCAGGGCGGCACGTGGGCAGCACGTGGGTGGGCGCACGTGGGGGCCGTAGGAACCCGCAGGACACCCAGACAAGACGGCAGCGGTTTCCTCTTACTCCCCGCGGAGTCCGGGAGGGTCCCCGGGGTAAGCCCGGGAGGCGGCGCTGAGGCTGGGACATGCGCCTGGGAGGAGTAAGCCTGAGGGATGACATGGCGTGAGCTGCTCCTCCTCCGCCTGCGGAGGCCGCTGTGGGAACCCACCCTGGACGAGAGTCACGCGGAACGTGGAAACCCGAGGGTGGGTATGGGAAGAGGGGGCGGGGCGAGAGCGAGGGGGCGGGGCGAGAGCGAGGGGCGGGGCGAGAGCGAGCGAGAGCGAGGGGGCGGGGCGAGAGCGAAGGGGAGGGGCGAGCGAATCCCCTCACCCCCCCCCCCCACACTCCGCCTCCCCAGCCCGCTACGGTCTTCCTGGCAGAGTCCTCACCGTCCTCGGGTGATGGTGCCTGCCAAGAGCCGACCTCCTTCTCAGGTAGCTCATTACCAAGGGCCAGCAGAGCAGAGGGTCACGCTCCCTGGACATCTGGCCCTGGGTACTGAAGGTCCCCCCTCAGGGCCAGAGCTGTGGGGAGGAGAGGAATGGAGGATTCTGGGATAGGAGTGGGGACTGTAGGGGTGAGAGCCTTCTGGGGGTGGGGAGAGCTGCTCACAGACACACCCCTGGGCCAAAGCACTGCCGCTCGCTCGGCCCTCTTCGTTCTCACCCAGCCCAGGACTACCTTCCCCTAAGGCCCAGGGCACGCAGGCAGCCGGAAACAGTCAATGAGCTGGGGTTGTAGCGCCCTTAGCAGAATGCTTGCCCAGCGCGCATGAAGCCCTGGGTTTGATTCCCCAGCCCTGCAAAAAAACCGCAATGTGAGGGTCAGAAGTTCAAGGCTAGCCCGGCATACGTGACTCCTTCTCTGGAAAAACAAACCGTCTCGGTCATGATGTGTCGTCACAGGAATAGAAAAGTAAGACAAATCCTGTTCTAGATTCCACACCCACAAACCACCACCGTGTGCCAGGCACTGAGAGTCACCGGGGTGACTCAGTGGCCCTGAGTGGCCTCACTCTACCCCCACTCTAAGCTAAGGAGCTCGCTTAAGATTCACAGTGGGAGCAGCCAATTAACTACTGTAGCCAGGGAAGGTGACATGTGGGTGAAGGATCAAGGCTGGTGGCTCTGGGAGCCATGGCAAAGACGGCCTGCTGCTCTGAGCAGAGGGCAGAGGCCCTGAGGGTGCGTAGAAATGGTCCGACGGACTGCGCCGTTCCAGATGCCCTGGGACCCTTCCGTCATAGGGATGTTCAGTTGCAGTACGGGGACTGTGCTGCTGGCTTCTGATTTTTCTTCTTCTAATGTCTGAGAAACATTTTAGACGCAATTGGAGCACTTTTAATATAAACCTGAAAATACTGTGCTTCAACCCAAGAACATTTTAAAATATATCCTGGCAGTCGGGTGTGGTCGCGCACACCTTTTATCCCAGCACTGGGGAGGCAGAGGCAGGTGGATTACTGTGAGTCTGAGGTCAGCCTGCTTTACATAGTGAATTCCAGAACAGCCAGGGCTATGTAGAGAGCCCTTGTTTCAAAAAATAAACCACAACAAAACTACATCCTGGCATACTTGGAGTGGCTTGTCATGGCTTGTACAACTTCCTCTGTAACGGCCAAATGTCCAAATTCCTGACGGTAGGTAGTGGCTGAGCTATGTGCTACCGTGTTCTTTCACCTTCTCTATAAGTTTGATTATTTTACAATAAAACGTTAAGAAAGCAAGGCTATGGCCCATGCTCTTCAGGAAGTCTGTTGCAGGCCTCAGGCCCCCAGAGCATACTGGCAGGGAAGTATCAGGGGTGTCAGCCAGGAGCCGGAGGTGGGTGGCCCCTTCTGGTCCAGAATTAATGACCAAATTTTTCTAGCCAGATGTGTAATAGGGACGGTCCCGTTATAGCCTGTATTTTCTTTTTTTAAAAAGATTATTTGTTTGATGTGTATGTGTCTGAATGTATCTATGCGGACCATGTGCATGACGTAACCAGAACACAATGGCGAATTCCCCTAGAGCTGGAGTTAAAATGACTGGTGAGCCAGTCATTGTAGATGCTGGGTACCAAACCAGGGTCCTCTAGAAGAGCAGCAAGTGCCCTTACCCACCGACCCATCTCGCCAGCCCCTTAATTATATTCTTTAATGCACATCACACTTAATACACACATCTCATTTAACATCGTGGTGTGACCACCAGGCATGGCAATCTGGCCCAACTCCCTTATTTTGCAGATGGCAGTCCGAGGTGCATTGACTGACTGCCATTCCCACAAGGTCACCTGGTGACTTAGCCACTGGTCAGCAGCTGGGACCCAGTTCTCCCAGTCCCAGGACAAATCTCTCCACTGAAAGCTGTCCTTCCTCCTCAGGAACACACATTCTCACGCCCTGGCATATCCTCTCTTTAAAAAAAAAAAAAATTTTCAGGCCAGTGAAACTGGCTCCATTTCCGCTTCCTGCATCTCCAGGGAGCCTGATGGGACCAGCCCAGGAGCCTCATCCCTTGGGCTCTGTCTGCCCCTTCCTTTCCCACAGTAGACTGTGGTCAGTGTACCCCTGCCCCAGGGGGCCACCACTCCTACGCTAGCACCCAGGTTTTTCCAGCCCAGCCTTCAGAGGACCCCAAACTCCCAGGTGCCAAAGAAATGTTTGCCGAGTGTCTGCTCAGGCAAGCAAGTTGAGGAAGGATTGGTGCACCTGCTGGGGTCACCTGCAAGAAAGAAGCATCCCCTGCAGAACAAAAGCCTCTTCCAGCAGCAGGCACTAAGTAGCCAGCCGGCCACTGGCCTCTCAGAGGCTCCTCACAGGAGCAAGCATCTCCTCCCAGGGTCTGCAAACTAGCTTGTCTAAAAAGCAGCTGGGCGGGGAGTGGCCAGCGGAAGAGCTCTTCCTTGTTAGCCTAACGAAGACAATGGGGGCTTCCCAGCTGCAAAAAGTCAAGCTTAGGGGGCTGAGGACAGAGCTCCATTGGTAGAGCGCTTGCCTAGCATGCAAGAAGCCCTGGGTTCGATTCCCAGCACCAGACGAATGCACATAGTGATACACGCTTTGGATCCCAATACTCAGAAGTGCAAGCAAGAGGGTCAGGAATTCAAGATCATCCTCAGCTACATAGAAACCAGAAACAGATCCTAAACCAGTGCAAACAAATCTACATACACATCCAGGGGCTATTAAGAGTTGACTGACTGACTGTGGCCACCCTGAGTGCCCAAGCCCATTCTGACAAAGGTCCCTCCAGACATCAGGGTCCCTGAGGAGACAATAGCCAGGACGTGCGCCCAAGTCCACAGCTATCTCAGCTGCTAGGGCTCAGTGAGGCTCATCTGTCCCTGCAGGAGCTCGCCACCAGGCCAGGCCGACAGCAGTGCCTCAGAGTCTAAGGCCGAGTCAGAACCAAGCACAGAAGTGAGCCAGAGACGTGAGCTAGGCAGAATCATCTGGGAGCAAAGACGGAGTGTACCTGTGACCCCAACACCACGGATGTGTCCCACAATGTCAAGGCTAGCCTGGGCTACAGAGAGAAATGCTGTCTCAAAAATAATAAAAAGGGGGAAAATTCACTTGGCAAAGAAGCTCACCCCACACCCTGGAACCTGTGACTGTGAATAGGACCTTAACTGAACAGACGGGGCCCAGCCTCCACGCACCCCAGATCCACTGAGTCAGCAGCTCGGATGACGGGAGTGGCAGTGTAGGTCTGTGAAACCGCCAGGGCAGCGGTTCTCAACCTGTGGGTCTCGGCCGACCCCTCTGGGGATCAAACAACCCTTTCACAGGGGTCGCCTAAGACCCACTGCATACCAGGCATCTACGTTACGATTCATAACAGTAGCAACATTACAGTTATGAAAGCAATGAAAACAATCGTATGGTTGGGAGTGGGGGTCACCACAACATGAGGAACTGTGTTAAAGGGCCGCAGCGTTAGGAAGGTCGAGAGCCACTGCTCTAGGGGCAGAAGGCCTCTAGCAAGGAAGACGGTCCCATCTCTGACCTTGCTAAGTGACCCAGTCTCAGAAGCCAGCACCCCACGCCATCGCACCCAGCCGACTGTCCTGAACCGGTTACCCGCCCTCCACACTGTTCCTGCATCTGCCCAGGGTCCTGGCGCAGCCCCAGGGCACAGTGAGTCACACGTGACTCCGACTTCGGCCATGGCTAAGGGCTCCCCACACTGCACCTGGCATGGCCGGAGCCTGGAGCACCACCCCTCTGCTGAGGCCGGGAAGCAGCAACAAGTGGCCACGTGACCATCCTGGAAGACACACGGAACACCCTTTGTGGAACAGACATGCAGCCGTCCAGGGCAGGAAGTGGCAAAGCTCAACACGGGAAAACAGACGGTTTCTGCCAAGGCTGTTTTCCTTCCACTCACAAAGCAAATACTGATTACTCTTGCAGGTCAAGACACACATACGTCTCTCGGTGAGAAAGTCCCTTTTGGAAAAAAAAGAAACACACAATAGGCACTATTTTCCCAATGAAACAGTTCTCATCGTAGAGACAGATATAAAAGGTGGCCACGTACAAGTCACTTACTTCCCGTCTCAGGCCTCAGTATTTTTATCTGTAAAATGGGGCACCATCTCCATCCTAACTCAGCTCACAAGGTTGTTCTGAGAACCCAGAGAGGTGCGGGAAAGCTTAGGGGACTACAGTCATGCTTTCTAGTGAGATCCTTGACCACACATCCTGCAGGGGTCACCCTATCCATGCCTCCCCACTATGAGAAACAACTTCCTTCCAATTGAAAAGAAAATGGAAGCGCAGGAGTTAGCAAGATGGCTCAGCAGCTAAAGGTACTTCCCAGGCCAGTAAGCGCAAGAAGAGAACTGGGTCCACAAAGTTGCCCTCTGACCCCCACAAGGGCATGGTGAGACACATACACACCCGCACACACACTAATCATAAATTAAAAAAAGATGGGGAAGAAGCTGAACGTCATGGCACATGCCTGTAATCCCAGCACTTAAGATGCAGAGGCAAGAAGATCTTTATGAGTTCAAGGCCAGCCTGGTCTATGATATTAATGTATACACACATATATATGCTCCAGGACAGCCATGGCTGAATACAAAGACCATATTTCAATAGACATCTATCTATCTATCTCAATAGATATCTCAATAGATAGATAGTGTAGCAATATGCTGCTGGGTGGCTCACCCAAGAAGACAAGCAGGCATTCTCTTAAGTACAAACCCTACCAGACCTCAGCAGAGGGAACCACCATCATGGCAAGCACCCTATTGCACAGTGGAATCCCTGAATGTCTGAGCTCAGGTGTTTTTACTGATTCAGAACTCCTCAGGTGTTCTACCGATAGCACGTGCAGATCATCAGCAATCAGACATCCCCCACAGAAATCCAACACCTGCAGACAATACAAGACGCCAAGACCTAGGGCAGTCCTTCACCCACAGTGCACAAAACAATTAGTTTATACATAACCAAAAGTAAACATCCATGCCAATATATAGAGAGATAGATGATAAATAGAAAAGAGAAAACAAAGAACAAACATTGTAGTTGTTTGAATAAATGGTCCCCATAGGCTCATAGGGAGTGACGTCATTTGAAAGGATTCAGACATATGGCCTTGTTGGAGGAAGTATGTCACTGTGGGTGGGCCTTGAAGTTTCAGAAGCCCAAGCCAGTCCCAGGGGCTCACCCTCTCCTCCTGCTGCCCGCCGATCTAGACGTAGAACTCTCAGCTATTTCTCCAGCCCCGTGTCTGCCTGTGTGCCACCATGCTTCCTGCGATGATGATAGTGTACTAAACCTCTGAACTGTAAAGCCAGCCCCCAACAAAATGTTTCTTTTATGAGAGTTGCTGTGGCCACGGTGTCTCTTCACAGCAATGGAAACTCTAAGATGAACATCAAGACAAGTCCTGCGGATAAACAGACACCCTCCCTTCCTCATTCTAACCCAACCCCTAACAGAGCTGAGCCCTCCCGACCCCCTGCTCAGCCTGTGTCTCGGGGCCTCTTGTCTGTTGAAAGGGGGCAACCTTGGCGTCTCACAGGGGTGAGGCATGACTGCCAATGCCTTCTCACACACCACCCCTCCCAGGCTCACGCTGGACCCTCTCTCCAAGGCCCACCAGCTCCTCAGGCCTTTAGTCCCGAGGACCTCGGGAGCATTCCTCAAGCGGTCCACCATGCACTGGCCCCTGCTGCCCGACTACAAACTGTCTTCTCTGCAGGTGAGCCCTAGAAACCAGAGGTGACAGCTCAGACTTCTTGTCGCACCTCTCCTGGCCCAGAGAGAGTCCAGCTCAGAACTGTACATGTATACCGTGTTGACAGCTGCCTGGCTGACACTCCTGGCCCCTGCTAACCCCCGACCTGGGCCACCAGAAATGCCTTGCCCATTTCTCTGGGTTTCTGGAACCAGCTCTCAGAGCCTCGTGGAGCATTCCTCACAAAGCCTGACTCACACACCCATCGTGTGGCCCACAGCACACAAGGTACAGTACACCAGTAGATGTACTTAATGATTGTCTTAGGGTTTTATTGCTGTGAAGAGACACTGTGACCACAGCAACTCTTACAAAAGAAAACATTTAATTGAGTTTGGCTTACAGTTCAGAGGTTTAGTCCATTATTGTCGTGGCAGGAAGCACGGCAGCATGCAGACAGACATGGCGCTGGAGAGGTAGCTGAGAGTTCTGCGTCTGTACCCAGTACACTCCCAGGTCCAGGGACTAGGGGCAATGACATAGATAACACACAGACTGTCGACTCGACAGGATCTAGAATCATCGAGGAGAGGAGCCTCTGGAGATGTCTCTGAGGAAGTTTCTAGATTGAATTGATTGAGGTGGAATGACTCTATCTCATGTGGGCAATGCCATCCCACGCTCTGAGTCCAAGACTGATGGGAAGGAGAAAGGGAGCCAGCATTCATCCCTCGATTCCGGGCTGTGGTTGTAATGTGACTCACTGCCTCAAGCTCCCGCCATGGTGGACGACACCCTTGAACCATGAGCTAGGATAAACCTTTGCTTCTATAGATTGCTATTGATGGATAGGTTGTTACAACAAGGAGACAAGTAATACAGATAGGAAGGGCCCAGTCCCCTGTAACCTGTAACCGCCAATGGGTTGGACCTCTCAGCCTCAGCCACACCACCTGTTCTAGAAGGCAGAGCTTCTCCCAGAGAGCTGCTGCCTCCAGCATGACCAATCCTACAGCTCCTCAGCTCTCGGCTCTCTCTGAGCAAGGTGAGAGGTTTGAGCATCCCCAGGGTGCTCGCACTCTCTCTCTCTCTCTCTCTATTTTTTGATCAGGGTTTCTCTGTTGTAGCTCTGGCTATCCTGGAACTCACTCTGTAGACCAGGCTGGCCTCGAACTCACAGAGATCTGCCTGCCTCTGCCTCCCAAGCACTGGGATCAAAGGCGTGCAGCAGGGCTCTCTGAAAGCCTTTGTTTCACAGGAGCCTCTCAAAGCCTGACAGGCGTCCACGGATGAGGAGTCTAGGAGAGGCGGTCTTTTACGGATCACACAGAAAAGCTCACGTGGACTTAGGTCTGCCTGGAGGCCTCTACCACAGTCCTGACAATGTAACTTCCCGTCTCAGTGACTCTGACCCTAAACTCCATGGACATCAAGTCCCTGGCAGCCTTGTCACCCTCTCCACCCACATCTGGCTTCCTCCAGGCTCCTCTTCGGCTCCAGCCTTGGCCTTGACTTGCCCGCCACGGGGCCTTTGCAATTATTGCCTGTCTGCCTAAGATGCTCTCCACTGGTCACTTGCACTCTCAGCTGAAAAGCCAGCTCCTGGTAAAGGCCTGACCACATCATCTAAAGTAGGAACTCCTAGCCCTTCCCACTGACTCCCCCACTCCCCTCCTGTTCCTCCCCTTAGCAAGTATGTCATTTAAGGGTCTGTCCGAAAGCCTTTCTCGTTGACAGTCATTTCCCGTACAATCAGTGTATACAATCTGGCATACAAGAGGTGTCAAAAAGTTGTTGGCAGAATGAACATCTGTACCACTGCTACATGCCCTAGAAAGAACAGCTGGCCTAGCCTAGACCCTCCGGCCCCCAAGTAAAGGTGTCAATCAAATTTCAGCCCAGGTCCAAAGTCCTCTCTGGGAAAGACTTCTCCCAGTGCCCTGTGACCTGGCTCACCCGAAAGACAACTTTCCCTGCAGGTGAAACAAACTGGCACAGGAATTTCAAGACCGGTCTCTTATCTGGTTTCCTCTGAGCCCCACCCCTGGGTGCTGTGAGTCACCTAGAGAGAAGTGGAGAAGGAAGGCAGGTGGTTCTGCCTGCTTCTTCAGAACCCAGAGCCACAGGTGCTGGGTCAAGTCCTGCAGGCTGAGGTAGCCATTTCTCTGCAGGAGGGGAGGGTCTTGTGCAGAATTCCAGAGCCTTTGCTGTTCTTCTGTACACCAGTGGGACTGGAGGGCTGCAATCCTGCCTCACCCTGACTCAGGCTGAGGAAGGCCTGGACCGTCCCTCATTAAACAGAAGGCTTCTCCAAGATGAGGTTTCTCTGTGTTCTCTTTGAAGCGTCTGCCTGGAACATGAAGCTAGCCCTACCCAGAGAGCCAAGGAGAAAAACGATAAGGAAGTAAAATATCTACACACATACAACATGTCCAGACAGATGCTAATCAATACATGACAGAGGTCTCCTGATCTACCCCTGGGGTAGGATCAAAGGTAAAGTAATTGTCTTCATCGTGGTTTTCTAAGTATCTTTTTTTTTTTTTTTTTAAATCAGGTACTTACATGTCTGTCTCATAAACAGAGCTCTTTTTGCTTTCGGTCTCATGTCAGCCACTGGCACTGCAGGAGGGGAGATGGCTCCTCCCACTCTTACCCTGGAGGGTATGAGGGCTTGAGGGTTGTGGGCAGACACCTATTTCTTGGTCTAGGGGAGCATTCTGAAGCAGCTTTCCCTTCACTCCAGGCTCTGATTCCTTCTGGACCCCAGAGGGTCTCTAGGGACCCTTCTCACTCTCCACGGGTGGCTGTGGAGCACCCTGCAGGGACTGGAAGGGTGTGCCAGGCAGTGCCCTGTGTATAAAAGGAGTGGAGTGTTTGCAGTGCCAGGCTAGGCCCCGGGCTTCTTTACATAGCCGTCCACTCACCCTCCGCAGCTCTGGGTGTGCTCGGCTGACTTCATTTCACAGATAAAGCATCAGAAGCCCGGGGACGTCCTCAGAGGTGCAGCCCGGGTGCAGAGTCCACACTCAGTGACAGCGAAACAGAGAGATCCAGAGGCTGTAGCCTGGGGATCTAGTTCGGGTGGTAGAATGAGCTGAGCACGGGGATTCGATCCCTAGCACCACATAAAAAGCTGGGCATGGTAGTGCACGCTCCTCATCCGAGTATCTGGGAGGTAGAGGCAGGAGGATCAGAAGTTCAAGGCCACCCTCGGCGACTTAGGAGTTTGAGGCCAGGACTACATGAGACCTTATTTCACAAATAAATAAAATAAATGAATAGGGAAGGAAAAGGGGGCTGGAAAGATGGCTCAGTGGTTAAGAGTGTTTGCTACTCCCAAGTTCAGTTCCCATATGGCAGTTCATAACTCTGGTCCCAACGGATCTGACATCCTCTCTGGCCTCGTCAAACGTATACCGTGCACATAATCTCACGCAGGCGTAAATGAAAAAGAATCGGAGGGAGGGCTTGGAAGACTGGCCCATCCTTGGATAAGGCAATTTATTTATATGTTCTCTGGGACTCATGACCTCTGTCCCCTACTTCCTCCAATCACCCCCACCACACTGAATCCTTCCTTTCCTGATTCCTCGGGAACACTATACACACATGCCCTGACCCAAGTGGAATCCCAACAGGCTTCACTTTCTAGAGAGCCAATGTCAGACTTAGCCCACTTCAAGTTCAAAGTTTCACAAGCCGGCCAACAGCAGGGCATCACACACAGCTGCCCGGCTCCGCTCTGTCCTGGGTCTGATCCCAGCCTGCAGGTACAGGCCGGACTCCATCACCTCCTGCATGCTCAGCACGAACCTGGTATTCAGAGCGAGTCATACCCCTGACCTCCAGGAGCCCAAAGCCCTGTGAGGAAAACCAGTGTGTAAACAGATCTCCAGGGCATTCTGGGCAATGCTAAAATTAGAGGTGTGGCCCCTGTGGTCCGAGGACTCATGTGTTACAATAATTCGCCCTGTGTGTGGGAAGAGGAGGCTCCAGGTGCCTCTGGGTGAGACTCACAGTGACAACTTGAGGACACATGAGGGGGAGCAGGGGACACTGGGCTGAGAAGGAGAAACTTGGGGGCTCCGGCCAGCTCTGGGGGGTGATCCTGAACACATCCTTTCAAGAAGCCCCCTTCAGTGTAGGCCAGGAGCATCAGTATAGGTAGTTCTGGGTCTTATGTGTAACACACTTGCCCTCAGACTGCAGGCACTTTTGAACCCGCCTTTGATCAGAGAGGTCATTGGTGTAGAAGTTTATTTTTAGTTCTGCATAAAATAATTGTCTTGTGCACTGTTGGGTGAGGGTCCACCTAGATCTTGGAGGTTTGTATTGTCTGCAGGTGTTGGATTTCTGTGGGGGATGCCTGATTGCTCTTGATCTGCACGTGCTATCAGTAGAACACCTGCGGAGTTCTGTATCGATAAAAACACCTGAGCTCAGACGCTCGGGGTTCCACAGTCCAGTATGGCGCTTGCCTTGACAGTGGTTCCCTCTGCTGAGGTCTGAAGAGTTTGCACCCATGATCATGCCTCCTTGTCCGTCTCTGAGGCACCACAGTAGGTGTACCGCTACAGGTCATGGTCCTCGGCAGCTACCATATCTAGCCATATATACTATAACCTTAGCCCCCTTTCCCCAAACTGTTTCTTTATTGTTGCCCGCTTTCTCTGATGAGAGGTGCTAGTTTCCCACAGGTAGTAGTGATTGAACATCTTCTTTTAAATCAAAGGCTGGCGAGGTGGTGTATGCCTGTGACATCAGTACTCTGGAATTTGAGGCAGGAGGATCATGAGGAGGTTAAGATTCATAGCAACTTCAAGATCAGTAGGGATTACATCAGACCAGTCTGGGTGACTACATATGATCCTATCTCAAGATATAAACTTGGGCTGAGTGTGGAGGCACACGCCTTTAATCCTGGCACTTGGGAAGGAGGCAGAGGCAGGAGGATCTGTGAGTTCCAGGCCAGCCTAATATTTAGCCAGGCTCCCAAGGGCTGCATAGTAAGACTCTGTCTCAAAATAGACAGGTAGGTAGATAGATGATAGATAGATTGATTTACATTTGGAAAATAAGTCAGTTTAGAGAAACATGTGAAGCTAGGCATGGCGATACATGTCTGTAATCCCAGCACTCAGGGAGCTGAGAAGCCCACAGATTGCCATGAGTTCAAGGGTAGTCTGGGCTACTGAGAATAATCCTGTCTCAAGAAAATAAAAAGAGAAAAGTATATTAAGTAAATAATATTATGATTAACATTATTTCTATACAGGATAATTTAATAACATCAGAACTTAGGGGCTGCAGGTCTAGGTCAAGTTCAAGAAGGGAGAGAGGGGCAAAGAGGAAGAGGAAGCATGTCAGTGCCCAAATCACATTAGCAGGGCTACAATCCAAGGCTGTATGTTCCAGAAAGTACCGTAGCAGCATAAAGGCCTGGTGACTGAAGAGGGCAGGAGGGGACTTCTGGCTGTGGCTGGCCTTTCTCACTGGCTGAGCTGAAGATTGACTGCAGACACCCAGCTAGCTTTTCTGAAACACACGGAACTACACACGTGCATATACTGAGCCACACATTCACATGCCCTTCACCCCAGCAGTTCTTCTGAAGATT
Source organism: Cricetomys ansorgei (assembly GCA_026225945.1). Taxonomy (NCBI): domain Eukaryota; kingdom Metazoa; phylum Chordata; class Mammalia; order Rodentia; family Nesomyidae; genus Cricetomys; species Cricetomys ansorgei. The sequence goes on from JAMJFZ010003544.1 coordinate 2,428,678, forward strand.
ACCCCATATACACACATACGGAAACTTAAATACAGATCACCGCCCCCTCCCCATATTACCCATGGCAACAACAGACTGGAAACAACCACAGATCTCCCCAGCTGCGGCCGGATTAAATAAGCTTTGGCACAGCCTAGAGTGAAGTCTGTGACCACCAAATTGAAAGGGGCGGCTCCTTGGGGCCTGTGAGATGGCTCAGTGGGTAAACGCTACTGCTCTGCAACCTCAACAACACGAGTTTGAACCCCAGGACACACGAAACGGTGAAAAGAGGGAACCAACTCCCAAAAGTTGTCTTCTGACCTCCACATGCAGGATGTGGTACGTGTAACACACACACGCACATTTATTAAAAGACACAGGCAGACCCTGGCAGATACCCAGTTTACAGAGTGACGTCCCGGCAATTTGGTTCAGCCGGTGGCGGTTGCCTAGCGTGCACAGAGCCCCGGGTTCAATAGTGAGCGTCATAGAAACTGTGTGTGATGTTGCACACCAGGAGGATCGGAAGTCCAAAGTCTCAGTGAAGACTCAGTGAAGTCTCTGCCAGCCCTGGATATCTGAGACCCCGCCCCCCAAACAAAAGCATTAATTAATTAATTACATGAAATGGCAAGGACCTCCCCACAGTTCTCTGTGCAGTGTGAGATTCTATGTATAAATATTACACGCTACACATGCACATTTGTGCCCAGGCCATCCTTTGCCTCCGGTGCAAAAAAAAAATCACAATAAACCAGTAACAGCGGTCCCCTCTGTTAGTGACAAGCCAGGAGGGGGAGGGGAGGTCGCCACTGGCCATCTGCTACATTTTTTTTTTTTTTATGAGACAAAAAGATCACGTTCCTTTTCTACATTTAATTTTTTTCTTCCTTTGTCTTATTTGTGCCCGTGTGGGTATGAGGGTTACCTGTGAGGCTAGAATACAACTCTGTAGTGTCAGTTCTCCCCTTCCACCTTTAAGTGGGTTCCAGGGACCAACTCGGGGTGTCAGGCTTTACCCACTGAGCCATCTTCCTGACCCCCCCTTTCTATTTTCAGTTTATGCATGATTGCATTCATTTTCTGTCAAGTGATGATTTTAAAGGAAAAACATTTTACACGTTAGGCACGGTGATACATGTTTGCGGTCCCAGGATTTCCGAGGTAAATGCTGGAAGATTAAGAATTCGTGGTCCTGGGGCTGGAGAGATGGTTCGGTAGTTAAGAGTACTGGCTGCTCTTCCAGAGGATCCGGGTTCGATTCCCAGCACCAACGTGGCAGCTCACTATGTATATAGTTCTAGTTCTAGGGGACCTGACACCCTCTTCTGGCCTCCATGGGCACCGGGCACGTGTGTGGTATGCAGACATCCATGCAGACAAAACATTTATACTCAAATTAAAAATAAATCCTATTTATAAAAAAAATAATAACTCGGGGTCATCCTCTGCTATATAAGACTGTATCTCAAAACAGAGATGAAAGAGACGGCCGGACAGAAGGTTCATGCTGGTAATCTTTATGTGTTTTTTGTTTGTTTATTAACTTGTTGGTTTTGGTTTTTTGAGACAGGGTTTCTCGTTGTAGCCTTGGCTGTCCTGGAACTCGCTCTGTAGACCAGGCCTCAAACTCAGAGACCCTCCTGCCTCTGCCTCCAAGTTCTGAGGTCAAATGCGTGCACCACCACTGCCAGGCTCTTGATATCTCCTCTAAAGACAGAAACGCAAAGCGCTCACACTTTGGGTTTATAAATGGAGGAACCCTTGCCCGACCCAACCCGCCCTCTTGCCAGGGCGAGGCAGGAGATGGCATGGAGATAATGGGTTTTTCCGTCAATGGTTTCCAATTAGCGGTTAAGTCAATCCAGACAAATTACTCGCCACCCTGCAGCAGCCGCCACCCAGCCGTCACGGCCTGGCACCGGGAGCCCTGCCCACAGCTGAGTTCTTGGCCTGGATGGGGAGATAGTTTTTAAGCAGAAATACTGCAGTTGGCTAAAGACGGAAGACTCCAAGTTCTGGGTCCTGCTCAGCTTCGAGAAAAGCGAAGCAAGAGCCGACAAGCTGCATGGGACGAGGACTCTGGCCTTGCAAGCTCATTTGGTTTCATGTAACTGCATCTCCCTTTGGTTCTGGTGAGGCTGCTGGGGTTTGGCTGTGGCACCTGGGATTGAACCCGGAGCCTCCCGCACGCTAGGCAAACACTCTACCCCCGAGCTGCAGCCCCAGTCTTTTCTTGCTTTTTATTTTGTTGCTCGTTCACGAAGCTGCTCAGGTTGCCCTTAGACTCACTCTGCAGCTTCAAGGGAGGCCTTGAACTTGGGGTCTTCTGTCCTTAGCCTCTCTAGTGCTGTGACTGCAGACCTGCGCCACCAGGCCCGGCCACAGTTTATCCTCACTTTCTGAATTCATTCCCTCACGGCTCGTCCTAAGAAGAGAGACGTTGTGGGGCGCAAGGCACGGAATAACACATTTCCGTCCGCGATTTCTGTTTTACACATGAGAAAAGGTATGCGTGGGGAGATGAAGAGCCTGGGCCGGGCGGTCACACCCTGAGGGAGAGGGTGAAGAGGGATCGGGAAACACCCCCCCCACACACACACACACACATCCCTTTCCACCCTTTACCTTCCCTTTAATCTCTGACTTATAGGCAAGACAAGCCTGAGAAGAAACACCGTGTCTCCCGGGACCATCCAGTGCTGGCAGTTTTCAGCAGCCCTGACTGCACACTGCCGTGTGTGCGAGGAGCTGAGGACCGTGCTAATAAACACTTGTGCCAGCCAAAGCACAGGGATCTGTAGTGCTGGGAACCTTCCAGTCTGATGCAACTCTGGGTGAGGACCTCTGAGTTATACCTCAAGTCATCTACCCCAACCTTCAGGCTCCCTGCGACTTACACCCCACCCACGTCTCTCCTCCACCCACCACCCTTGGGGCCCTAGCAATGCTGCTTGTCTTTCTTTCAGGGTACCTGGAGTCAGAGCACTGGGCTGGAAGCCAGCCCAAAACTAGAACAAACAGTTCTGAGACCCAAAACAGAGATATCATGTGCCTATGATATGCTGGTGAGTCCAGGACATAGCAGAGAAAGACGGTGGAGGGAGGAGGGAGAGACTTATTTTCAAGGCATCTTTTAGGATCGCTGGACAAGGCTATTCAAGTACACGGCAGGGTCAGGGGGCTATTCTGGAGAGGTGGGGTAGAGCCAGCCTGTAGAAAGATCCTCGTGTCTATAGAGTGAGGTCCAATTATTCTAAAATGCTCCGTAAGCCAAGGGTTTCAAGCACACCCTTGTGATCTCAGTACTCAGTGTGGGGGAGGTAGAAACAGGAGGATGGGGAGTTCAATGTCACCATCAGCTACACAGTGAGTTTGGGATCAGCCTGGATGGACTACATGAGACCCTTAGAGAAAAAGGCGGGGGGTGGGGGGGAGTCCCGAGGGGTAGCCTATACCATTCATGTCTAGATTATATGCCCATAATAACATTAATAGTGCCTGGACATGGCGTCCCTACCACTGTAATTCCAGTACTTGGGAGGCGAAGGCAGGAGGGTTACTATGAGTTCAAGCATTACCTTGGACTATACAGTGAGTTCGAAGCCAGGCAGAAATGCATACTAAGAACCTGTCTCAAAGCAAATGTGCACACACACACACACACACACAAATACATACATGCACACACACATACATACCCACCCCACCAGCTAGACTGAGCTACAGTGAGACCCTGTCTCAATAAAGATGATGATGATGATGATGATGATAGTAATAGCAGCCAGTGGTGGCACATGCCTTTAATCCCAGCACTTGGGTGACAGTAGCAGGCTATAGACAGACCTTGTCTCAAAACAAGAACAACAACAATCATAATAACATTTTTAAGCTTTCTGCGGTCTCATCTTGGCCTGCTTCATTATATTTCCACAACCATCCAAAGGTTTAATAATTACTGTCTCCATTTACAGATGAGAAAACTATGATTCAGAGAAATGAAGGAACTTCTCCAGATCACTAAACTAGAAAGTGGTGGGCAGTATTCAGAGCCCAGTTGTGTGCACAACCACTACCATCGCGTTCCTCCTCGGGCAATGCCTGAACCCACAGCAACAGTAACACCACCTAGGAGCCGCAGAGTCGCAGAGCCGTCTAGCGGAAAGCCCCACTCCCAACAAGAAGGCAAGCATATCTTCCTTTCATCAGGGAAGCATCTCGGCCCGTGGGAGGCTCAGGCAAACAAACTGACCAGACCTGGAATTCAGGTGGCCACAAGTACAAAAGCTGACCGCCCCCCTCAGGTTGACCGGGAGTCAACACCCTGCAGGCGTGGTGGGCGCGGCCGACATCGTACCCACGGCCTAGGGAGCAACTGGAGGATGCTCAGCGGACTCGGCTGGCAAGCCAGACCCCATCAGGTAGGTTCTCATAGGTGAGCAGCCGAACAGGTGGACAAAGTGGCGTCCTATAGGCAACCAGCTCCAACGCTGCTGAGGACTGGGCTTGAAACTCGAGCTGAGCTGGGGCCGCCACGATATCCCGGTTCCCAGGGAAGTGGGGTGACGAGCCGCCGCGCGCTCCCGGCACCCTCCCTGGAGGGGCTGAAGCTGCGCCCAATCCCGGATCGGCGTGGGGGAGGGGGGCATAGGGAGTATGGACCGCCCGGTGACTAACCCCCCCCCCGGGGTCTGTGGAGAGGGAGGCTCCGTCCCCGATCACTCACCCAAAACACCGTCGAGTAGACGATGAGAGAGAACTTGAGCCAAAGGTAGGAGAAGCGCGCGCAGTAGCGCACCTGCTCCGAGTCCCCGCGGGGCATCGTGGCTCCCGCGCGGGGCTGCCTCGGTCCGGCCGCCGCTCCAGGCCCCACCTGCGGCTGTGCGGCCGCCGGCCCCGCCGCCCGCGCGCTCTCCCGGGACTGACGCGGGCGCGCCGCAATCACCGCTCGGGCCGGGGAGCGGACAATGCGGGCGGCCAATGGAAGCGAGGGGGCGTGTCGGGGCGTGTCGGGGGCGTGGCTTCAGCGCCAGACGGAGCGCAGACCCGGCGAGGGGAGGGGGCGAGACTGGCAGGAGCGAGCGCCCCCCGGCCACAGACGCCCGGGTTCCGGAGCCCGGCGTGGGAGCATGGGAGCTGGGAAGGCGCGGGGTAAGGGCGAGAGTGCCCAGTTCCGTATTAGCAAGCGAGCATTTCGGGTGCCGGCGCTGTAGCTCAGAGACAGGGCGCTTGCCTAAGCTCTTGGGTTCCTAAACACCCTCTAAAAATATGTAAGGACTAACTGCGACAGTGTTAAAAAAAAAAAAAAAAAAAAAGACAGGTGAAGCACTTGGAGGCAGAGGCAGGCGGATCTCTGTGAGTTCGAGGCCAGCCCTGGTGTACATTGTGAGTTCCATGACAGCCAGAGCTACACGGTGAGACTCTGTCTCAAAAGACAAGCAAACAAAGCCAAAAAAAAAGAAAAAGCAAGCGAGTTGCAGTTGCTGTTGCTTCCTATTGCACTCCTTTAATCTCTGCCCTCAGGAGGCAGAGGCAAGCGGATCTGATCTCTGAGTTTGAGGCCGTTTGTACAGTGAGCTCCAGGCCAGCCAAGGCCTCAGGCCCTGTCTGAATAAAACAGGAAACAAACATACAAGCGAGTGTGTAAGAGTCTGCCATCCTGGAAGGTCAGCAGTCCAGGGTGGAACTGGGGGTGGGGGTTGCGGAGTCCCCTTTGGAGCAGCAGTTTTCCAGAGACAGATCTGCCCCCGGCCTTCCCCACAACTGACTATGGAAATCCCCCTTGGGCACCCAGCCCTACTCCCAGAGCTTCTTCTCCCAGGAAACCCTCTTCTAGACCCGTCTTCAAACTCAGTCATTGTACACTCAACGGGGTTCTGACCTGCGTCCAGCCTGGCTTTTCCTGCCTGGGCCCCAGGCTGTAAGTCTGGTTTTTTTCTCACTAAATGGTCCTTAGCTGTGCTCTGTTGTTTCCTGTCTCCAGGCTGAGTCTAGCTCGTCCCAGTGCCTGAGAACCAGGCAGTCTGTGTTTATGGCCTCCAGTAATTAAATGCATGTCATAAGAGTCAAGAGCTCAGGAAGAGCTGGGTGGGGTCTCTGGTGGTGGTTTTCGGAATGGCACCCATAGGCAAGCTCCCTGGGCTGGGTTGAGGAGCAGGAGGCAAACTGGAGATGGGCAGGCTAGGTGCTAATCCTGGTATCTCTATCTCTCTCTCTTTAAAGGTTTATCATTGTCATTTTATGTTTATAACATTTATAATAACATTTATCATGTTATTTATGTGTGTGTGCATACCATGAGTGTGCGGGTGCATTTGGGGGCCAGAAGAGTGCGTTGGATTCCTTGGACCTAGAGTTACAGGCAGTGAGTGGTAAGTCAGCGGATGTGGGTGCTGGAAACCAAACTCGGATCCTCTACAAGAACAGGAAGCCCTCTCAAAGCGCTGAGCCATCTCTCCAGGACACTCTTTTGTTTTGTTTCTTGGGGGAAAATGTCACTATGAAGCATGCACATACATAAATAAATATAGACTGGTTAAAGTATCTTAGACACCACCTTTCCCTGTCCAAACAGAGTAAAGAATTTATGCAGGAGCCCTTTTCACAGAGACACCCCATGGGCTACGTCCTTGAGGGGGGAGTCTCTGTTCCTTGCATACAGCTGTCGGTTACCTGAGTCCTGTCTCTAGAATGTCCCGTTTTCCTAGATCAGAGCCTTCCCGAAAGGACAGACAGCTGAGCCGTAGGTGATTTTACAGAAGTTGCAGGAACCGGTTTTGTGGCTACCGGTTCATTGTGGATATCTGTACGGGCCTCAGAATGAGAGCTGAGATTTCTCTTCATGATAACTTGGCAGGGTCATTTAGAGGGAAACTACTCTTACCGGTCACGGCGCTGACGATGGAAGGAGAAGAAGCTGAGAATTCTGCACAGCTGGTGGCCTTAGGTAAGTCTGCAGCTATGCCACCGGACCCGTGACTTTCTGTGCCTGTTTCCCCATCTGTGAGAAACGAGGCTGAGATGTTTCCATCCAGTGCCGACAACCTTAGACTCCTCAGTCAATAGGTCAGTCAGCAAATGTGTGCACTGTTTCCAGTCCTGCACTGGTGTGTGCAAAATCCTAACTTAAGATGCAGGTGTATGCTAATGATACAGTGAGCTTCCCAGCAGAGGAAATGGCAGATGCAAGGGCTTCTGGGAGAGCTGAAGGGACGGGGCCACGGACTAGGAAGAAACTTGTATCTTTCTAGCTGTTGAAGGCAAACCAAACCAAAAAGATTCCATTGATTTCCGGTTATAGTGTAGGCCACTAGTTAGGCGAATGTGGGGAAGTGATGCAGAATCTAACCTTTAGTTTAGGAGCCGGCTGTGACTGTCCAGTGGGAGGGGAGGAGCTGAGGAGCAGAAAGACTGGCTCGGAGGAAGTGGGAAAGGGGACAAATGGTTGGACCGGCCATTTCTAGCTCGCAGGTTCCATGCACCCCAGGGTAGTTGTGGATTCGGCCCGATACAAAATCATAAGCTTGCTGAGAACATTGTGAGAAATTCATTTGCAGTTCTTTTGGTAGCTTGATCACATGATTCTCAGGCCTGAATTTTGTTTTTTTGTTTTTGTTTTTTGTTTGTTTGTTTGGTTTGGGTGGTTGGTTTGGTTTGGTTTTTCAAGACGAGGTTTCCCTTGTGTATCCCTGGCTGTCCTGGAACTCATGTAGACCAGGCTAGCCTCAAACTCGTAGAAGTCCACCTTCCTCTGTCTCCCGAGTGCTGGGATTAAAGGCATGAGCCACCCAGCTTGAATTTTGTAGATGACAGCGTCCTGTTGCGATGTCAAAATATTGGATGTGTCAGGCAGAGGCAGGACTTACTGCTGTGTGGGTGTGGAGCTTGAGGAAAGAGATATATCAGATGATCCCAAGGTTTGCCTTGAACAACTAGGTAGATGTTCCTGTCATTTACAAAGGATGAAGAGGAAAGGCAGGAATAGGTACGGGTATTTGATGATGATGATGATGATGGTGATGATGATTTCGAATCTCAGAATGTAGCAGTTAGCTTTTGCTGTAAAACAACAACAAACAAAACAAACAAACAAACAAAAATCCAAATATCCTCCAGGCCACACTTCTCGGAAGGGAAGGGCTGTTTGGAGAAATTCATATATCCAGTCTTTAACTCAGTTTCCCAGCCTGGGAAACTGTGCACAGTCTTTGAGACATCTTCATTCATCAGAAAGTCCTTTCCAGTCAACTGACAGGGTCCTGAGCCCATACACTGCTGAAGATAATGTGGGGCTTGTTGTGAGATATTTTGTAGTTATGGGATCATACTCCTGTAAGTTATGGGATCATAACTCCTGTTAGGGGGAAGGGTGCTTCCTGATGCCTTGCAGCAGGTAAAGGACTCACTTCCTACCTGTTAGCACCTCGGTGCTACAAACAATGGAGTAGCCACCCAGATCTCCATAGGAACAGGACATGTGTTTACTTTAATTCAGATGAAGGTTCCCTATCACCCTCAGTTTCTGCAGCTGGGTGATCAGAGAAGACTCTGACTCACCCCCAGCTTGGACACCCTCGGGGATAGGCTTTGACATGTCTGTTGGCAGACCTTGAGAAGTGTTAGGTTCCATTCATGTGTATAATGAAGGCCTGTGTGGAGGGAGAGGGAGTTCTGAATGAATAAAGCACCTAGGGGCTGAGGCAGAGGGGAGGCTGGAGAACACGAGGAGAGCCCTATGAAGAGGCCATGGATTGAGCTCTCTGCCTAAGCTGCTCGAGTATTGGATCCCTGAGAGTTGTCATGGCTCGTGATTAATACATCACTGATGTTTTAATAATACTTTAACAGGGACTTGTCCACACCATCCTGACCAGCCATGAGTGTGAGCCCCAGCTCCAGACAAACACCAGCCAGGCTCAGAGCAATCTGAGACGGACTCTTCCTCAGGACCACAACCCTCTGCCTCAGCCTCATGAGTGGTGGGATCACACCATTCACGTCTTTCTTAGTTTACTTTTTATTGCTGTAATAAAACACAGACTGTTTTATTCAGTGTTTGATTGCTGTGGAGAGACGCCATGACCACAGCAACTCTTATAAAAGAAAGCATTTAATTGGGCTGGCTTACAGTTCAGAGGTTGAGTCCATGATCATTGTGGCAGCAGACACGGTGCTGGAGAAGTAGCTGAGAGTCCTTCTATACCCAGATCCACAGGCAGCAGGAAGAGAGAGAGCTACTGGGCCTGGTTTGGGCTTTTGAAACCTCAGAGCCCACCCCCAGTGACACAGTTCCTCCAGCAAAGCCACACCCCCTAATCCTTCTCAAGTAGTGCCACTCCCTGATGCCACTCAGGAATGACACTCCCTGGTGACACATTCAAACGTATGAGCCTATGAGGCCTTTCTTATTCAAACCACCACACTGACTAAGAGCAACTAGGGGAGGAAAAGGTTTGTTTGGCTTACATGGCCTTATTACAGTTTATCATTGAGAGAAGCAAAGGCAGGAACACAAGAAGATGAGGAACCTCGATGCCGGAACTGAAGCAAAGGCCATGGAGGAATGCTGCTAACTGGCTTCCTTCTCAAGCTAGCATTCTGTTACTTCCCTTATGCCCTGCCCAGGGGCAGCACTACCCACAGTGGGCTAGGCCCACCACATCAATCACTAATTAAGAAAAAGCCTCATAGACTTGCTCATGAGCCAATCTTTTTGTTGTTTTTGTATTTTGCTTTTGTTTTTTGAGACAAGGTCTCTCTATAGAGGTCTGGCTGTTCCAGAACTATGTAGAACAGGTTGTCCTTGAACTCACAGAGATGCACCTACCTCTGCCTCCTGAGTGCTGGAATTAAAGGCGTTGATAAGGCCAGTTTACCAGATCAGACGGTTCTGGATCGAGAGTAGTCTGAATAAACGGGAACACGCACACACTGTATCTTGAGTTCACAGGGGCCGAACTGCCCAAGTAGTTTATTCTCCAATTCTTATACCCTCTCCCACCAGAGACATACGTGAGGTTGCCAGGGCAACGCTCACAAGGGGCAAAACCAGGTGTGCTTGCAAGCACGGGGTTAAAATCACGAGGCAGAAGGCATAGGTTCGATCACAAGGTTACAGATCACAAGGGGAAAAGGCGTATGTGTGATCACTAGGTTACAATCAGCAAGGTAAATCAAAATATATACAAAACATTATTGTTCTTTAGATGGCCATAAAGCCAACCTCCTATTTTATGAGATTAAGGTCTCTTTAAGTAATCTTTGACTTCCTCAAAACGAACTGCCTCTGGGCTAGTCTTTTTACAACTTAGCCTTGCTCAGCAGCTGTCCCAAATGTGAATTAACTTGAAGACACACAGTAGAACGTAAGCTCAAGATCAGGGGGCTCTCCACAAGGCGTGTGCCACCATGCCTGGCTACCATAAGCCAATCATATGGGGCATTTTCTCGGTTGAGATTCCCTCTTCCCAGATGACTCTAGTTGTGTCAAGTGGACCAGAAAAAACCAACTACAACAGCCCTTCATCTTAAAATCTTAAAGTATTTCTTGTTGTTTTTACAGTACTGAGATGGGAATTGAACCCAGGACCTCACACTTGCTGGGCAAGCATTCTTATCACCAAACTATACTCCAGCCTTCTTCTTAGATTTTATTTTGAGACAGGGTTTTACTAAGTCCCCCGTGCCTTGAACTCTGATTCTCGTGCCTTGGCCTTTCGGGTATCTGGCATTAAAATGATTTGTCGTTATTGTTTTTAATTATTTATTTTCAAAAAGATTTTTTTTTTGGAGACAGGGTCTCTCTGTTGTAGCCCTGGCTGTCCTGCAACTCACTCTGTAGACCAGGCTGGCCTCGAACTCAGAGATCCTCCTGCCTCTGCCTTCTGAATGCTGCGATTAAAGGCGTGCGCCACCACCACCCGGCAAAAGATTTATTCCTAATTATGTGTATATATATATGTGTGTGAGTATGTGTACATGTGAGTTCAGGTACCCAAAGGGTCCAGAAGGGGGTGTGGGGTCCCCTGGAACTGGAGCTACTGTTAAACCTGAGAATTTCTAGGAGAAAAACCATGTCCTCAGTTGTCTGATTAAAGCAAGCTGTATTTTGGGGTGCACCCAGGACTGGCCAGTCTGGCTGCCTCTCCCTAAGTGGGGATTTTAGAGAGCAGCCCCTGCTGGCTTCTTGAGGTCCCTTTTATAGGAGAGATGTTTACAGGGACGAGGCCATTGGCTGGTAAGAGTTGCTAGAAAAATGCAATGAAAGAGGAAAAATGAAAACATGGGGTTGCAAGTTTAGAGCAGGTTGTAAAACATGCTTTGCAGGAACTTGGGTTAGAGAGATGGCTCAATGGTTTAGAGCACTGGCTGCTCTTCCAGAGGACCTGGGTTCAATTCCCAGCACCCACATGGCGGCTCACAACTGTCTGTAACTCCTATCTATCTCCTGTCAGGGATCTCTCATACCGATACATGTGCAGGCAAAACGCCAATGCACATAAAAATAAATTACTTTTTAAAAAAAAGAAAAGAGAAAAGAAACAGGAACTTATTCCTAACTACAAATAGAAGCCTTAAGTTGCAAAGGACTTTGGCACAGGACAAAAAGGAACTTATTCCTAACTGCAAACAGAAGCCTCAGGTTGCGAGACACGTTGTTGCGCTCACACTCCAAGTGGTTGTCAGACGCCTAGAACAGGTGCTGGGAACCAAACTCAGTCCTCTGTGAGAGCAGTATGCACTCTTAACCGGCTGAGCCACCTCTCCAACCCCCTACAATGTTTTTCAAAAGAAAAGTACTCCCGTTTTCATTTCCATTTCATTGGCTGGTGAGGTTGAATATAACTAACATGTCAATTAGCCTTTTGTGCTTCTGCAGACGTCCTGTTTCGTCCTCTGTATATTTTCTGGCTAGGTCATAGATTCTTCTTAGAAGTGGTCAGCGCCGAGGGCCGACAGGCTGAGGAAATGCCGTCCAGACTGGTCCCATGGCTGTGACAGCAGAGAGTCTCAGAAGCAAGCCACCAGCCAGGGTTGGTCTTGTTGGGGTCCAGCCTGGCATTCCGGGAATGCAGCCAGAGTGTCTGACTGACATAATGTAGGACCAGGCCTGCGTGGCTCGTACAGGGAATGGCTGGTGCCCCAGAAGCTCCACCTGTTGCTTGCAGTAGGGGCAGGGCATCTGTTTCTGGGAGAGTCGGGCGCTGCCAGGAAGGGCAGGCTCGGGGAAGCTGGCTGGGCTCCCCTGGCAGCCTGAGGATCTTGTTTCAGTTTGTTGTCTGTTACTGTAAGAAAATCATAGAGGCAGGTGAAAGGATTGAAGAAATATAAAACCTAGGAATGCACCTGAGTGCTAGCAGTCACGTATGGGGGGGGGGGGGCATGCCTTCCCAGGAACTGCCTCCTCAGCCTCCTCCCCACCACCTATCAGCAGGAATTCTTCCTTCCCGGGCATCCCGGGCGCCACTCTGTCTCCGGGACAACTAGTCCAAGGGCACCAAGTGACTACCCCCACCCTGGTTCCCGCGGGCGCGAACACCTGACCAACGAGGTTGAAGGACACAGGACTTGAGGAGCTCTGAGACAATCGGAGCTGCACAAGCCCTGGCCCCGGGCCCTGGCCCCTGGACTCCAATAAAAGCCCTGAAGACGGAGGGTTTGGGCCCGCCATACTTGACCTTTAACAATAAAGCCTCATGCGTCCTCATGCGTTTTGCAGCGGTTTGACTGACCCGTGGTTTCTTTGAAGCCTGCCGGCTGGCCCTAACAGGCTAACTCGTAAAGCACTGATGTTGATTTAGTACATGGTTCCGGGGACTGAGAAGTCCAAGAACATGGTGCCCCTTCTGCTTGGCATCCATGAGCATTCTTGTATCATAACGCAGTAGAGTATCACGTGTCAAGACTCTCCTCCCTCCCACCCCACCCCATCCCCTACCCCCCAACCCCACCCCTACCCTCGTCTGCTCCAAGCTACAATGTAGCTCTGTTAGCAGAGCCCTTTGCCTGCATGCATGCAAGGTCTGGGTTCAATCCCCAGTTCAATACACCAGGCGCATGGTGACAAGAGCCCATAATTCCAGCACTCAGGAGGTAGAAGCAAGAGGATCAGAATATCAAGGTCATGCTTTGCTGTGTAGTAAGTACCAGGCTAGCTACATTAAGATCCTGTCCCTCCAGGGAGCCTGAACAGGCTACCTCCTGTAACCAGGCAAGGCTTCCAGTGGAGGGACTGGGACACCAACCCAGCCACAAAACCTTCGATCTATATTAAAGTATTATTTATTAAATCGTTGATGTATTAATAACGAGCCAAGACAACTGTCAGGGATCCAATACCCAGGCGGCTTAGGCAGAGAGCTCACTCACTCTGTTCTCCTCATGGTTCTCCAGCCTTCCCTCAGCCCCAGCCCCTAGGTGCTTTATTCATTCAGAACTCCCTCTCCCTCCACACAGGCCTTCATTATACACATGAATGGAACCTAACACTTCTCAAGGCCTGCCAGCAGACATGCCCCCTTTCCCCGAGGGTGTCCAAGCTGGGGGTGAATCAGAGTCTTCTCTGATCACCCGGCTGCAGACCATTGATGGTGACAGGGACCCTTCATCTGCATTAAGGTAAACCAATGTCTTGTTCCTCTGGAGATCTGGGTGGCTACTCCATTGTTTGTAGCACCGAGGTGCTAACAGGTAGGAAGTGAGTCCTTTACCTGCTGTAAGGCATCAGGAAGCACCCTTCCCCCTAAACAGCTTACAGGAGTGTGATCCCATAACTATAAAATGTCCCACAACAAGCCTGTGTGCAGGATCTACTGGGGCAATGGAAGGGCAGAACCCCACGCCCATGGAGGGAGCCCATGCCTGACTGCAGAACTGGCCAGCAACCGGAGACTGGAGAGCCCAGAGACAATTCCTAAAGATACTCTGCCGTGTTCATAGATTGGTGCCAAACTCGATTGTCATCAGAAAGGCTTACTCCATCCGGCAGCTTACTCCATCCGGCAGCTGAGGGGAGCAGATGCAGAGGGCCCAGGTCTCTCATCTCAGGGATGAGAAGAGCAGGGCTTGGGACCCCCAACCCGCCCCCATGAAGAGTGGGAAGAGGGAATCCCTAAAAGTTGGAGTGTGTGTGGGCAGTGGTGGGGGCGGTGTCTCTGACCCTCTTACCTGCCCTTGGGACCCTTTTCCTCCTGCTGGGCTGCCTCGTCCAGCCTTGATGTAGGGTCTTGAGCCAGGCCTTGTTCCATCTTGATATGCCCTGTTCAAGTAACCCTGGGAGGCCTGCTCTGTTCTGAAGGGAAGGGAGTGGTAAGAATCTGGAGGAGAAGGGAGACGGAGGTGCTGGGAGGAATGGAGGGAGGGGAGGATGGGGTCAGGATGTATTACATGAGAGAAAAAGTTAATAATCATCATCATAATAATAAAGACCCTGACCCTAAAATAAAAATAAAGGAAGCCACTCATACCTTGGTGGGAGCCTCGCTCCCATGTCCTCATCCGTTTCTGATGACCTCCCATGAGCCTCACCTCCAAATACCATTAACGTAGGAATTTAGGGATGACGTTTCCAACACGTGAGTTCTGGTGGACAGCACTCCAAAAATTAGCTACTAGGGTTGGCACGGATGGCTCGATGGGTAAAGGCACTGGCCTTTACCAAGCCTGGTGACCTGACAGAACCCCCATGTAGAAGGGGAGAACCGACTCCTAAAAGTTGCCCGCTGGCCCACACCCCCCAACACACACGCACACAAATTTAAAATTTAAAAAGCAAACCAAATGATAACTGCTTCCAGGTGAAACAGCAGGGTCTGAATCTGCTCCTGAAGGACCTGGACAGAAAGAGCAGAACATATGTAAATGTACCCATCCTGGGCCAAGGAGAGGTTGGACAAGTCAGCGTTCTGCCATGTGCTGGGTCCTAAGGCCCCAGCAGCCCTCAGTGATAGGCTTTGCCAGGTCCTCATTCCAACTGGATGGTTGGAAAGAGAAGCAGGAAAGACTATCTTGTGCCCACATACCTCAGGGGTTCAGTGCCTGAGGCTGGGCTGGGCAATGCTGGACCCAGGCTGATGCTTACTAAACAGGAGCCACTGGTTAGCTGTTCCCAGGGCCATGCAAGCCGACTGCTGGCAGCCCCACCCACGGCCCTTCCCCAAGCTTCAACTAGAGATCCAGCTACTCAGACCTTTGATGGAAACCTTGCTGGGTCCTGGAGGGGTCAATACTGTGCTCCAAGCCTCTCCAGTTCCTTTCTCTACTTCCTGTATTTTCCCTCAGGGCATTTCCACTTCCTCTTTCCTGCTTCCCAGCAGCTACTTTCTGTCTGACATACTAATCCCCCTGGGCCCTCCCCTTAATAAAACTTGATTTTCCGTTACCCATGGAAGGCACTGCATTATTGTTTCTTTCTCTCCCTTATGAGATAGCACCAGACCTTTGTGAGGAAAACAAGACAGAGAGGACTCTACCTGACTCCGGAGGAGGCTCAGACCTGGAGGTTCTTGTACAATCACACAGGCCTTTGGAAATCTACAGGGCCTAGAACCTGGGGTTAGTCTCCACTACCCCGTGGCTGCCCCAAACTTCCCTGCAGACAGAAAGCAACATTCTTTCTCCCTCTCTGAGCAAATGCCCCAATATAACTCCAGGATTGAGAGAACCCAGCCTCATCAGAGTATGCTATTTAATCCTTCAGAGTGTCACAGGCTACCTGCTAATTAAAAGCAGCTTGGGGGGGCATTATAAATTTCTTTTAATAAAAGACCAAATCTCCCTCCAATTTTACTCTCTCACAAAACTAAACCAGTTGCCACCAGATGGCTTCTAATTTCACAGTTCTCATGCTTTAAAACACAAACCAAACCAAACACACACAAAAAAAATCCATAGCTTGTTAGGTTACCTAGGCTGGCTTTGCACTCCTGCAATCCTCCTGCCTCAGCCTTCAGAGTAGATGGGACAACAGATGGGTGCCACTGCACTAATTTGGCTCATATTTAAACGATGCGTATCTGTGTGTGTCATTGTATGGATTTGCGCATGTGACTGCAGTGCCCTGAGAGGCCAAAAGGGGGCGGTGTGGATCCTCTAGACCTGTGGGTGACCCAAGGTGGGCGTTAGGACTAGTCAGCAAGAGCAGTATGTATTCTTAAGCATGGCACCAACTCACACTAAATACGAGACAGGTATCCAATGACAAATTAAGCCCAGTGTGCCCTTGTACAACCCTTAAGGACAGGATTCAGAGAGACGCACTGGGCAATTTTTTGTCACTGTACAAACATCAAAGTGGTAACAACGTCAAGTTAAAATGTTCAACGAAACAAGTATACCCTTACCACGAGACACAATCCATTTTTTTTAAGTTACATTTATTTATTATATATGTGTGCATAGGCCTGCCATAGCCCAGAGGACGCCTGGCAGGAAGAGGCTCTCTCCTTCCACCATGTGGGTTCTGGGAATCAAATGCAGCAGGCATCTTGGCAGCCCCGCGTGTTTGTTTTTTGGGACAGGGCTGGGATGAATCAGGACAGCCTCAAACTTGTCACGAGGCCAAGGCTGGCTGCTTTTGCCTCCTAGGTGCTGGAATGACAGATGCGATTGACCGTACCACTAAAAATAGATTATCATATCATCTCTCTCTCTCATTGTAGTTCATTATGTAGCCCAGGCTTTCCCTGATAACCCTCTTGGCTAAGCCTCCCGAGTGAGTACTGTGATACACAGTAAGCATCACCATGACTGGGTTACCAACCCAATTCAATAAAACCACTGACAGAGCCTGTGGAGAAGTCCGATTCGTGGAAATCTCACATAGATTTTCAATACACTCATAAACACGAGATGCCCAGCTTTGAAGCACAAGCAGAAGCTTTATGAATTTGGTTCAAGCGGATCCTGCCGTTTCCATGATTGAGTCAGGGCTGTGTGTGTTCCTCATCCTGGCTCCTCTGCCAGGAGGATCAGGAGTCCGAGATCAGAGGGAAACTGAGTCTGGAAACACCTATCTCCCACCTTTCCAAGGGCGAGAACCAGTGGGGTCTCATGCCCCTGAACCCTGGCGGAAGGATAGGGCCAGGAGGGCAGGAATGACATCCTCGAGGCATAAGAGATTCCTGTTTTTGTTTTTGTTTTTGTGGTGACTCAGCAGTCTAGTAGGGGGCAGCAGTCAATGGGAATTTAGCCTGTGGTCTGGGGCTAACAAGATTGCTCAGCGGGAAGGGAGGCTTGCTGCCAAGCCTGACAGCTTAAGCTCCATCCCCAGATCCCACGTGGTAGGAGAGAACCAACTCCTGAAAGTGGCCGGAGCCCACTGGAGTGGAACACTTGGAAAAAGGTTTTGTTATTTTGATTTCTTTAAAATACTCAAAATGGCGTTTGGATTAGGTTTGCGTTCCCGCCCCAGCTGTGGTAGAGTTGTTTACGCGTTGGATCTGGAATGCTTGATGCAGGTGGCTATGATTTGGTTGGGTGCAGTCGTTCTGGCACCTGTGGCTTGTTTTCGGGATTGGGTGCCGCATAGAGACCCACGGGTTGAGAACTGCTGCTTCTAGCCACTCCCCCGCAAGCCCCTGAGACGCTGCCACCTGGACACTCCGGGGCCAAGTGCAATCAAGGCAGAATTGCACACAAATGGCTTCCAGGATGGCTAGAATCTCGAGGGTCTAATGGCCCTCCCCAACCCCTCTTCTAAGGAAATGTCAGCAGTTCACCGGCCTCTGCTGATGGTCTCTTGCAAACAGGAGCAGCTGATCTGATCATGGTGGCCATTTTGTTTGGAGGCCCATACTCCAGAACACCCGTTCTGTGATAGTCACACACATGCACATAAGCACACACCCAGCAGTGCCACTGGGATCCGCAGTTCTCAACCCGTGGGTCGTGACCATCAGAAAACACTTATTTCTGATTGCCTTAGGATCAAAGACACCGCTCAGTAGCAAAATTACAGTTACAGAGTAGCAACGAAAATAATTTTATGGTTGGGGGGGGTCACCACAACAGGAGGAACTGTATTAAGGGGTTGCAGCACTAGGAAGGTTGAGAACCATTGGTTTAGAAGTTCACTGAGGTATGTGGACTTTGGGCCTGGTTAATTTTGGTGTAGGAATTTTTTTTTTTTAATTTCCAAGTACTTTATAGTTTTTTTTTTTAATCTGCTCTCTTCTAGCAGAAAGAACCAGGTTTCTGGAGAAACGAGCGCCAGGCAAGCGTTGGTTTTTCGTTTTTAACTCTTAAATGTGGACAACAGAGAGATTCCATGAAGGAGATGTATTCTTGCATCTGAGAATCTGTGCGCTTCCAAGATCTCATTCACTGGGAAGGACACTCGACACCACAGAGAATCCCGTAACCTAAGAAGAGCTCTCCGGAGAGGTATCGTAACCAATACAGAAGCCGGTGTGGAAAGGCATGTCTCTAATCCTAACCGAGGGAGTTCAAGGTCATCCTCAGCTACCTGGCAAGTCTGAGGCCAGCTCAGGCTACTTGAGATCTTGGCTCAGAAGAGAAGAGTGTTTGAGGGCAGCCTGGGCTACACAGCGAGCCTCTTGTCTCGAAAACCTAAAAACCAACCAAAACCCGTAACCATTTGCCATTTTTCCTGTAATCTCGGGCGTCTTGGGCTGTTATGAGCCACGGTTCAGAAACTCAAGTAGAAAGCGGTACAAAATGGCTTTGAGAGTCCTAAAAACAGATGTCTTAACAGTTACATCCCCACAGGGAGAAAAAACGTGTTGCTCTGCATGGACCTCTCTAAATGGACGGGTTGCAAAACCGAAGGAATAAAAACTACCTCGGAGGCTGGGGAGACAGCTCAGCTGCTAAGGGCTCTAACTGCTCTTGCTGAGTTCGGTTCCCAGCAGCCACGTCAGGAGGTGCATAACTGCTAGTACCCCCCCCCATCTGCAGAAGGAGCCAACGCCTCTGGCTTCTGTGGGCACCTGCACACACACACACATAACCCTACACAGACAAACCAGGGTCTCACTGTGTATCTTTGGCTGGCTTAAAACTCACAGAGATCCGCCTGCCTCTGCCTGCCCTGAGTGCTGGGGTTGAAGGTGTGTACAACCAGGAAGTAATCTCTTACCCTGGGGTTTCCCTATATATAGCCCTGACTGTCCTGGAACAGTGTGGTTCAAGCTGTAACCTGCGAACACAGTCTGTTGAAAACAGCAGTGTTGGGGAAGTGAGTGTGCAGGTAGGGAGAGCCTTCAATTAATTCTATGAGTTCTAGGAGAAGGAGCTATATTACATAAGGGCCTGACAGATGGGCTGCAGCCGCCTGGGTGTGAAGGCATAGAGTCTCTGGGCAGTGTCTAAATTTGGCGGTCAACTGCAGCCATCTGCAGCCAACTGGGGCTCTCACAAACGTCCTGCCCCTGTGCCCGCCCCAGGCATCCTGCCGGCACTGGTCTCAGGTGTGGTGCGGGCAGTCTGGCGTGTTTGAAGCTCCCCACATCATTCCTTTGTGCTGCAAAGTTCAGGAGCCACCGGCCTCCGGTAGGGCATGAAGCGGTAGCTCACAGCTCTACTAAAGGAAATGGGGCGTGGAGAAAGATTGTCGGGCCAAGATATAAGGTGCCGAATGGACCGAAGCCGTAGCAGGGAGAGACAGAGAGAGGAAGGACGCTGCTGAGGGCAATCCTGACTTTACGCTTGGGGAGCTGAGCGGAGATTCTGAGATTTCAAACACGGGGGAACTTGGCACGCGTGGGCTGGCTCTGCTGTAGAGATGCCATGTGCTTAGTACCAGGAGACTTGGCTGGGTGAACAGCCCTGACCTCTGTGGCCACCACCACCACCAATAATAATAATGGAGAGGCTCCTCGAAGCCCTGAAGTCACAGGGCCAGGTGAGGTGGCACACGCCTTTAATCCCAGTACTCCGGAGGCAGATGCAGCTGTAGCTCAGTGAGTTCGAGTTAGCCTCGTCCAGGCCAGCCAGGGCTATAAACTAGCTCCAGGGATGGGTGGGGAGGAAAGTGCACTGTAGTCACGGGATCCTGTGGTAAGGCTGCCATCTAGAGGTGTTATCTAAGTATTAGAGAAATGGAGGGCACTGTCCCCAAAACACTGCAGGAGGTGAAGAAGGCTGAGCCCAGGAAGGGGGGGGGGTGCATCGGGAGATTGAGAGGATCTGGCTTCCCTTGACACTCAGGCCAGGATCATTCAGGATTGACCAAGCTTGGTGCAACATGGATTAAGGGTCTCTGCAGGACGCTCTGTGTTAAGCCAGAAGCCCTGAACAGCAGCGCAGGGAGCCTGGAGGCCTGAGTTCCGGTCCCAGCACAGCCAGGAGTGCCTGGCCTGGACCTCAGGCTCCTTGCCCAGCCGGGAAACTCTGCAGGGCTTTGTGTCTTTGTCAGTAAGCACCGAAGAGTACAAGACTGACAGTCCCTGCCCCTCACAGAAGAGCCCCGGGGGGGCGGGGTGAAGCGGGGTGGGGGGGCAGCTCCAAAAGGATTCGCAAACACTGCTGAGCTGCCAACGGAAAGTACTTGAAGGCTTCCTGGAGGATGTGGCGTCCATTAGCATCTGAGGATTAATGAGTGGTTGGATAGGTAGCGTCTGTGGGAAGACTTCCTACTTTGGAGACGTTGAGGAGAAATATCCAGAGGTGCAGAAGCCAATGGGAAGAGAGGAAAGTCTTTGACTGTCACCACTCTGCCTGGCTTATTTGTTTTTAATGAGAAGCTGGAAAGGTTGCTTAGTCTGTGGAGTGCTCCCTGCACAAGCTTAAGGACCAAAGTCTGTTCTCCAGAACCCAGGTAAAAAGCTAGACTTGGGAACCCGTGCTTGTGATCCCAGTGCTTGGAAGGCAAAGGCTGGAGGGTTCCCAGGGCTTGCTGGCCAACCGGCTAAGGCCAATTGGCAGGACCCAGGTCCCAGTGAGAACCCTGTCTCAAAACTCTGGACGGGGCTAATGAGATGGCTCAGTGGTTAAGAGCACCGGCTGCTCTTCCAGAGGACCTGGGTTCAATTCCTAGTACATGGCAGCTCACAACTATCTGCAGCTCCAGTTCCAGGGGAACTCACACAGACTTACATCCATTACATGCAGGCAAAACACCAATGCACATCACACACACACACACACACAGAGCTTCTAGACAGTTCCTAAGAAAAGGCATGGAGAGCGCCAATATTGACATGTGTGCTGTCCCCCACACAGGAACATTCACACAAAAAAACATAAATATGAAACAAAGGGGCCTGTCAGCATGGCTCTGTGGCTAAGTATTTGCTGCTAAGCCTGACACCTGAGTTTAATCCGCAGGCCCTACACGATAGAAGGAGAGAACTAATTCCCCAAAGTTAACCTCTGACCTCCACACACACAGGCCCCCAAACACACAAAATAAATAAATACGATAAAAATAAACACAAGATTAAAAGGACTACAAACACAGCTTGGGGGTGGGGCTTATACAGCTTGGGGTGGGGCTTGCACAGCTTGGGGTGGGGCTTGCACAGCTTGGGGTGGGGCTTGCACAGCTTGGGGACCTCACTGCACCATGTATCCAAGGCTGACCTTGAACTTCAGGTGCTGTATTACACGTCCACGCCACCGAGGGCTCCTGCTTGCTTTAGTGTGGGAAGTAAGCTGTCATTTTCCCCTGCCTTTCTCTCCCCCCACACTGAAAGGATGGAATGCAATTTTTTTTTTTTCATCTCCTAAGAAGAAGCTCAGAAGATGAAAAGTCTCTAAGCCCTTGAGGAAATCAGATTACCCACCCCCACGCCAAGAGAGTAAAGGACGGAGAGTTCAAAGTAGGCTGAGTTTCTCTAAAGGGAAGATTTCCTTAGCACAGGAGGACGGAAAATGGATGGTGAGTCCCGGGGAAGCAGGTGTCTTCTCCCAGAGGGGAGCTGGAAGAAGCCACCACAAGAGAAGATGGAGAGATGGACCTTCAGTTCTCACTCCCCTGATGAGCCCCCAAATCCCTGGGCCCCAGGCATCTCTCAGAAACAACAGCTCCCAACCCCCCACCATTCTCCCGAACCCCAAAGAAACAGGAGGCTGAGAAATCTCTGTGGCCATACAGACTCCACCTGCCACCCACAAGCCTTGTCACCGTGGGGTTAATGAACTTGGGATCCCTGCCAGCTCAACAGGATGGAGCCGCAGCTAAGGTGAAGCCGGCCTTCAGAGGATAAAGAAGCAGAAGCCTTCTTCGCACCTGGGAGTTGTGAACCGAGGTTTATGCCCCTCCTATATCTTTCCTCTAGGCCTCCTGGGATCCAGCCAGGGTTCCCCAACCTGCCTCGGGATCAGAGTGGACCCCCAACGTCTCCTCCTCTGTAGAGACCACTCTACACCAGTCCTTCCTCACTGCCCAAAGCCACTGAGAGGCTTCTCCTGCCTTCCTCTGAAGCTCAAGGCTCATGTTAGCCATTAAACAGAAAGCTCCGGGGAATCTCCTGCTGCCAGGCTGGGGCTGGCCAAGCCCCTCATCTTGACTGAGAACCTCATGAGAACAGAGACATAACCCTTCTCCTAGCTCTGAGCTGATTGCCCATTCCGCAGGACAGCTAGCTGCCTGCACTGGCCACTTGACTGACAGACTGACTTTGGCAACCCTCTTCCTCAGCCAGGCCCCAGTGTCACATTTGGCTGACGTCCTGGGCGGATACCAAGTCCCCTCTGTCTGAGATACCCCAGGCTGGCTCCGGGATGAAGCCCTGCTCCCTCCTTAGGGAGGGGGTCGGGTTATTTCAGCACTTCCTCCTCTGCCTGCCATAGATGGACAGGTTCTGTGAGAGCCTGGTGCTGGGTGTGTGTTCAGAGCCTGAGGTCTGTGTATACCAGCCGCGTGGCAGATGTAAACACTCCAGCTTCTCTCCTCTGGCTAGATAAACTTCAAGCTTTTAGGGCAAGGCATTGTCCCAGCACATACTCTGTGTTTAAAGAGGATGTCAACAGCAGCCTGAACTCTTGGCAGAAGTGGGCTCTCTGTCTCTCAGTGTAACATTCTGGGCCACAGTTCCCCCAGCCAAGGGGCACACAGCTCACCTCCCAGAGGAACCAGCCTGGGCTTCTGTTCTTTGTAGAGAGAGGGGAGTTATCTGTGATCTGTAAACCCAGGAAGGCCAAAGACCCCCCACATCCTCCCATACCCTTCCAGCCTGACACAGAGGCTTGTGTTTGTTTTGGTGTTTTGCTGCCATGCAGGCCTCACTGGAAACAAGCCTTCCCCCTCTGCAGCTCTTCTCTGTTTGAAAGACTGGACTGGGGCTCTGGGCTTTGGGACCGAACAAGAACCTTACCGAGGAAGCCATACAAAGCCACCAACTTTTTATTCGACCAAATGATGAATCTGAGAGAAGAAACAAAGCTCAGCCAGTGCCTATGTGGTGATTTGAATGAAAATGGCCCCAGGACACGTGGTTTTGGACTCTGAGCCTATAAGATTTAAAACTGAGCTGTCTACATCTTCTTTTTTTTTTTTTTTGGAAGTTCCCCGGGTTTGGGTCACAACTGGAAACAGACTGAGATACGTCTGACTTCACTCTTCAGGCTTCTCTCTTAGAGTCACGGTGACACAAACGGGCCAGGCATTCTTGTGAGCACATGCCCCATCAAAAGGGGACAGCCGACGTTCTGCCGTGGCGGATACCCTCCTGTCCACTGGCGTTCTGCTGTGTGTGTTGTGGAGGGACGGTGATTGGCCTCCCCTCAGCTCCCAAGAGCTGCCTTACCAATGGCCACACCCCCTCTTAGGTGACCTGCACCCTGTGGTCTGTATGCATCCACTGTCACACAGAGGAGCCGCCCCATGGGCCGTTGCACCGAGGCACCGGGGCTGCCTCAACATCTGTCTCCACCGCTACTTCCTTCACCAGCTGCCGGTCCCAGTGGTGGCTCCCCGGTCAACATCTGGGACACAGGTGCTGAATCTGAACCTTCTTCCTGTAGGTACGTGATCAGCACCACCAGCATCAGCTCCATCCCGCAGAGCCATGGGGAGCCCTTCCCTCCCCTCCCCCTGCAGGTAGAAGTGCCCATGATCACGGTGATTGTGCTGGATAAACGCTCTGGGGCAGTGTGGTTTTGACCAGAGGACTTTCTTCAGGTGATGTCCAACATTTTCCTCTTCCTCTTCCTCTCCCCTCTCCTCTTCCTTCTTAGACTAGGCAGGCCGGCCAGCCAGCCCCAGAGACCTGCCCGTCTTCCTCCTCTGCACTGGGATTACAATATGACAACCACACCCCCACACACACACTCATCTTATTTTATGTGGGTTCTGGGGATGGACCTCAGGTCCCTCATGCTTTCAAGGCTATCTTCCCAGACCATTTGTCTGTGACATAGTCTCATGTAGTCCAGGCTGGCCTTGAACAGGCTATGTAACCAAGGCTGGCCTTGAACTCCTAATCTCCCTGTCTTGTGTCACCAAACCTGGCTTACCCCTCCCATTTTGATGTGGCAACAGCGCAAGGAAATGAGAGTACCTCTCTTCTCTCATAATGAAGACTGGCCTTCAGGACCTTCGTCTAGCTGAGGACTCCTGGGGCCAGCCCTGAAGTGGCACGGCTGACCAGCCATACTTTATTGGCGGCCCCCACCTCTTCTTCCCAGAGCCTGCAAGCCTTCTGGTACATTGTTGGTGAGCTGCAGGAGTTTATGATTTAAGAGGAAATAAAAGCTCAGAATTAGTAGCTCCAAACCATAATCCCCATAGTGTATACAACGGAGTGGCAGGGGTGGAGGATGTGCTGTTCCCAGCTTCTGAAGCTGGTGACACACTCTCTGGCTTCCTAGCTCCGCACTGGGCTTGTGGCCCAAAGCTCAAGCAAGTGCAGCTGCCTAAGCCCAGGAGATGTGGCCAGCAGGGAGAAAGTGACTTCCATTTTTACTACTACATACTTTGCCGTCTGGGACAGAGGTCAAACAAGCACGAGACAGAAACAAACCCAGGGTTGACAGGATGCTGCTGCTGCCACCAAGTGATCAAAGACAGAGACTCTCTGGTAAGAGACCAAGGTCAGAACATGGTAGCTCACCTGAGAGAGGGCTTCATGGCCTGGCAAAGAATGTGGCTGCCTCTATATTGGGCTCGAGAGTTTCAGGTCCCTCTCGCTCATCCCAGGGAAGATGGGGAGCCCCAGAAGCACCTCTTCTCCAAAGTCAAGAGCTGGGTCCTCCAGTCTGAGATAACACTTTGCACATTAGAATAGCTAGGACAGCAAGCAGTAGATATTACGATGGCATTGATGAGCTCATCAGGAAATTCACAATAAAAAACTGTTTAGAAAGAAGCCTTGCAGCCAGAACTAGCAGTGTGCACCCTTAATCCCAGCACTCAGGAGATAGAAGCAAGGGATCTCTGAGTTTGAGGTCATCCTGGTCTACAGAGAAACCTTACCTCAAAACAAAAACAAAAGCAAGCAAGCAAGCAAACAAACAAACAAAACAACCAACAGAGAGCTGTGTGCCTGCAGCATGCCATGGTCCCTGTAGGATGTCCAGGTCCCTGTGTGATGTTTGGGCACCTGTGGGATGCTCAGGTGCCTTTGAGATGTCACGGTGCCCGTGGTTTGGCTGGGTGCCTGTGGGATGCCAGAGTGCCTCCATGACGACCGGGTGGCTGTAGGATGCCTGGATGCCTGTGTGATGTCTAGGTGTCTAGGTGCCTATGTGAACTCCAGGTCCCTGAGGGATATCTTGGTGCCTGCAGTACAATGTGTTGCCCAGGGGATGTCTGGGTCCCTGTGTATTTGAGCAATGAGACCCAATTTCAAGTTGAACTTTGTCTTGCTTAATGTCAGTCTAATATAGACCAGAAGGTTGTGTAAGATCTGAGCTGCCTATAGCCACCAAAAGCCAGGGTCATGCCCATGATCCTGCCACAGAGGCTTGACCTAACTTTTCTTCCTTCCTTTCTTTCTTTTCTTCCTTCCTTCCTTCCTTCCTTCCTTCCTTCCTTCCTTCCTTCCTTTCTCTCTCTCTCTCTCCCTCCCTCCCTCCTTCCCTCTCTCTCTCTTCTTCTCCTCCTTCTCCTCCTCTTCCTCCTTTTTGGTACAGGGTTGGGGGGTATGGACCTAGGAAAGGGTGTGATCGAAATACATTGTCTGAAACTCAAGTAATTAATAAAAATGTTATGTTGGAAAAAAACAGAGCGGGGGCGGGGGGAAAGTATGTAATTTAGCATTGTTTTTTATCCTAGCATCCATAAGTGGTGTTGGAGTCTGTGACCGGAAAGTAATTCTCACATACTGAATACATTTTAAAGCAAGATTTATTTGGCTAAAGAAAAGAAAAGAGATACATACTGGTGCACCAGGAGCCTGGTATACACCAGGAGCAATCACATTCTCCTGGCGAAGATGGGGTGAGAGCTGTTGAGCATGAATCTCATACAGCTTATAAAGGGAAAAACCACAAAACAGGTGGTTTCTCAGGGTAGCCAAGCTTGGTGGGCAAAACAGTGAAGCAGCAGCTGACCTTTATTTCTCCTGGCTAGTGAGGGTCCAGGAGTATGTTACGTTCCTTGTTACCTTGGCAGGTGAGGGGTAAAGAACAGGTTATGTTTCTTGTTCTTTGGTCAGCAGAAACGTAAACTTTGTCTCCTTGGTAGTGGGCCTCACTTCCTTAGCAGGGGAAACATAAACTAAGCCGACAAAGATGGTGTCTGAATCTAAACCGGAGGAGCTCTTGTCACAAAAAAAAAAAAAAAAAAAAAAAAAAAGCCTCAAACAGTGGCTTTTCTATACTTCAGAGCTCAGAACTGGGGCTGTAGCTGTCTAGAGAGCTTGCTGTGTGCACGAAGCCCTTGGCTCAATCTCCAGCACTTAAACTAGGCTCTGATCCCAGCATTTGGAAGGTGAAGCCACGAGGACCAGAAGTTCAGGTCACTTTCAACTGCGTGGCAAGTTTGAGGTTAGCCCAGGATACATAAGAGCATGTCTCACAGAGAAAGACAGACAGAGAGATGAGAAACAGAGACACAGGGAGGGGGTGGGGAGAAAGAGAGAGACAGACAGACAAAGAGGTTTGAATACCATTTGCCTAAGCTCAGTCTCTCATTTTATACCCAAGGGAAACTTTTGAGGCTTGGATGAGAAATGACCAGGATTGCCTGGTCAGTTAACAAGTCAGGGACTGAGCCAAGGGCCCAGAATCCAGCCCTTGTCACTTAACTGATACCCCGTAGCCCCTGGGTGTTTCTGAACGTTACACTAAGACTTTCTTTTCAAGCTTGGTGGTGTTGGTGGCGGTGGTGGTGCACGCCTTTAATCCCAGCACCAGGGAGACAGAGGTGGGTTAGATCTCTTGAGTTCGAGGCCAGCCTGGTCTACAAAGCAAGTTCCAGGACAGCCAGGACAACACAGAGAAACCCTGTCTCTAAAAACAACAACAACTAAAAACTCTTTTCAAGCAGAGTAAGCGACTTCCCCAGAGTCCCCAGGCCAGCTCGGAGTCACTCTCATTCCCAAATGCAAATGCCAATCCTGAGGTCCAGGGGCAGAATGTTAGCACTGAGGCTCATCCCGCTATGCCACCCCCACCCAGGCTGTGCCCCACTCCCCAAGGTCTCTTCCCTGCTTCCCAGAAGGTCCTAAATCTTTCAAGAGACAAGGTCCAGCCATCCAAGCAGGGGGCGTGGAAGGAGGGCGGGAGCAGGCAGCACCTCTGCCAAGGCCTTCGCCCGCCCTGCAGGGAGGAGCTGGGAGCAGCAGGCTGAGTGAGGGCTGGCAGTATTGGGAGTCTGCACTATAAAGCTGGGGGAACAGCTGGCTGCACAGTGGCTGCCACACCTCGCACACCTCTCGTCTGGAATGTACCCCGAATAGCATTAAAGAGAGAGCTGGATTCAAATTCTGGCTTGTCACCAACTCCCTGGGGTGCTCACAGCTGGACGTGTTCTCTCTCTGACTCTCCCCTGACTCTGGCGCGAAGGAGCAGATCCGATGTGTAATCAGGATACCGCCTGCTCTGACGTCGGAGTTTGAGTTCTCCGTCTCCACGAGATGTTTGAACAGTCCAACTGGATCCCTGTGTTGTGCTCAGCCTAACTCGTTTGTGCTTGAGCTGTAGGTGGGGTCCTCTGGCTTCCACGTGTCTGCTTTTGAATCCTCCTCACCCTCGTATATCTACACACCGAAGAGGATTTCTCCTCCGTATCAATCCCAGAAGGAACCACGGAGGGGCCAGATCCTGTGTCCCAGGCCCAGAGTCAGCTATGGGGGCCCGAGCCGTTGTCACAGACGCCAACATCTCCTCTGGCCTCGAGAGCAACACCACGGATGTAACAGCTTTCTCCATGCCTGCCTGGCAGGTGGCACTGTGGGCTACAGCCTACCTGGCACTGGTGCTGGTGGCTGTGACAGGCAACGCCACCGTCATCTGGATCATTCTGGCCCACGAGAGGATGCGCACAGTCACCAACTATTTCATCATCAACCTGGCCCTGGCAGACCTCTGCATGGCAGCCTTCAACGCGACCTTCAACTTTATCTATGCCAGCCACAACATCTGGTACTTCGGCCGCGCCTTCTGCTACTTCCAGAACCTCTTTCCCGTCACAGCCATGTTCGTGAGCATCTACTCCATGACCGCCATCGCTGCCGACAGGCAAGAGCGGGCAGCAGGGGAGGGGGCGGGTGTCTTGTGTGTGTGTGGGGGGGGGGAGATCCCAGGGAATTGCCTCCCAGACCTGGTTCTGGGTCAGAGCGAGACCTATAAAGAAAAGGCTGTGGAGCCGAAGCAGGGGGAGTCGAGATTACACACGAAATGGCTTCCTCCCGGGAGGCTGCTCGAGGCTGGGAAAGGAAGACCTTCCCAGTGACTTCCGGAGTGCAGACCTCCTCAGCTTGCTGCCTTTCTACAAGGAAATCGTACATACTACTTTTGTATTTGGAAAAAAAGTAGAACCTTCTAACCTTGTTGTTCAAGGTTAGAATGCTGCATTTAGTTAGAACAACACTATTTTTTTAATGCGTGTGTGTGTGTGTGTGTGTGTGCGTGTGTGTGTAGAAGGGTACCGACAGCAGGGTAAGGATAAAAGAAAACTCAATGCCTGGGGGAGCCAGGATCTGATTGACAGCCGATAGGATGGGATGAGGCGAAAGCACAGGAAGTATTGGGGAGACAGAGCCGGAGCCACGAAACCCTCTGGGACGCAGAGTCCTGATTGTGACGGTTAGACAGATAGATGCCTCCCTCCCCATCTTCCCTCACCCCCCCACCCACCGTCCTCCACCCACAGCCTCTGGACATCGAGCTGTCGATGTCTTTCTATGGAGTTCTTTGGAGATTTCCTTTGAGGCGATGTTTTCTACTAATTAAAAATGAAATGTTTGGGGCTGGGAACGTAGCTCAGCTGGCAGAGCGCTCGCTTAGCGAGTCTGATCCCTGGCACTGCATAAACTAGGTGTAGGATCGGGTGGTGTGGGCCTGTAATCCCCACACTCCGAGGTAGCGGGTGGAGGACCCGCTAAGATCATTATAAGCTATGTAGCCGGTTTGACGCCAGCCAGGACCGTGTCACACAGACAGACTTTTGAATATCATTCATACAGACCCAGCTTCTGACTTCTCACCTAATGGAACTGGGGATTCCGGATAAGCAGGATTACTTGGGGTCAGCCAGCAAGTTGGGGCAGAGCCAGCGGCCTGGAACACAGCCTTTGGGTAGCAGGCACAGGGGAAGTCTTTCAAAATCTGGCAGCTGGCATGCGCCAAACATCCCTCCTTCCATCCTGGGTACTTCTGAATGTCCCCTAAGCATTTCTTTTCAGTTATACAGCAAATTTGGGGTGCTTCCTCTGTGTTCAGCACAGTTCCAGGTGCTGAGGAACCTGCACCAGTGGGGGGGAAACGACGCTAGCTTGTGGATTTACAGAGGACAACCCCAGTGCAAGAATAACCCATTTTCATAGAGTTGGAAATGGAGGACCGAAGAGCTAAGGCTATTTGCTTGAGATCTTGTTGTCAGGAAGGGGTGGAGACAGGGTTTGAATCCAGATCAGCCTGATCCTAAACTCCCAGGACCTGACCCTCTGCTAACAGAGTCTGGGCCACTACACTTGACCCTCATATTAAAAGCTTATTTGAGTTTGGGGAGACAATTCAGTCAGTGAAGAGCTTTCTGTGTACGCATGGACATCCCAGTCTCTACCCCAGAACCTCTGTGGATAGAATAAGTCATGGTAACCCACACTTGTAATCCCAGAGCAGGAGAGGCTAGAGCAGCGGTTCTCAACCTTCCTTACACTGCGACCCTTTAATACAGTTCCTCATGCTGTGGTGACCCCCAACCATAAGATTATTTTCACTGCTACTTCATAACTGTAACATTGCTACTGTTAGGAATCGTGATGTAAGTATCTGAAATGCAGATGGTCTTAGGCGACCCCTGTGAAAGGGTCATTCAACCCCCCACCACTAGAAGGGTTGCGACCCACAGGTTGAGAACTGCTGTGTTAGCGACCAGTGGATTCCCAGTGCTTGCTGGTCAGTCAGCTTAGTCAAACTGGTGACTAAGAGAGACCATCGAGAGACCCTTTTTCAAAACACAAGGCCAATGGTTGTCCTGAGGAACAACACCCAGCGTTGATCTCTGGCCTTATCCAGTATCCGCACCTGCACAGACACCTGCATGCCATCAAATATTAATGCTCTGCATGGTGGTGCATGGCCTAGCTCTTGAGCGGAAGCAGGGGAATGTGAATTCATGGTTGTCCTCAGCTACACAGAGAGTTTGAAGCCAGCCTGGGTTGCATGAGACCCTCTCTCAAAACCATGCTGGGCATGGTGGTACACACCTCCGACCTCAGCGCTCAGGATGCAGAGGCGAGCGGATCTCTGTGAGGTAGAGGCCAGCTGGGACTTCAGTGTGAGACCCCATCCAAAAAAGAAGTAAGCAAATGATCTTATTCTAAGGAAGGGTCCGTGTGCTTCATTGTAGGGCTCACAGGCTTTTGATACCTCGAGCCTCCAGTCTGGCCCTACCCTGTCCTTCTGCCGAAAGGGAACTAAGCCCTGGGTATGTTAGAACATATGTTAGGAGCGTGGAACTCCATCCTTCGTCGGTGGTGCCTTTGGGTCCTTTGGTCTTGGAGAAGCGAGCAGTTGCGTCCTTGGCTGAGGTCCTGGTGAGGCATAAGCCCCCTAGGCCCAGGGGGGCTTCTACAGTGGTCGTGAGGGTCCCAGAGTCCAGGGAACAGGGCAAGCCAGGGGTAGACAGCTGGGAGCAACCAGGGCTCAAAATCAGCACTGCCCGTGTCTCCTGATGTGGGAAAAAGGAGATGATACTCTCTGTCGAGACCACCGCGCTTCACCAGACACAGGGCTCAACAGCAGTTCAAGTCCCCACAGCGCCCGCCCACCCTGGAGAGACAGCATCTGAGCCTGTTCTAGACAGCTTCATCAAGAAGGTTGTTCATGGCTTCAGTGACTACGGGGAGGAAGGGAAGCCCCACAGAGGGCTGTGCAGGCTGTTCCGGGGCATCTCAGTTAAGCTCTCCATTGCTGTGACGAAGCACCGTGACCAAAAGCAACTTGGGAATGAAAGGGTTTATTTCATTTTATGCTTCCAGGGGATATAGTCCACCACCCAGAGAAAGTCGGGGCGGGAACTCGGAGGCAGGGGCTGGAGCAGAAGCCATAGAGAAGCGCTGCTCACTGGCTTGCTTCCCTTGGCTCGCCCAGCCTGCTTTCTTATACAGCTCAAGACCGCCTTGCATCAAACGCTAATTAAGAAAATTCCCTACAGGCTCGCTCACAGGCCAATCTGGTGGTGGCATCTTCTCAGTTGAGGTTGTCTCTTTTCAAATGACTCTAGCTTGTCTCTGGTTAATCAAACAAACAACAACTAATCAGGACACTGGGAAGCTGGAGAATACAGTGAACCAAGCATTGGCCATGTGCAGAGTCTAAAGATTCATGCCTGCAGGACTCAGCTTGCCCCTGAATCAGTTTCTATCAGGGGTTCAGCTGGAGGAGCCCGTGCCCAGCACACTTGAAACCCTGGGTTCTGTCCCCAGTACTGCATAAAGCGAGCATGGCAGTATATGTCTGTAATCCCCGCACTCAAGAGGATCAGGAGTTCAAGGTCATCCTCAGCTTCATAGAAAGTTCAAGGCCAACCTGGGCTCCATGAGACTTCGTCTCAAAGGAAAAGAAAAGAAATCTGCCCAATCTTAGTCACACTGCCTGTGCTCTCTGCCACATATGGTGAATGGTCACCGAACAGGACACTGGGTGTGTGTCAGACATCTAGCCTGTTGCAGAAAGTTCCAGAGAGCATCCCTGGTTTGGTCTTTGTCTAGGAAATGGTTGTACCATGCAGAATGTTGGATGCCTGCTCTAGATTCTGGGGTACAGAGGGAGACTGTGGTTAGAGACAGTCACGATCTTACCACTACCCCGGCTCTGTGCAGATTGGGTGGGACACCGCCATTTGCATACAGGGCAGCTGTGTGGACAGGAGCTGGAGGGCCTGGGCAGGAAGCCCAGGAGGGGTGGTTGGTGGGTGGGGGGCGGTGTCTCCATGAGGATGCCGGATGCTGATGTTGTGTTCTGCTCGCAGGTACACGGCCATCGTCCACCCCTTCCAGCCACGGCTCTCAGCGCCCGGCACCAAGGCAGTCATCGCCGGCATCTGGCTGGTAGCCCTGGCTCTCGCCTCCCCCCAGTGCTTCTACTCCACCATCACCGTGGACCAGGGGGCCACCAAGTGTGTGGTGGCCTGGCCCAATGACGACGGGGGCAAGACGCTCCTCCTGTAAGCGTCGTACCCGGATGGGGGTGGGAGCACATGTGCTTGCATGTTGGCTCATGTCTGTGTGTAGCCTGTGCCTAGGGAGACGCACCATACTCTGAGGGTGTATATGTGATCATGGCAGTGCAGGTTCATACTGAGGCTCTTCAGCTAACAGTGAGAGGCTGCAGAGCGTGGCTCAGCAGTTGGTGGTACACACCTGTAATCCCAGCGCTCAGGAGGTACAGGCAGGAGGATCCTAAATTCAAGGTCATCCTCAGCTACATAGCATGCTCCAGGCAAGCCTGGGCTACTTGAGACCTTATTTTAAAGCAAAATGAACAGTGAGGCCTTACCCCAACAAACCCACTGTAAGCGGGAAATAGCCACCGTTAAGCGTGGGAAATGTTCTCATAACTGTGACCTGGTGGCTAACTGGGGGTGGACGGCTCGCCACTGCCACCGTCCAGCATCTTGACAGAAGAACGAACAGAAAAGTGGGAATTGAAGGCGTGGTTTCTGCTGAATGTCTGTTCCGTTTCCATCACCCAGAAAGCCAAAATCACAAGTACCGGGCCTGTTGCAAGCACCTCTGTACGTACTGATACTTTCATTTCTCTTAACGTTATGAGACAAGCGCTGTGAATATTTTATTTTATTTTATATGACTCTGACTTCGACACCACCATGCCTGCTTCATGGGGTACCGAGGATTGAACCAAGGCCTTTGTGTGTGTGCTAGGCAACTAAGCAACTAGGCTACAGCCCGACACTCTTATTTTGTTTCCAGGCAGCAGTGTTATATAGCCTAGGCTGGCCTGGAACTCTGATCCTCCTGCCTCTATCTCCCAAGTCACCATGACCACCATATGTATTGTTCTTTTTCCATCTTGGGGGTGGAGGTGATGTGACCCCAGACAACAGACAGTGAGTGGTGACCCAGGGAAACCAAACGCAGGCAACCCGGCCTCGGAGCCCGATCTCTCAGTCCGTCTGCCACCCCAGTGAGGAGGAGCAGGGGCTGTGTGCGTCTGCATATGGAGTGCGTGGCTCTGCTTGTCACACCCGTGTGCTGCACACCGGTGTCCGTGCGTAGGCTGGTGGTAGATGTGTGCACTCGTAACGTCTCAGGGAATGTGCACGGAGTCTGTTTGGAGGTCGATGACACGTGGCCATGGCTGCCCGCCTGCAATCTCAGCACTCAGGAGGTGCAGGCCGCTGGCCAGCTGCACTAGGCAAGCTAGAGAGCTCCAGGTTCAGATTTGAGACCCTGCCTCAGTGTATTGGGGTAGAGAGAAATCATGGAAGACGTTCCATGTCAACCTCTGGTGTACACACACATGCACACCCGCCCCCACATCCACCTACTCACACACAAATAAATATGCATACACATGTATACATACCACACGCATACACATATCTAAAAAAAGACAGAAGTCACATGGTTGGGGCGGTGTCTCAGACTCATCCTTTGTGGCTCCCAGGACCCCCTCCATAAGCCTGCCTGGGAGTCAGTAGGAAGCCTGCGGCTTCTCCAGGAGGCTGTGGCACCCCCCAGAACTGGAGACAATGACACTTCTTCTGCATAGTGTCGTCTTCCGCAAAGGAAACGGTGCAGCTGAGTGATCTCTAATATCATGTGATCTACCTACTTAATACAGTCATATGTACACATACCCATTCCTGTACATACAACATACCTGTGCACACGGATGAGTCTGAGAGAAAACATACTTTGTGAATAGTGGTGGAGGTACTGACCTGTGTGCTGAATGGTATTTATTTGGATCATGGTCCCATGTATCTAACTCACTCTGAAAGGGGATCGACCTTGAACTCCCATCTTCCTGCTTCCATACCTAGACCGCTGGGATTACAGGCATGCACCACCACACCCAGTTTATAATATTTTATATATTTTGTAAAGGTTTCTTTTTTAAAGCGTGTGTGCGTGTGTGTGTGTGTGTGTATAGGGTGTCATGCATGCTACATACAGGCACTGTCTGGAGATCAGAGAACAATTTTTGGGAGTGGGTTCTCTCCTACATGTGGCTTCCGGGGATCCAGCTCGGGTCATCAAGCTTGGCAGCAAGCCCGATACTCGCAGAGCTGTCTCACCGGTGCCAATGTTATTATTTTATATTTTAAACAAACATAAAATTTGGTTAGCTTTTCCTCTTTGTTCCCTTTTTTAGCCTTTTCTGTAACCTTGAAGAACGGGGGCTGGTGCTGGTGACATTTTGCAAGGATAGCAAAGCTTTGGCACGTATGCTAGCCGATGTTGCCTTAAATTTTCTTTAAATCGAACACCAGGGTGCACTTGCACCCCAACTTTGGTCAGTGGGGTCCAGGGACCTTAAACGCAAGAGGGCCTGGGTGGCTCTGGCTACCCGCCGCCCACCAGGTCCCTGGCGCTCCTCTAGGTACCATCTGGTGGTGTTTGTCCTCATCTATTTCCTGCCCCTCGTGGTGATGTTCGTGGCTTACAGCGTCATCGGCCTCACGCTGTGGAAACGCGCGGTCCCCAGACACCAGGCTCACGGCGCCAACCTGCGCCACCTGCAGGCCAAGAAGAAGGTGCGCGCGGGCGCGGAGTGGGCGGGGCTCGTCCCAGGAGCCACCCGGGGCCTGAAACCTATCAGCTAAGGGGAGCGGGGAGCACAGGGTCCGGGTCACTCAGCGGCTCAGAGAACCCTCAAATACAAGAACTACAGACCTCGGCAGTCTGGAGACAAATGCTAGGCCTACTTCTCCCGTAGCAGGCAGGGAGGTACTTGTGACTGCGAGGTTGGTCTCCCCAGTTTACCTGCTGGTCCTCAGGGGTGCCGGACCATGCAGGAGTGTGCCTGCAGATGCCCCAGGCCTGTGAGATGCCAAGGAGGGCTCAGAAACCTGGGCTCTAGAGGATGGGGCGCCGCGCTGGAACCTCACTGCCTATGGAGCTAAGAGGGCTAAGGCGGACAAAAGATCCCAGGGAGGGGTGGCTTGGGCCCCAGAGCGTGGACCTCATAAGACAGGGGACCAGACAGAGAAGTGCTCCAAAGAGAAAAGAACTCTGGGAGGGTGGAGCACAGAGCTGGACCGCTAGACAGTGAGGACGTCAATGGAAGGACAGTAGCGTGGGCAGAAAAACCCACCTGCGGCCACGCCATGAGGCGTCGGCTCTGGGGCGCAGCAAATACGCCTTCCAGGGGTTGGAGGCCAGAGAGATAGATGGGCTCCCCGGGACTGAGGTGAAGTGAAAGACACCCCACACTGGTTCTAGGAGGGCTGAGACTTGGGACTGACTGAGCCTCTCCCTGACCAGTTTGTGAAGGCCATGGTCCTGGTGGTGTTGACGTTTGCCGTCTGCTGGCTCCCCTACCATCTCTACTTCATCCTGGGCAGCTTCCAGGAGGACATCTACTACCACAAGTTCATCCAGCAGGTCTACCTGGCGCTCTTCTGGCTGGCCATGAGCTCCACCATGTACAACCCTGTCATTTACTGTTGTCTCAACCACAGGTGAGTTCCACCCTGGCTCTGCCCTTTGCCCCGGGGGTAGGGAGGGTCGGGGGTGGAGGAGGGTCGGGGGTGGAGGGGGGTCGGGGGGAGAGTGGGGGGGGGAGTGGGCGGGGGGGGGGGGCGGGGAGGGAGGTGGAGGAGGATTCTCCTGCATCGAGAAGGACCTTCACTCTAGCTCCCAGCAGAGCCTGGAGCTGTCCCTGACCCCGCAGCACAGCCCTCCCCGTGGCCGGGAGGTAGCCCAAGTCTCATCTCCTTCCCAAAGACTTGTCTCTAGCTGGGCCGCAGTACCTATGTTCTCTCTGTCCTTCTGTCTCTCCTGGGGTCTGTGTCAGGGACAAGGGAGAAGGCAGAAGGGAAGAATCAGAGAGGGAAGGGGAGAGGAGGAAGAGGAGGAAGGACAAAGAGGTAGGACTGCCTTCTGGGCTGGCTTTTTTCCTTCTTTTTTTAATGTTGTGTGCGTGTGCGCATGTGCAAGAGTGTGCGCCACGGCGCGTGTGTTGGGGGCAGAGGACAAGGTGCCGTAGTTACCTGTCTACCACGTGGATCCCTGGCTAGAACTCTCCTTCCCAGGCTTGGCAGCAAGTGCCTTTTCCCACCGAGCTCTCTCACCGGCTCAATGAGCCAGCATTTTTAAAGTCCTCCTCCCAAGGACGCCCCTGGGCTAGGTGAGCAGGTGTCTGAAGAGTCTGGGGCTGTGCTGGGGAGTCGCAGTGTATTTCTTGCTCTTCCCTCCCCCCAAATATGAGCAGGGAAGGAAAGGCTGGGATCTCGCTCCTGGCTCTGGTGATCCTGGGGTCATGGAGTCTGAGATTTGCTGGCAACTGCTCTGGGACTCTTGGTAAGGCAAGAGGTGAGCCAGTTAGAATCCAAGTCCCCCCCCCCCCCCCGGAGCCCTGTGCCCAGAGTGAGCCTCCAGCCTGGGAGGGGGCAGGTGAGAAGCCTTGAGAGATAGATAGACATGCCTCCAGCATGCCGGGCAAGTCCTCTACCGCTGATCATTTTACTTATTTTGAGATAGGGCTCACAAAGCTGCCGAGGCTCATCTCAGACTTTACTTGAGCTCCCCCTGCCCTTCTTTAGTCTCTGGAGTAGCTGGCTTTACCTACCTATGCCCAGGCTTGAGTTAGAGCTGCTTATTTTTGAGCAAAGGTTACCCATGCTTGTTAGCTCCAGTGTGCCAATATCCCTCTGAAGCCGTTCCTGGGGAGCTTCCCTATTCCACACACGTGGTCAGACTCCCGATTCTTTTTATTTATTTATTTTTTCTAAGATTCCTCTTCGAACCATCTGTTCGAAGCCAATTAAGTCTTGTGGTTTCTTTTTGTAATACGCTTTGGTTTCTCTCTCCCGCCCCCTCCCTTCTCCCTCCCTCCATGCCTCCCTCCCACCCTTCCCCCCTCCCTCCTTCTCTCTTTCTCCTTCTCTTCCTCCCTTTTTAAGGCAGGGTACCACTCGGCTGCTTTGGAGCTTGCAGCCATCCTCCTGCCTCTGCCTCGGAGGTGTTGGTGTTTATGAACCGCCATGCTCCTTGTATTTTGGGCTGTTCCAAAAAAACTAAATCCACACAAGTGTATCCATCTCTCAACAGCTCTTCAAAGTAAGGCTACTCCACAAAGGAGATCGCCTCCTGGGGTCTGGAGCAGCCACCGGGCAGACTGCTTCTATGCCCCTAACTCTTAGGCTTATAGTGACACCCCATCCCACCCCACCCCCACCCCTCAGGTTCCGCTCTGGATTCCGGCTCGCATTCCGGTGCTGCCCCTGGGTGACGCCGACTGAGGAAGACAGGCTGGAGCTGACTCACACGCCATCCCTCTCCAGGAGAGTCAACAGATGTCACACAAAAGAGACCTTGTTCATGACTGGGGACATGTCCCACTCCGAGGCTACCAATGGGCAGGTAGGGAGTCCCCAAGATAGGGAGCCTCTTGGACCCTGAAACCTTGAGCCTGTCGGCAGCGCCAGGCTTAGCCTCTTTAAGAAGCAGCTAATGGAAAGTCCCAGATGTAATAGCTTGTCCCGCACTCCACACTTCAACACGCCAACAGGAAAGCAAGATGGCACCCTGAGCAGGACCGGCAACGCTGATAGCAAAGGGCTCAAAGCTCAGACACCCACCATGAGCATTCCAGGGACCCAGGAAGACTGGGGGGGGGGGCGATATTTGGTCAATATAGGAGCTGCAAAGTGGAACGCCTCCCTGGGGCAGAGAGAGATGGGAAAACTGGATCCCACTGAAGCAAACTGCGGACATCATGAAAAAGGGTTGCCGAAGGACGGCGAGAAGGGTCAGTGAGATGGTAAAGTCACTCACTGCCAAGACCAAGACCGATGACCTGAGTTCAATTCCCGGAAGCCATGGGGAAGGAAAGAACCAACCCCTGCAAGTTGTCCTCTGACTTCCACGAGTGTGCATGTGCACATACACGCACACACACATACATACACACGCGATGTTAAAGAAGGAAGAGGAGGACGAGGGGGAGGAGGGGGAGGGGATGGAAAGGGAAGAGTTGGGGGGGAGCAACAGCTCCAAATGAAGGAAAGTGCATGCTGCCTCAGCCTGCAGAGGACAAGTACCCAGCCCAAACCCAAGTGCTTAGCTCTGTACCATTGATGCCAGATTTTTCAAATAAAGCCCGAAATCCAAATTTATGTATGGAAGCTCCAGGTTTACTAAATTTGGTTCGTGAAGATGCTTATAAATGCCCGGTAAGCCAAACAGCGAGCACAACCATGACACCAACTCCTTGCCAAAGACAAAGACTCGAGGGAGGAAGTTCCCCATTTGGCTTTGAGTGGGCCCAGGGCTTCTCCGCCTTAGAATCTACCAACTCAGACACAGCCCAGAGCAGAGGAACCTTAGCTGAGATGCTCTGGGGAAGTCAGTCTGACCCTCTGGGGATGGCAGGATCGCCCTGAGGCTCACTGCAAGTGACGCCCACAAACCTGCAAGCCACACTCAGATCAGCACGCAATAAATAAATAGTAACCGCGATTCTCAGCACTGAGCCAGCTGTGGAGACACAAAAGGAGGCCTACAAGTCAGGAATGCAGCTCCCACCTTCACTTCTGCAGCAGGGAGCTGGCTGGCGGAGAACACTGATTGCCCACTTCTTAGAATGCATCAGACCTGGCCCAGGCCACTCCAGGGCTGTACCTCCATCTCCCTGCTTGGTGACTCATTCACCCGCCTCCACCTGCGTACCCAGTGCCCTCTGAAGACCAAATAAGCTGTTAACATCTGCTCAGAGTTTAATGTCATCTGTGTTCTCCCAGAGAAAACGGTGCTAGATGCTGCCGGTACCCCCCAATAAAGGGCTCTGATGCTGTTTAGATCTTCAGTCTCGACTGGGACATCACAGAGTGCTTTTGAATCCCAAACTGCGATAACAGCAGCCGTCTCTTGGGCTAGGATGACAGAAAGGGCCAGGCAGGGACTAAGGTCTCATAGACTAGGTCATTAAGCCTAGGGAGGGGACCCAGCCTGCCTCCTTGGGCTGCCCCACCCCCCACCCCATGTTCATATGCTGCGGCAGGGGCATAGCTCATCGCTGTTTGGAGGTGCCTCTGCTTGGGGTGTGGGGAGGGGAGGCATAGGGAATGGGTGTGAGAGGAACTTGGAAAGGCAGGGAAATGGGAAGCAGGCTCTCTAAGATGGTGGCTTCTTGTTCCCGGAAAACACAGACAGGGGAAAGGGGCTTGCAGGCATGGGGGTGGGTGTCTAAACAGGACCAATGGGGGCGAGGGGAGGACCCAGGGCCTATGAAATAAGCAAGCCAGCTTCTGGGTTTTGTAGGCACCTAGAGTTTAGGCCCCTCCACTTCCAAAGTGATAATTTTTACTTCCCTTGCGGTTTGGCTCTTAATCTTTCTGGAAGTCCAGTTCTTAGGTTGTTTAGATCTTTGTCTGGCCAAGGGAATGAGCTCAGAAAGTCCCCAGACAACTACAAGCATCCGTTTGCATTTCTTGGCCTCTCCCAAAGCCAGTATGACTGAAAATCAAAGGGGACTTGGAAATGGATGACTACTCTGCACTCTGGGGATCCAGTGAGGCCCCATACCCGACCCCGACTAGACCCAGTCAGTTCCCACTTGCACAGGAATAAGGAGCACCCCACCCTAGGGAACTGCGCATCTTCCCATTCAGTAGTGGAGGTTGGGGGGCGCGGGGAGAGATCCCTGGGGAAAGCCACGCCTCTACCCACGCACGGCCCTTTGGCTGGTGAGCTGTGAATGGTTAAGGGTAGACACCTGGGAATTGTGTGCATCCTCCGCGGGAAAGCTAGAGCGCCTTAGCATGCAGACGGACCCTGAAATTTACCAAGCTTTCTTTGAGCTCGAAGTGGGCTATGCTTAACATTCAGATGGAGATTGCCCCTGGTGGGCTTCGTGGGTGGGGCAGTTTGATCTCCAGGTAGGAAAGCTTTTGTTGGGTGCTGGTTCTTCTGAGGGGCTTTGGCTGTTCGTCCAGAACCCACATGGCTACCTCTGCTACGGCAGGACAAACGTCTCCTCCACACAGCCACTACCCCAGCCACGGTTGTCTGGTAGATCCCTCAAGCCTAGGAGAGTGTGGTGGTTTGAACAAGAAAGGCCCTCATAGGCTCAGCTCTTTGAAGGTTTAGGTCCCGGATGGTGGACTATTTAAGAAGTAGGTGTGGCCTTGCGGAGGAGGCGTGTCATTGGGAGTGCGCGCGGGACGGGGCGGGCTCTCTCTTTCTACCTCCTGCTGCCCGGCTGCTGCTCCACTGCCAGGCCTGCGTGCAGCCAAAGCTGCCCCCCTCGGCAGTCAGGGAGGAGCCCTCTGAAACTGTAAGCAAACCTGCCTTGGTATGGTGTGTGTCACAGCAATAGAACAGTAACTAGCACAGGGGGACAAGGGCTGCGAGGAGGATTCCGCTGAGCACGCAGGAGGCGCGGGTTGGGTCTTCATCACTGGACATTTACAGCAGCCCGGGATCAAGCTGCAGCAGATACCAGCCGGAGGCAAAGCTCAGGCTTCTTTGTGGGTGGAAGGCTGGCGATGTGGGGCTCCGCGGGGTCTTAACGCCTTTCCCCTCGGTATCTCTAAGCCTGCTTTTCTCTATTTTTTTCTTTCTTCCTTCCTTTTTTGGTTTTTAGACAGAGTTTCTCTGTTGTAACTAACTCTGGCTGTCCTGGAACTCTCGCTGTAAACCAGGCTGATCTCGAACTCGCAGAGATCCGCCTGCCTCTGCCTCTCGAGTTCTGGGATTAAAGGCCAGAGCCACCACCAGCCCGGCAATGTGTTTTTGCTCCCATCATACTCTGGGCACGCCACTTTTGATTTAATTTTATTCTGTAGGTTACAGGTACTTAGTTCAAGGAAACTGGCCCTAACACAGGTACATCAACCAAGTACAAAGCCTCCACAGCTGTGAACCGATCCGGGTGTCCTGTGAGTTAGATGGATGATTTCTTGCTGGGCGGGGTTTGATAGGTGGGCTGTTTGCAGGCCCCTGTGTTTCCTAAGCGTGGCTCTATTTGGGCCAAGTGTTGCCAATAAAGGAAGTACTTTCCAGGCGTACCTCAGGAGAGGGGCACGTAGATGTTGCAAAAATCACCTACTCCTGCAGGGTCGAGAGAACAAGAAGGGGTTTGGCTCAAGGGCTCTAAAGTCAGAATGGGACATTTCGAGTTCCTGACACAGTTCTCCTGGGTTCCGTTCCCCCCCTCCCCCCCCCCTTAAAAAGTGGGCATGGCAGCTACAGGGACTACTTGTTGCAGAATCCCTGGCCTTGTGGTTACAGGTGAGTTGTATTTGGGAAGACAGCTATAAGTAGCCTTTTTTTGGGGCGGGTGTGGGGTGGGGGAAGGTTGTTTTGTTTGGGTGTTGTTTTGTTGTCATTGAACAATGGTCAGGGGGCAGTGGCCTGAACGCAGGCCCACCTAGCACCCGGCCAATGCCTGAAAACTTAACTAGCCAACTCTGAAAGGCCCCAGGTGCATGTTTCAATGGCGTGATGGTCACAGTGATAGTCAAGGAGCCCTCACAGATATGACTGTTGTCTGCCTCCAGCCTGCTCATCCGGGGACCAGCAAGCGATGGACAGCAGAGGCAAGGCCTGTGACAGGGACTAACCGTGCCTGTTGGCTGTGGCTTACAGTGGGCCAGTAGGCCTGGCTTGTGAAGGTTCAGAGGGAAGCGAAGATTCCCTGAGGGCCATTTATGTGACTGAGCTATTTCTGACCATGACTGTGGGCTCTGGGTTCCTTCCTGTTGGGATTAGAAAGCGTGTAGTTCTAATGGTTTCTCTGGGGTCTCTACAAATGAGTAGAATTTCCCAACTAGTGGGTAGATGCGTCTCAGAACGAGGCAGATAGATCTTGGCTCCTGTGTTCCCCGGGCTAATGGGCTGGAGCCCGTCTATCTGCTTTCTGCTGTCTCTAGCTCTGTGACCTTGAGGGAGTGGCCGTGGGTTACAGAATCCTGCAAGGCTTTGGCAAAACCACCCGCTCAGTGAACTCAGTTCGTGGAGTTTCTGATGTCTCTTGGAGTTTGTGTGGCTTACCTAGAAAGTGGCTCTTGGGGCAAAATGAAGTGTTTTTGAGAACTGGTGGCTATCTTGGAACTAAAGAAGGAAACCTGGGGATGGTAGGGGACTGAGCCAGGGCGGAGTCAGGATTCTATTCCTAAGCCTGGCCTCTCCGAGACAGACTAGGTAGCACTAGCTGCTCCCTGCCGACAGAGGGCACATACTCGTCCAGGGGGATGGAGGGAGGGGAAGGGCTATCCTGACCCAAGACCTCTCTCTCTTACCATCTCAGATGGAACTGACTCCCCAAGTCTTCCAAAATTGCCGCTCAGCTTGATAAAAAAAAAAAAAAAGGCCACCTCAGAGGACCTTAATTATACTGTTTTTCTTTCTTTTGAAGACAGGGTCTCACTAAGTCTCCCTGGCTCCCCTGGAACTCACTATGTAGACCGGGCTGATTTCAAATTTACAAGGAGAGAGCCACTTGCCTCTACCTCCAGAGTGTTAGGTAGGTTCCATTCTAGCCAGATCATAATACTGTTTTTCAATCGGACAATTTTTGCAGGAGAGAGAGAGAGAGAGAGAGAGAGAATGCTCTTACGTTCAACTCTTCTTACATTCAACTCTTCTTAATGCCCTTGAGACCACTCAGAATTGGCTCATGATTGTCAGCTAGATCCCACTGCTTTTGCTGTCTGGGGTTCCCCTTTGGCTCCCCCAGAACCCTGCTCACCATATCCTGGAGGGCCTCAGGGAGTTGAACCTCAGGCTCCCCAACCACCCCTAGGGGCTCCAAGGGTGATTACTTTCGGGAGATGGTGTGAGATTTAGGACCTGCATAGGTTCACAGAGCCCGTTGGTTAGCGGAGCTTAAAGATATCAAAAAAGAATTAGGCAGAGCTAAGTATGGTGTCTCATGCCTTAAATCCCTTGGGAGGAAGAGGCAGATGGATCTTAGTTCAAGGCCAGCCTGGTCTACATAGTGAGTTTGAGGCCAGATAGAACTACATAGAGAGGCCCTGTCTCAAACAAAAACAACAGAAAGCAGGAATTAGGTTCATTTGCTGTGAATTTCCTGACCCGTATGAACAGGCTTTAATCTTTAATACATGGCCCGGAGGAATGGCATGCTCTTGACCTTAGTGGAAAAACAGAGGGTAATGGAAAAAAGCTGTAGCCGTTGTTAACAACCACTACATGGCCCAGAGCCAAGACTTACAGGCCCAAGTTTCCCCTAGGAGCCCAGGCTGTTCCTCTGAGTGATCCATCCTGGGATGTCAGTGACCCCAGAGGTCACTGGGAGAGAAAGTATTTTATCTAGTATACCTCTAAGGGCTTCAGGAAAGCCAGGTTCGAACCTCTTAATTAGTCTCAGCTGACGGCCATTTGCCAGGGAGAAAAGGAACACCCTATTACCTTTCTCCAGAGACTAAAGGAGATCAGAAAAAGCATACCGAGGTAGCAACAGAGCCCTTGGAGGAAGTCTTCCTTCCTAAAAGACAAACTCCTGGCCCAATCAGCCCCAAATATCTGTACCGACCTGCAGAAGCTGGTCATGGTGGTGCACACCTTTTCA
Source organism: Cricetomys ansorgei (assembly GCA_026225945.1). Taxonomy (NCBI): domain Eukaryota; kingdom Metazoa; phylum Chordata; class Mammalia; order Rodentia; family Nesomyidae; genus Cricetomys; species Cricetomys ansorgei. Next base: position 2,472,955 of record JAMJFZ010003544.1, read on the forward strand.
TCCTAACACTCAGGAGGCAGAAGTGGGCGGATCTCTGTGAGTTCGAGGCCGGCATGGTCTACATAGTGAGTTCTAGGACAGCCAGAACTACCAAAAAAAAAAAAAAAAAAATCTTTTTCCAAAGCTGGTGGATGAGCCAGGCAAGACCCGATACCTTATTTGTATGGTAAGCTGGACCTGGGGGAGGGAAAGGAAGATGGACAGATGACATACTGACCCACTGGCCCTTAGGAGAGTTGCCCAAGGAGGGGCCATGCTGAAGGGTCCCTTCAAGGCATGCTCTCTCTGTGAACAGACAGGAGACTTCTATAAAGAACATCCTAAGAGGGAAAAAGCTAGAAATATGTCTCAGCCCCGACCTGGACCCGGTCCGAATTGTCAAGGCAATCACTGGAAGGCAAGGTATCCCCTAAACTCTAAGACTCCAGACCACCTCCTTCATTTGAATATTGAGGGGTCTCAGAGCCACCTCTCCAGGCTACCATAATCCCAGTTGTTCAAGCTGAGCCCCAGCTTTTACAAGTGGGGCCCCCAATGTGCATGTGGTGTTGCCCTTTTTCCGGGTCCTCAGTTCCTCAAACTGCCACCTCTGGGGGGGGCATATCAGGCCAGCCCCGAACAGATTATTTTCACAGCTCTGGCCTGCCGATGCAGAGTCTCTCTTCTAACAATATTTTCTCATTGTCCAGAGACTCCTGTCCCCATTTGGGCGGGGACATTCTCTCCCAGCCTCAGGCGGGACTTGTCCGGCCTCTGGGAGGGGACCTATGGTTGCCCCTGGTAGAAGTCAGTATAGATCCCTCAGTACGGGCAGGTGAGGAGACTATAGGGCCATCTGCAATGCCCCAGTATGTTTAAAAGGTCCCACCCATGTTCCCCACCAGATATAGTACCCACTAAAGCCTGCAGTGGAAGAAAAGGGTTCAAGCTCTTATCTCCGTCCTTGAAAAGAAACAGGGACTCCCGAGGGAAATGAACATCCCAGCTCCCATAGCCTACCTATTTTGGGAGTTCCCAAGGAACCTAATAAATAGAAGTTAGTCCAAGGCCTCCAGCTAATTGAGGCTACAGCCGTCTCTCGCTGTGGTCGTCTCTCGCCCCCCCGCTGCCCAATCTCCATTCCCCCCCCCCCCCCAACCCAGATTCTGTCTGGATCTGAAGGATGCCTTTTTCTGTATCCCTGTTCACCTGGCTGGTCAGCCTTTATTTACCTTTGGGGACTAAACTTTTAAGACCCGACAAGTTACTTGGACTGCCCTGCCCAAAAGATTTAGGGACTGTCCCTGTTTATGTGCCTTGTCCGGGACCTCATAGACTGGTCAGTCCTTATCTACCCTTGCACCAATATGTAGATGACCTGTGGTACTGGAAGGAGAGGAGGCACAACCTGAATTCTGCATGCATCCATCCTATTCTGAGCTCCCCTCCCCCACCCCCACCCCCACCTCCACCTCCTCCCCCACCCCTACCTCTTCCCCCGACACACACACCACACAATGTCAGGACAGGACACGATGTCCTGAGGGTTGTGGGCTTCTGAAGAAAATGGATCCCTGGATTTTCAGCACTGGCTAGGCCTCTTGACTACTTCAATCCAGGCCCCAAACTGTCCCTCACCCCACCCACTTGACACGAGAACCCGAGGCTAATCATGCCTTCCGACACTTACCAAACCCCTACTCTGGGTTTGCCCACTCAGTTCTAATTTTCACTGTATGTTCCTGAAAGGGAATTTACCTGGGCCTTCTGACCCAGTCAGTAGGACCCACGACACAAGCAGTGAGACTCAGTGGCTCAGGGATGGCCAGGGTGCCCCAGGGCAATTGCAGCTGTCAGGCTCCTGGTCCCAGAGGCCCATGAATAAACCCTAGGGAAAGGCTCTCTGTATATTCTCCCCATAACACAGAGAAATACTTAACTCCAAAGGACTCTCCTAACAGAGTGGCCATTAAGGTCTGTCCCTAGCTCCATTACTTGCCTCCCTGCCAAGGAAAGTCTTGCACATTTGTGCCAGGAGGTCTTGCCAGAAACCTTCAGCACTGGACTCTGTGAACTGATGCCAGTTCATCTCTCCGGGAAGGAGTTTGTAAGGGAGGATATGCTGTTTTAACAGGACAACTCCACTCAGGCTTGGATCCATCGTGAGAAACAAAGGCTGAATATCCACACTGTCTCCAAATACGTGTATCTGGTTCTGCGTGCTCGTGCGGCTATCCGGAACATTAACGGATTATTAGCATCTGGGACTCCCCCCCACCCCCCATAAAGCATTCCAAGAAAACTATAGATCTGTTCGAGGCAGTTCGGCTCCCACTGATGTGGCAACCATGTACTGGTGGAGATACCAAAGGGAAGGAAGGACTCAATAACCTTGGGTAGCTGTCTAGCAGATACTGCTGCTTACAGCAGCTGCACTGAGACCAGAGGGAACGTTCCACCGAGCCAGCTTGTTTTATGTCAACCCGACACAAGCTGGAGTCATCTGAGAGGAGGGAGCCTCGGTTGAGAAAAATCCCTCCAGAAAATCGAGCCGTAGGCCAACCTGTGGAGCATTTTCTTAATTAGTGATTGATGTAAGAGGGCCTAGGGACTACCATTGTGGACGGTACCGCCCTGAACTTGCGGTCCCGGGTTCTGAGTAAGCCACGGGGTGGGGGTGGGGGGGCAAGCCAGTAAGTGTATCTCTGTGGCTTGAGCATCATCAGCTCCTGCCTCTCTCTGCCCTGGTTTGACTTCTGCCTGAGCTTCCCTCACTGGACTGTGATTCAGGTACGTAAGCCAAACCATCCCTTTTCTCCCAAGTTACTTTTGGCCCTGGTGTTTCACCACAGCAATAGTAACTAAGACGTGCTCCTATGGGGAGACTTCCCTCCCTCCGACCCCTGTGAGGCCACGCTATACCACCCCTAAAATGGAGGAGACTCCCAAAGGTGGCTGGACCCTGGACCCTAGTGGATGGTGGGGTTGCCCCTAATCATCACATGTGGCTGCCTGGTTCCTTACAATGCGGAATTCTAAAATCTCTCCTTTGCTTATATCATCCAGGGAGGGAAAACTCCATCCAACTAGCTAGGAAAATGGTTATGAGGAAATGGGAATATCAGATACTCAATAGCTCAGAGATAAAAGACAGCCAAAAGGCCAACCCAATCTGTCTCCCCCGGTACACAAAGACAAGCAAAGCACCCAGGAGAGGACTGGTGGGTGGATTTTACTCACTGCTGGGGGACCAAAGACTCATCTTTTCCTTGTGTAGGGGAACACTCGGCCTGGCTGGGTTGAGGCTTTTCCTTGTCAGATGGGAAAGGCACAGGCAGTAACTGTTCTAAATGAAACCCTACATTTGAGGTACTTAAGGACATACAGTGACAATGGACCAGCCTTCAAAGGCGGAATCTACCCAGGAACGTTCCTGGGCATCGAGGAGAGTTTAATCTTTATTGTGCCTGGCATCCTCAGCCTTCTAGAAAGATACAAAGAACAAACATGTTACTAAAAAGGCATCTCAGCAAACTAATGCAAGAAACTCAGCTCCTTGGACAAAGCTCATTAGCCCTGATAGCTTCTTAAGGGCAAGTGTTACTGGTCCCCATGGAAGCGTGGTATAACAGGCTCTTCCTTGGAAGGGATTTGCCACACGAGCCTGAAACTAGCCATCTAGTGATACACACAATTCATGTCCTTTCAGAAAGGCCTAGAATGAGGAGCAAGAACCTCCCCCACTGTGTCCCAGGGACCTAGGTCTGGGCCAAGACACAGAGAGACCCCCTCCACGTCCCAACCGGGAGCACGCTTCTGATTTTTATTTTTATTAAAACTGGAACAGAGATAGGAGTGAAAATAGCAGAGAAGGGAAGCTCTTTTGTGATGGCCCGGGGACCACACAACGCCCAAGGGAGAAACCTCCCTGTAGAGGTGGTGCAGTCCTGAAGGGAGAATATCCCAACAGGACTGAGGAGCTTCTGACCAGGCGTCCCCAGTGTTGCAGCTCTGTAGGGAAATATCCCTGCGAGCTGTTCTTTCTTCTGTCTGATGATCTCAGCAGGCCAGGGACTGCCTCTGCTCCAAGGAGAAACAGCGAAAACTGAGGGATGCTCTGTCCTTTAAAAGGGTTCTGGAAGGGGCAGAGCTAAACGTGGCCTGCGATTGGTGGAATTCTTAGTCCAGAGAGGGATAGTGGAGTACCTAGCTCAGGGCTATTTGTGTTAGTTGGGACCACTTCTGTGCTGTTCTGTCAGGTTGGGGGACCCCACAGCCAGCTGGGAGTGGGGGTCCCTGATAGTCTCAGGGGGAAGCTTTCTTATGAGGTGTTTCAAGTCCCAGAGCTCCCCAGCCTTGAAGAGCTAGACTCCCCCAAAAGGGAAATATGCTGGCTCCTCAGTGGTCCTTGGCACCATTTGGGGTTCCTGGTGGGCACAAGGAATGGTGGCCAGGCCCCCAGAGTCCCCGGCAGAGTGGCAAGGGAGGCGTTAGTCTTGAACAGCAGTTGGACAGCAGGAGGGGCTAGGTTTGCTGGTAAAGTCAAATTTGCTTCCTGGAAGAAACACAGATGGCTGTGAGGGTCCATCTGGGGGTGGGGTGGGGGTGTCAGCCAGGACCGCAGTCCTCCATCAGGTCCTCCTTCTGTTTGACAGACAGCTGGGGTGTTGGGCCTGGCAAGGGGGCGGGGCTAAGGCAGAGCTTCTTCCGCAGGGCCATGGAGGCTGATCATTGATAAATGCGGAAGGGCGTGTCAGGGGTGGAGCTCTCCACAGAAGTGGGAGTCCCACGCTGTAGACTGGGGTGGGCAGAACCCCCCCCCCCGGGAGCCCTGGGCTGTGGGCTACGTCTGTGGTCAGCGGTAGGGGGCAGAGCTCTCCAGCGCAGAGCCCTGCTGTGGACTCTTGCTTGTTGCAGAACCCCAACAATCTTGTTTATGCCTATCGAAGTTAGGGTGGCTGGCATGGACTCCAGAGCCATCCCACCAGGGCCAACAAGTAGCCCTTTATGTAGTCCCCACCTTACGACGAGAAAGCAGGGAGCGTCTCCTCAAAGCTTCCTCATACTCCTGTAAGCCACTGGAGGCCCTCAGAGTCCCAGGCGAACAGTAAAGACCCTGTCTGTGCTCTTCACTGTCCCCGGCTGGATTGTGTTCAACTGATCGCCACCAGGTAGGAATGGCCACTCTCAGCTGGCCTCTGCTCATCTTCGGTAATGGCCTCTAACACTCTCTTTACTCCTTCGCTGCCCCCCTCCCCGCCCCAATTCCTAGAAGTAGCTCCTGCAGATGGATGCATTGCTCACTGGAATTTTACTGTAGCCCCCCACCCCAGAAGTCTGACCCCAGAGGCATGTGTTCTCTCTCCCGCAAAAAAACCAACCCCCCCCCTCCAGATTCTGCCCTGCTCAGCATTTGTCAGTTTCTGAGAAGGGTAAACTGAGGCTTAGGTCAGCGGCTCTCGACCTTCTGACGCTGCTTCCCTTTAGTAAAATCATTTTCGTTGCTACTTTATAATTTTGCTACTGTTATGAATCGTAATGTAAATGTCTGATATGCAGATGGCCTTAGGCGACACCCCCCCACCCCCGAGAAAAGGGTTGCTCGACTCCTAAGGGGTCAAAGACCCACAGGTTGACAACCACTTACTTAAGAGGACCATAGGGAGAGTGAAGGCAGCCCCCCGCCCCCAAGGTGGCAGCTTCTAGTTCCCAGAAGATATTACCGGGGCAGGCATGGGGTGGGTATCTAAACAAGACCGAGAGGGGCTCCGTAGAATATCCAAGCCGCCAGGGTCATTTGAGTGGACTCCCAACCTTAGGGATCCTCCTGTCCCAAAGTGATTAATTTTACTCTCTCCATGGCTTGGTCTTCTGGACATTCAAGTCTTTGTCTGAGGGACTGGCCTTGAACCCACCCCTCCCAACTACTCAGCACCCCCAGTTACAAAAGGCTGCGTTGCCTTCTCATTGAACCCAGCCCGCTCCAGGTCAAGTTCACTGGCGTCCAACAAGTGAAGAGAACTGGTTTTTTTTTTCCAGGCCATGGGGTTGGGACTTAAGGTGTGGGGACTGCCCGGTAGGTGCTGGGAGATCAGACCAGAGGCGACTCCTGTGACATTTTGAAGTAGAGAAGAAGCCCTTGTCTGAACTAGCTCTTGGGGGGGGGGGGGGGGGGGTTGGAGACGTTTTATTGATTCGAGACTGGGTCTCTTGTGGGCGAGGCTGCCCTGATACCATGTAGCCAAGAAGGGCCCTGAATTGTCTTCACCTCCCAAATGCTGGGATTCTAGGCATGCCTGGTAAGCTCTTAAGGTTCTCCCCAAACCAGGTGTCCAAAAATCCCCCAGCATCTCACTGTCACCACGTCCTAAGTTCTCGCCCCCCACCCCCACCCCTGCCAGGAAGCACCACTCGGGCCTCTGAATCCGTACAAAGTTTACTAGTTGTACAACAAGGTTCACTAAAGCAATGAGATTCCAGTGATGGCGTTGCTTTGCGGGTTGGTTCCTTTTTATGGAGGATGGCGACAAGGCGTTTTTCCCACAGGGCTTGCCCACCTCTCCCCGACCCCGTCATGAGGCAGACGAGACGTAAGACTGTCAGAACGTGGCTAGCACTGGATCCACGGACACACGATTTGGTGGCATCGATACATCCAGGTAGGATGGCAGGCTGCAGTGGGGGTTGGGGGGGATGGGACACAGGACACGGGACAGCAGTACCACGCCCACACTCGCCCTTCAGGCCATGCCCCTGTGGGCAGGAGTCCGGCAGTGTCTGCTGGTGATAACACGCTTCACGCGGGAGAGGTGACTCGGAGGAGGAGGACGGGCTTGGAAGGCCCAGAAGGCGGGCCCAAGAAGGGGAGGGGAAAAAAAAAATCTTTCCTGGCTCTGGACTTCTGCAGCAGACGTGGGTGCCGCTACATTCACGCATGGGCAGTGTGCACGGCCAGGTTGAACTTGAATCATGCAGAGTGGCAAGGATGGGGGGGCGAGGGGGGTCCGGGCGAGAGATCGGCAGCAGCGCGCGCTCTGGGTGGTACCTCCCCTCCCCTCCCTCTGTGGCATAGTGGGCTCTGGGCGCTGGGTCTCCCAGCTGGGTTTGCCGGGTGGAACAGGGTCGGGGCTGGGGGTGGGGTGGGGTGGTGTCATGTGTTCTAAAGAGGAGTGCTGGGAGGGAGCTGGGGGTACCCCGGCTCTTAGGCGCCGTCTCTGAGCCGCACACCCACGGCTGTGATGAGGGCGGCCCCCTTGCCGCTGCCATCTTCAGACAGGAGGAAGGACACGGTACACTTGGGCGACAGTTCCTTCACAGTTTGGTGCATGATTCTGGAGAAGCTGGAAAGACAAGAATGGGGCGTGGGGGAGTGTCAGAGGAAGATGAGACTCTCAAGAAAGGGGTGGGAGGGAGCTGTCGAAAACCGGCTGTGGTTGGGCTACAAACCCGTTCTCCGGTTGGCAGCCTGCCTGCCTAGCAAGCAGGAGGCCCAGGCCCTGAATTTTGAGTCCCAGCACTGGGAAGATTGAGAATTCCGGGTCATCCTCGGCTGTATACTAAGTTTGAGGCCAGCTTGAGCTACATGAGACCCTGCCTCAAAAACATACGACAAACAAAAAATCCTGTAACAAAAAAACCAGGCAGGGTTGAGAAGGGCTGGAGAGAAGCAAGACCCCATAGCAGGGTATGTATAATACGGGTATAAATACAGGTCTCGGACTCCCACCCCCATTCTGGTGGTCCTAGGGGACCTGAAAATTAAAGGTTCTCCTGAAGCTTGGGGGCAGTCACGGATGTAGCCCAAGACTCCCGGGCTCACCCCTCAGAGCCGGCATCCAGCCCCCATAAAGGGAGGGGACTGTAGGGGCTAGCCTTCTGTACTAAACACGGTAGGGTGGGTTAGGCTGAGGTTCTGAGCGTAACACTTGTCTTTGGCAGACGCCTGCTGGGGGGGGTGTCCCCGTTTCTAGTCTTACCAGGGGGTGGAATCAGTAAGGGGTGGCAGCCTAGGGCAGCCTCAAGCCCCCTCAGATGCCTGGGTGGTGTCGTACTGGGGACGGGATCCGGGGCTCCGAGCATGCCAGGCAAGGTGTTCTACCAACCGAGCCGCATCACCGCTAGGCACAGCTTCTGAGTGATGGCTCAACGCATGAGCACGTGGGTGTGAAATCCAGCCAGGAACGGGGAGAGGAGGGAGCAAGACAGCTGCAGCCACGAGGTGAGTGGGTGTGAGGTCTCTAAGGGCACTGGGTCAGACTGTCGCCAGGTTTAGCTGGGACGGTCACGGGTAACTAATGGTCTTTTAGAGGGTGTGACTGCTAGTCTTGGTTGTCAACCTGACTACGTCTGGAATTAGATCCGAGCTGCCCCTTCTGGTGACCGCCCACATAGACAAGGGAGAAGAACGCTTTTGCTTTTCGCATGCTTGTCCTCAGACTCGCGGGTAGGTTTATCTATCCTGCTGCTAAGGCGTTCCTTTATTGGTATTCAAAATGACTACCATCTTGGGAATACTTCCGGGATTCCTGATTCACACTGAAGATCCGCTGAGATATCCAAGCTCTTGTACTGAACTAGTATGGGGCTCTGGGCTCGCTACTCGGACAGATGGGCTCCTCCCTGCCACGGAGACCCCGACGATGTTGCTCGTGTTCCACAGGTCGCCTCCCTGGTTCTTGAATTTCCTCTTCAACTTACCAAGCACAGCTGGCCAATGTGGGTACCCATCACACGTATGCACACCTCAGGGGAGCAAAGAGACCGCCGCGCCACGCCTGGTGAAGCCCTTCTAAACCCTGGGGCTGCCCGTTGTTTCAGGCTCCTGTCCTCAGATGGCCAGCCTCAGGCTGCCACACCTTGCCTTACGCACGAGGGACGGTGGTGACACCCCATAGCCCTCCAGGAACTTGCCAGCCAGGAGGGTCCTCCCCATTGGCCCCTCCCCCCAGCAGGAAGCCGCACTCACTGTGGGTGAAGTTTGTAGAGCGTCCCGTCCACTCCCACGGTGACATTTAGATGGTCGAGCCCCCTGTTCTCTCGGATCTTCTCCACCACGGCAGCCATGCCCGCGCCGCACAGCTGGGCGGCCCTCTTGGACACCACCCCGCACACGGTCTTGACCAGGATGCTGTCGTCGCACGTGCTGCTCAGACCCAGCTGCTGGAGGATGGCCCGCACCTGGAGCAGCGCTAATCGGTCGCTGCGGAGGGCGAGAACCGGTGAGCAGGGTGGAGCAGGCCCGAGGAAGCCTTGGGGGCAAAGGGCTTGGCCCGCGGTACTCCCGGTGTCTGTGATAGCCCGAGTCGTCCCTAGGGATTGAACCCCGCAGGCGTTTGGCCGCCCCTTGCCTCTAGCCTGACGGAACCCAGCTATCTTATTAAATTACTCGGTGTTAACACTGCCTGCTTCACTGAAGCAAAGATGCTTTGTCTGCCCTGTGGGCTGGAAACGCAGGGAAGCTAGAACTCCACAGACACAGGCGAGGCCACGCCCAGCACCCCTGTCTTAACCAACGGGCATTCTCGGGTCACTGGCTCCTCCCCTGCCTGGACCCTCACCCTGCGGTAAAGAGGGACCGCCCCCCGAGGCGTGTTTCCTGAGTTCCTGGGTACTGGTCCGGCTCACTGAGGGCCATGAGGGCCATGCCGTGTCCCCGTGTGGGTCCTCCGTGTGGACACGGCGAACCATGGGCGAATCGCGTCAGGTATTTAACGGCCTTAAGGCAAGGCCCACTTACAGATGAGATATAAGGAAGTCCCCGCCTCCCCAAAATAAAAGATTTTTGTCTTCCCACAGAAGTCTACGCTCCAGACCTCACAAGAAATCCACGGAGATCAAGAGAACAGCTGGCTCTCCTCAGAAGAAAGAAGGACCTAACCAGGTCCTCCTAACTAGGGCCTACCCTAAGGCCAGTAATAACTTACAGGAAGTTCACAGCCAATAGACTTCAGCCACGCCCTCCTCGCTGGCTCGACTACCCCAACGCCCAATAACCCCCTCATTGCCACGGGTCTCATTCCGTGAACATCTCTCTATAGCTGCGAGGTGTGGAAACGTGGTGGACACGTAGTTCCTGAGACATGGGAAAGGTTTTCTTGCTGCGTGTCTCCACAGGCCCACCCAAGAATTCATTTGGGTCCCAGCCGAAAACGTTTCCCTACCAGACCAACTGAAGAAGCGTTGAAGACGCTTACTTCCAACCACAAGCCCTTCCCTCTCCTGCACTACAGGAATGGCTGGAAAATTATGCCAACCTGGCATCGCACTCCCTACCTGACAGAGAAGCCAAGACCGAAAAGGAGTTTCCAGACCCGATAACATGGTGAAACTTGTTTCTGACAAACCTAACCTTCTTTGTAGGTTGCAAGAAGTTGGTCCCCTGAGGCCTCCACTCAGAGACATCTCTGTTCCATTACTATACCTCGCCTTCCTGTCCCCTGCTCACAGCTGTGCCTCTGTCACAGATGCTACAGGAACCAACATGTGTCCATCTTCCTATGCTTCTCTGGTGCCAAGGACTCATCGGCCCCTGTGCCGACTCTCCCCCCTCCGGGGTTTCACACCCCTCTAGAAGATTATCCACAGGTTTATAGGAGCCCAGCAGCTAAGGGAAGACAGAGCATTCCATACCCCCACCCACCGACTCCTGCTGAAAGCCACTCCTGTCCAGACACGCCATCTGGCGGCCGGTGACCTCCAGGACAGACCAGATCGAGTCACGACCCGCCACGAACAGACAAAACCCCTTTTACTAGTACTATACTGGACTGGCTTGCTCGTGGGAGGGTTGTTATATTAAACTATGACTCTGGGCAGGTAAAAATGGGACATATACCTAACTCCCCTCCCCAAAAACTTCCAACGGGCTCTACAAGCCCTTTACATCCCTAATGTCTTTATGCCTCGACAGTCAAACCTCCTAATTGTTTGGCTTCTCCGCTACTTGACAACTGGGACTTACCTAGCCCCCGTGTCATCCAGTCCCTACAGCAGCAGATAAACCAAGAGTGTCACAAAATTGGGCTCTAATCCAATACTAAACCATCTCTCAGTCGGAGACTAATAATTATGCCCCTCCCCTTTCAAAATAAAAACAAAGGAGTTGTGGGACTGTTCTGAGAGCTAAAAGCAAGTTGAAGCTGGCTTTGAACCCCTCGTCGTCCCTAGGGATTGAACCCCGCAGGCATTTGGCCGCCCCTTGCCTCTAGCCTGACGGAACCCAGCTATCTTATTAAATTACTCGATGTTAACACTGCCTGCTTCACTGAAGCAAAGATGCTTTGTCTGCCCTGTGGGCTGGAAACGCAGGGAAGCTAGAACTCCAGACACAGACGAGGCCACGCCCAGCACCCCTGTCCTAACCAACGGGCATTCTCGGGGTCACTGGCTCCTCCCCTGCCTGGACCCTCACCCTGCGGTAAAGAGGGACCGCCCCCTGAGGCCTGTTTCCTGAGTTCCTGGGTACTTGTCCAGCTCACTGAGGTCTGCCAAAGACAGGGCAAGGAGTTGGTAGAACCGAGGCCTGCCATGCCGTGTTCCCTTGTGGGTTTTCCGTGTTTTCATGGCGAACCACAAGCAGGCTCCCTCTCTCCAGGCGGAGGACCTGGCTGGAAACAGGCTCATGATGGGAGAATCCTTTAAAACAACACCATGGCATGCTAGAGCCCCTGCATCTGGAGCGATAGGAAATTGTGACCTGCCTGGTTCGTGCATGCTGAGAATCACACTGTGGACCCCCTCTTTAAGTCTGAGCCCTCTCTCCTTCCCTCAGCTTAAAACTGTGTGTGGGTTACAGGCGCCTGTGGCGGCCAGTGGTGTCAGATCCCCTGGAGCTGGAGTTAAACAGGCGGCTGTGAGCAGCCTGACCTGTGTGCTGGGAACTAAACCCCAGGTCCTCTGCAAGCTCTTAACCACCGAGCCCTCTTCTCCAGGCCCTCTCCTTGAACATTTTAGTGAGTCCAACAGTATCGCATGCTAGGTTACAGACTATGGAAAATTAAAAGCACCCGTAATCCCTGCACCTCAAAAAAAAACGCTATTAGCACGTTTAGTTTTTTTCCCCTCCCCCATTTTTTTTTGAGATAACGTTGCCTGGGATGACCTAAAAACCCTTCTTCCCACGTCACCACTCACAGAAGCACACAGTCGAGGGTGGAGCGGGTCTCAAGATCAGAACCCATGCGTTCTGCGTCCCAGCACCAAGCGCCTGCCTCTCGTTGTGTAAGAAACGTTTTCCTCAATATACTCTTTGCCTCCCTCCCCCAATTACTAATCTTAAAAGGACCTAATATCGCTCTGTTTGTTAATGTGGGTTTTTTTTAGATTTCTCCCTTTGCTATCAGGCTGTCAGAAACAGGCGTGAGGGTGGACGGTGGGAATGTCCAGCAGAGTGGCTGTTTCGTAAATCGATAGGGTGTATCCTCAGGAAGCTTGTGCGTCTATGCGTAAGAGAATTAAGAGCAGGGACAAAACAAATATTTACACACACACTCGTTCACGACGTCATTTGGAAGAGCCAAAGATGGAAACCACCCGAGCTGCCACTTCTTAGAAGTGGGAAACAAAATACGTTAGGTGCGTCCGATGGGACATTACTCGGGAGGCTACAACTTGGATGAACCTCGAGATCGTCATGCTAAGTGTTAGGCTAAACACAAACTCACTCACACTGTAGGATTCTGCTCACGTGAGACACCCAGAGAGTCTCAGAGGCGGAAAGCAAGATGGCGGTCAAAACCCCTCCCGGACTCACCTCTCAATCTGAGAGAGAAACTTGGTCTCAAAGATGCCTTGCGTCTTCAGCGACTCGGAGATCTGTCCCCGGAAGAGGAACCCTTTCTTCGTGAAGTCGATCAGGATGTTCCGGACTATCTCACCCAGGTACATCCCACTGATCATCTTCTCAAATCTGAAGGGGAGGAGACGCTGAGACGGGGGACCACTCGCCCTGCCCTCGGTCCACGCGTGGCCGCTCCAGATCTGTGACTGCCCCTCAAGGGTCTGATCGCAGTCACACACCCGACCTGTGCCCCCCCCCCCATCCCCGTACCTATGCTCAGCTGAGTCTTAAATGGATTAAAAGTTTTTTTGGGGGGAGGGGGGGTGGTTTTGCCAACAACCAATAGTGCTGATTGAGCATAAAGTGGGGAAGTCAGGTGGGCCCGTTTACTTTCCGAAGGACACGGCTTGGACCAGCTTGTCCTGGCTATGCCACCAAATGGTCTGACTCTTGGGAGAATGGGACTGCCAACCTCATTTCTGGATGGACCCTGCCCCGCTATAGAACCAGTCTGTGACCTGAGCTGCAAAGCCTTGAACGGCCACGAGGGGGCGCAGGAGCTCGCAGTGGCAAATGCGTCTACCTCGCCCACCCTAAGGCGTCCTCAGCCTCAACTGGGAAAAGACAACTCCAGCACGGATGAACTCTTTCAGACCCCAAAAGGACAAAGAGGCAGTGTCCCCATCGCCCATCGGTTAGCATTATGCCAGGGGGATGGATTTCCTGCTGGAAACTCCTGCTGGAAACACTTCCAGGCAGCAGCAGCAGGATGCAGCCCACCTCATCCCACCCCTCTCGGTGCCTGCGCCCTCAGGCTGCTTACCTCTGTTTCCCAGTGTTTAGAGAATTTTGGTCCACCACTTTGTCAAAGTCTGTCCTGATGTCATCCAGACACCCGTTGTCGCCAAAGGCACCCCACTCCATGTTGATGCACATCAGCCCCTGGTTCCCCTCCACCATCTCCACGTTCCTCATCTCCTCCATGTAGCAGGCATTGCTGCCGGTCCCTGAAACACGGTGGGGGCGCGGGGGGCGCAGAAGTCAATGGCGGGCTTCACAGCTGGAGCTCCAATGCAGGGTGAGGGTTACTTTTAAATTATTGGGGAGTCACACAGGCGTATATTTGGGTTAAATATGCCACGCACATCCCCTCCCCTCCAAATGTCCCCCATCCTCTACTACTTCTCCCCCCCAATTTCACGTGGCCCCGCCCCCCCAATATACCCACTGAGTCCCCTTATAGCCCCCTCGCATGGGTATGGACTATCTACTGGAGCACGGAGAGCCTTTGGGGGGGGGGGCGCATTTCAGAAGACCTCCCTCGGTAGCCAATGACTGCTAATAGCCCCTCAGCTAGGGTGGAATTTCATGACTACCACACCCCCGCACCCCTCCTCCCCATACCCATGCTGGGATTCTGTCTACCTTGATTGCACACAGGTCTCTGCCTGCCGCCAGGGCCTCTGGATTCGTGTATGCAAAAGACATTTTCCTACGGGAGCCAACCACCTGTGACTCTTACAAATCACCCTCTTCCAGAATGACCCCTGAGCCTTGGCGGGAGGGGGCTGGGTTACCTGTGCTCTAACACGGCTGCATCCCAGCCCCCCCCCTCTCTCCCTCCCTCCCTCTCACACACACACACACACACACACAGTTTATTTTTTTTCAAGACAGAGTTGCTCTGCTGTAACTCTGGCTGTCCTGGAACTCACTCTGTAGACCAGGCTGGCCTCGAACTCACAGAGATCCGCCTGCCTCTGCCTCCCGAGCGCTGGGGCTAGAGGTGTGCGCCACCATGCCCTCCCCACTAAATTTTTTTTTTAACGCGCTTTTCTACGTAACCCTGGCTGGCCCGACGCCTCCTATGTTGACCAGGCTGGCCTTGAACTTGCGGTGATCCTCATGCATCCGCTTCCGCCTCCCGAGACACCCAACTTTGATAGACTGCTTTATGCCTGAAGTCTCACCCACTGGCCTCTTTAGACAGGGCTATGTTTATGTTGGTGGATGCTCTCGTAAAACAAAGACATGCACTGCTAGTGGGAGCTTAGGCGATATTCAGACACACACAAGACACTGGGGCGTGCATGTGTTTTCCGCTTTCATACCTCAGCTGTTCACTTGTCTCGTGTAAGGTACTCACGGACTACACCTAGTCGACAAACTTCTGAGTGCGTGTTGGGGGGGGGGGAACCTTCCCCCCCACCCCCACCCCTTCTAAGCAACGTTTCCTTGCCTTGCTGGTGTTGTGACCTCCTAGAGTATCTGCTGCTTCTGAGACAAGGACCACTCCTCTGGTTTCCGTTCCTGAACTCCCTAGAGCGTGTCTTACTCAGTGTCCCTCAGGACCGGGGTTAGGAGCACAAGTTCATGGCAGCTCTACCCACAAGGGGTTACATAAACAAACGCATCCATGGCCTTTCTAATTATTCGCTTTCAAACTGTGTGTGGACGCGTGTATGTGTGGAATCAGAGTTCAACTTGCAGGACTCGGTTCTCTCATTCTACTGTGGTGGGTGAACCCAGGGACCGGACTCGGGTCACCCGGCTTGGCAGCAGGTACCCTGCCCAGGGAGATCCATGTCACCAGCCCTCCCGGGGTTTTAATGCCCATGGCCTCAGGCTTGTCTTACTGCACGTGTCTTACTGCGCTGAAAACTCAAGGAGCCCTTCCCACGGACGCTCCAAGATGCACTGGAGACTGTGTTCACAAAGATCCTGGCTCGAGGGGCTCTGGGGGAGGATCCCAGAGACACTGCCACCTGGAAAGTGTACCGTCAGAGCAGAGCTCTGAGGGGTGTGAGGCGGGACCACCCAATTCAAGGGTCTGCTCCATCCTGCCACCTCCTCAAACCACCCCTTCCCCACCCCAGCCAGACAAGAAAGCATAACCCCTCTGAAAAACCTAAGCAGAATTCCCGGACGCTCCCCATGGTGCCGTGGGATTGTTTTCGCAGTTCCCTTTTACCCAGGGTGGAAAAGAGGAGAGGAGAGGGGCCTCAGAAACAGCAGATGCACAAAAAAAGCCGAACTGTGTAAACTGTGCTTCTTGGCTGTGAGAAAACTGTCTGGATCCTGGCACCTGAGCCTCTAACAGGCCTGAGCTCCCAGGTAGGGAGAGGCCCGGCCTGGAAGAAGAGAATATGCCAAGTCACTCTGGCTTTGCAGGTCCCACCTAAGCCCATTCACGGGCACAGGGCTTGGCGGGGCAGGGCGGAGAAAGCTCTGCCAAATGGAAGGACTGAATCAAGTCTCAGGGGCAGCCACCAAACAACCTTTCATCTGGATATGCTTCCTGATTTTCTGTTTCAACGCTTGCTTCAAGTGGCTTCGTGCAAACAAACACAAAGGCTTTCCTGGCACGGAGGCCAGCCCTGCGGGCCCCGTCCCAAGCCCCAGGCACTGGAAATGATCCTGAGACAGGGGTGACATTTCATGCTAAGTAGTGTTTGCAGATGTTGGTGACTAAGGAAGTGTTCGGGGTTGTGCAACAGCTAACTTTGTCAACGTGACACAACCTAGGATTACCTGGGAAGAGAGTCTCTGTGAGGGAGGGATTGTTTGCGTTGGGTTGAAGGGGCATCTTAAGTTAGTTCATTTGGGAAGCCCACTGTGGGCAGCACTATCCCCTAGGCAGGGGTCCTGAATGGGGTCAGAGGGGAGAAATCAAGTTGAGCACAAGCAAGCAAGTGAGCCTGTGCATTCATTTCTCTCTACTCTTGACTGTAGATATGATGTGACTAGTTATTTCAAGTTCCTGCCTTGTCTTCACCTTAATGACTGGACTATTTATAACCTGGAACTGGGAGCTAGCATGCCTTCCCCCGTAGGTTGCTTTTGTTATGCTATTTTATTATACCTGCAGAAATGGACATAGGGAACTTCAAAGGATTTTCTCCCTCTAGTCAACGTGCTTCAAGAGTTTAAAGCTCTTGGGCTAGGGAGACAGCTCGGTGGGCAAAGCACTGGCTGAGCAAGCATGAGCTCACAGAGTTCAAATTCCTAGAACTCATGCAAGCACCTGGCATGACAGTGCCTACCTAAATCCCATCACCCCCATGGCAAGATGGGGGGGCAGAGGCAGGAGCAGCTCTCGGGCCAACTAGCCTGGTGTATGCTGTGGCAAACAGGAGACCCAGCATCCTCGGACCTTCATGCACACAGTGTAGCGCACGCATTCCTACACACACACACACACACACTGCACATACATCACACACACACAGTTCGATGCTCTTGGGGCCCAGGCCTCTGATATGCTTGGAACACAAGGAAACAACCTACAGGGCTGGGGCCACTCACACGCAGTGGCTGTTGAAGGTGGATGGTGCCCAGGAGCACACTGGCCCTCCCTAGAATGTGGTGAGGGGTGGAGATGGTCTCTGCTTCCTTCTCAGCCCATGAGCCCGCAGCACCAGCCGCTTCCACACAGGCTCGGTCCAGGCACCCCCACTCCGTCTACCCAGGGGCGCATGAGGGTTCTGTAGCCTCCTTCCTAGAGAGCTCAATGACTAAGTGCTGAGCAGCCCCACGGGGTGCTAGTACAAGAAGGGAACCCCACAGCCTTCTTCCAACAGAGAATTCGAACAGTGGTAAATGAATGGTACCAACAGATCACACGGTCCCCCGTTAAGGACGGAGCTGCTGGATCTCTATACGACAGGAAGAGTCAGTGTTCCCTTCCTGGGGAAGAGACACCTTCGGGACACTTACCTACGATAAGTCCAATTTCACAAGTGGGTTCCTCGTATGCACACGTCATCATGGTCCCTACAGTGTCGTTGACCAGGGCCACCACATCCAGGTCGAACTCCTTTGAAAAGAAAGAAGCAGTGTGGATCCCGGGAAGGGCCGGCTTGGCCCGCCCTGGGTCCTGTGAGTCCGTGCTCTGGGCTGGAAGCTTCTGGGAAGCGGGGCTGATACTGCGACTGGGTTCTGTACTTCGACACAGAGTGGTGATACTGTTGGAGTCTGTCCCCGCTGACAGAGCATCCGCGTCTGATGCTCGCTTGCTCTCCGGGGACCCTGGCAGTTCCGGGCTGTTAGGAACCGTTTCCCTCTTTCCAGCGCTGTGAGTCATGATTTTACATCTCTTTGAACGTTATCGTTCCCTCTACCTCATGTGCGTGTGCGCACACCAGGACGCATGTGTGTGGGTCAAAGGAGAAACCACAAGAGTCGATTCTCTCCCTCCACCATGTGGGTTCTGGGAACCAAACTCCGGTCATCGGGCTTGGTGGCAGGCTGCCGAGCCATCGACAGCCCCGTACTGTCCCTTGACGATACAAAACCTACAGGTGGTCTCGTTAAGGCTGGCGGTTCCCCGGGGAGACGCATCTATCACACAGATCAAGAGTCTTCCGAGGTGTTCCGATTCTTCACAAAAAGCAAGCTTAGGTTTTGTAAACCCCCCTCCCCTGCCCCCCAAGCAAAAAAAAAAAATGTTTTTAAAATGCTAAGTTACCTCTCTCCTTTTTATGGCATCCTTCAGTAAAGTGACTATGTCATGACCCACGCAGTCGGAGGCCTTGAAACCCTTTGTCCAGTTGACCAAGATCCCCTGAAGCAAGAGAGGCACCAAAGGGGCGTGGGTGAGCAACCCTCCCTCCCTCCCGGGCAACGGCCGCAGAGGCCGCGTGACGGCGACCTGCCGTGCCATTCCGCACGACCGAGTGTGAGTGGCACCTTGCGGGGCCGGCCCCATCCCACCGTCTTCACAGATGGGGAAACTGAGGCGTACGAGGTTGGCTGCTGACCGTGTAACCAAAGGGATGCAAAACTGAAATATTGTAGTGACACTATTAAAAAGTAACAGGCTGACCTCAGGCTCCCTATGACTGGAGTTACATGCTGGGGGGGGGGGGGGAGACCTCACGTGTGTGCATGAGCGTATTTGAGCACACTAGAGGGATGGGAGGATGGGAGCATAAACAACCTGCTTCAAAAGAGTCACCCTGCTGGGTGTGGTGGCCCACACACCAGGAATCTCCGCACTCAGAGGCTGAAGCAAGAGCCCACCGTTTCGAGACCAGCTTAGGGCACATAGTTCTAGGCCAGCCTGAACTACATAATGAGACCTCGTGTGTGTGTGGGGGGGGGGGTGGGGAGGACGGGACTCAGACCTCTAAAAACTGCATTAAACGAAATTTTAGGGCTAGAGACAGACGTTCGTAGCCCAGTCGCTAGAGTGCTTGCCCGGGCCTTGATCCCCAGGCACTGATGGTGCGCACTCATAATCCCAACACGTGGGAGGTGGAGGCAGGAGGATTAGAAGTTCTAGGAAATCCTTGACTACTCGAGAGAGTCCAAGGCCAGCCTGGACACTGTAAGACCCCGTCTTAAAAAAAAAAGTAATACGTTTAGAGAGAGCCAACCGCTGGTATCTAAAGGTTTAAAGGTGGACGCCATGATCTGACAATGTCCAGCACGGGCAGGGGAGATGCTCGAGGAACGGAAACTGTGACAACCTGTGCCCACCACGCCTTAGTTCCCGGTGGGTGCTCGTAGGCCAGCTCTAACAGAGCGCTGCGCCTACGGGCACCCCGCTCCTTGCCATGCAACCAGCCATGGAGAACGCCACTGAGGGCCGAGGGTGGATCTAATCAGCCGAGTGCCAGCCTAGCTAGCATGTGCAGAGCCCTGGGTTCCGACCCAACACCCGCAGACCGGTTGTGGCAGTCCGTGCCTGCCACGCCGGGAGGTGGAGGCAGGCGGGAGGGTCAAAAGCTGTCCCCTCTTCTGTGGCTATATAGCAAGTTTAAGGCCAGGCTGGGATAAAGGTGCATGTGTGTGTGTGTGGGGGGGGGTGTTGAGGGGAGGAAGGAAAGAAGGTGACAGCCAAGGGCACCGGAAGACAGAAAAGGGCGAGGTTCTTTGTGCCCGGACGCCCCAAAGGTTCTCAGAAGAGATGGCTGCTTTCGACAGTGACAGAAGAGTAGCGTCTTACAACGTGTGACCCGTGGGACATGGAAGACTGTCCCAGACATCTAAGGATGGCACTGGGGCTGGAGAAAACCCGCGCCACAGGAAGTCAGCACTATCAGAGGCCCGCTGCCGGCTGCCGCTGCCAAGAGACTCACTCGATCCAGTCTCGTCTGCTTGCAGGGGAAGGAGAAGGTGAAGCCCAGGGGCAATCGGGGGCCTTTGATCCCCATGTAGTCCAGGAAGTCGGAGATGCAGGAGACAATGTGGTCAAACAGCTTTAAGAGATGAGAAACAGGTTACCCGGGACCTCTGTGATTTCTCACTTTCAACATGCAAACGCCACACACACGCACACACATGTGCACGCACGTGTACACACGTACACACACGCACACGCGCACGCACGTGTACACACACGCACACTGACCCTTTCTCTAGGAACTTCCTAGCCAGTGGAGTATCACGGACAAGGAACGGGCTCGGAGGGCCCGATGCTCTGGGGACTCCGGGATGCGGCCCGGTACCAAGCGGCAGGTGCGCGTGCACGGCCCCTCCTACCTCTTCCCCGGTGCCCTGCATGATTTCTATAGGGATGGAGTAGATCTTGTTGTGCATCTCCACCGTTCTCTTCTTCCCGCTACGGATCTTTACCAGGAGGACCCGGAAGTTCGTTCCGCCGAGATCCAAGGCCAGGAAGTCGCCATTCTCTGTCACAGGGAAGAACACAAGAGAAAGCCACAAACGGCTAAGCGCTGTCTTGGTAGACCGGGAGCCCCCCCCAGACCGACCGCTCGCCCCCCATCTTGCGCGCTGTGGGGGTAGGGGGCGGGCAATACCGCGGACACTCCCTGCGGCCCACGGCATAGGCTCAAAGGAGAGGCTAGGCTGTGAGTCGGTCACAAGCTGGGCCGGCACTGGAAGGGTGGCCCCGGGACGGAGCCATCAGTCACAATAACCAGGCTCCACCAGGGCTACTTAAGAAAGCCTGACTGCAGCGTCCTGACTTCAGTGGTTCTCAGTCTAAATACGGCCACAGCCTCCCTAACCTCTTTGTAATGTGTGTGTGTGAGGAAAATGGAGAAACTGGTTTTTTTTTCTTCTTTGGGGGTTCTGGGGCCCAAAGGGTATGCCACGAGCAATGCCGAGCCAGTCCTGACCCTGGCCTCCAGATCCCGCTTCCGGCCCGTGGGAGAGCACAGCGGCGCACTGGGGAGGAAGGTGCGGCCTGCCAGCCCGTACTCTGGGCATCCAGGAAGACTGGGGGTGGCCTCCTAGCTAACGCCCCACAGAACCCAGGCCAGCAGAGCCTGGATTGCATGAGCAGACTCACCGAGGGCTGGGGGGGGGGGCCCACTGACTAGTAGTGAATAGTGGTTCACGTAGGCCACTAAAGTTGAGAGTGGCTTATTCTAAAGCAATAGATAACTTATCTGTGAGATGGGTTTTTCTATCCCCGATAGTCATTCTGAGGAGCCACCCCAAGATCTCTTCAGCATTGTCATGGAGCCAGCCTCGGCAAGAGGGGGCAGGATGCTTCTCCAACCTCCCCAGGTGTACAAAGCGCCAGGCCCGGCTCCCTCACACACACCCTGCCACTGCTTAAGAGGACTGTGTTAATTCTTCCATTGGTCCGTAGAATATAGCCCAGTATGTAGCCGAGGCTGGCCTCAAACTCCAGAGCTTTCTGAGTGCAGATTATAGGCATGCTTCCCGCTTTCCGATTCTAATAGGGTTTTACAAGGAGCACCAGCCTGGTTCGGGGTTCGGGTCCCCACTAGAACTGAACTGCTCCAAGCCCCAAACATGTTCATGTGCACGTGCACGCACGCATGCACACACGCACACACTCACACACATTGGGGTGTAAGCTGGGGTTAAGATTCCAGTTCATGTCAGATTAGGCGTGGCCAGTGCAAAGGCATCTTCAGGAGAGTTCAAAACATCCCCTCCCCACACCCTACCCTCACCCCACCCCCACCCCCGTTCCTGGGACAGAGGTGTGTGAACAGCTGCGACAGGCCCTTACCGCTCCCATCCGGGATGCCCCGGACATAAGAGGGCAACATCTTGACGGTAGCCCGGGGTTGGTCTCCTTCCTCAGCCCCAATTCCATCTCAGCCCGCAACCTCTTCTTCACGTCCATCAGCTTCTCCTTGCTGAGGCGGAATTTGGTCAGGATCTCTTCGATTTGCCGGTGCTGCTCGGCCAGGCGGTAGGCCACCGCCGTTACCATGGCGGCCCCCTTGCCACTGCCGCTCTCCGAGAGGAGGAAGCGCACATCCGAGTTGGGCACCAGGCGCCGGAGGGTCTTGTGGAAACGCCGGGCATACCTGAGGGGAGAAGGGAGAAGCGGGTGTGTCCCAAGAGCTGGCCCCAGCTGCCAGCTGAGGACGTCGGGGAGCCGGGGAGCCCTCCGCTTTCTACCCAGCAGGCTTTAATCCCACCCTCTGCTACTGCATCAGACACACGCACAAGGAAGAGGAAATTATCCAATACTGCTTGCAACAACAAGGACGACGACAAAAGGTAGGATCTCGTTCTTATTTATGAGCATGAGTATTACCTACAAAACCCAAGGGTCAGACCACCTTGCGTGAAGCAGGAGGATTGCTGCTAGCTCCAGACTAACCTGGGCTACATAGCCGATTCCAGGCCAGCTGGGGCTACGTAGAAAGACTTTGCTTCAGGGATCAAAATGTAAAGGGGGGGGGGGAGGGTCGGGGGTTGGGCCAGGTGGCGGCGGTGACGCACGCCTTTGATCCCAGCGGCTGGGAGGCAGAGGCAGGCGGATCTCTGTGAGTTCGAGGCCAGCCTGGTCTACAGAGTGAGTTCCAGCGACAGCCAGGGTTACACGACAGAGAAACCCTGTCTCGAGAAACCAAAAAAATAGGAGGGCGGAGTGTGTGGGGTGGTGGCGGTAGGGGACGGGGGTGGTGGTTTCCCGTCCTCCCTGTGTTCAAGTGTCACAGGGGACAAAGGCAAGTGCTCCAAAGTCAGATCCATGGCAAGTGACCTTGAGCCAGTGTTGACCTCAGACTCAACGGAGACCAGTGTCTGGGTGAAGGTGGAGAGCTCGGAAATGAACGGATTTAGTGACAGCTGACGGGTGTGTGTGTGTGTGTGTGTGTGTGTGTGTGTGTGTGTGTGTGTGTGTGTGTGGCCGTGGGCGTGACAAACCCTCCTGTTTCTCCATTTTCACCTGGCTCTTTCCCTTCCTCCTCCCTGGAAGAGAAGCTTACACCACTGTGGGACAAGGGACCCGTGGTCTGCCCTAGGGAAGGCCGCCCACCAAAGGACACAGGAAAAGCCGCGTCTCCCAAAACATAGCGGTCGCTGTGGCCAGGGGATGGCGTAAGAAAGACTTCTGCTCTGACACTTTTCAAACGGTCTCGAGTCTCTAGTGATTCTGAAATGGGCAACGCCTGCTCCGAGCTAGTCTTCCTTCGTGTCCGTGTGCTCCTGGATTGGGGCACACACGTGTAGGTGTGCGTGAGCCTGCGTGCGAGCGTGCGCGTGAGCACGTGTATGGAGGTCGGGGGGTCCACATCGGGTGTCTCCCCTCGATCGCTCTTGTCCTTGTTTTCAGAGACAAGGTCTCCCGTGAATCCAGGGCTCACCAACCGGCTGGACTGGCTGGACGGGGGCCCCAGGGATTACGGGCGCGTACTGTCGCAGGTGGCACGGGTTCTGGGGAAGCGAATTGGGTGTTTGAACTCGTGTAACTGTATACTGAAGACCAGCTGTGGCGACAGAGCTTGCGTTGTGTGTATTTTACCACCTAAAACCATTTGTTCTGCTTCTAGACGGGGGTCTCACTACGTAGACCAGGCTGGCTTCAAACTCACAAGGATCCACCTGCCTCTGCCTTCCAAGTGCTAGCTAGGATTAAAGGAATGGGCCACCATGCTCGGCCCTCACAAAGTTTTAAGGTGACGTTATAAATCCTTAGGCTTTCTTGCCAGGAATTCCACGGGAAAAAGCTGCACACAGTCCCACAGATTCTTAACAGTTGAGGCAAAAGGATTGCTCGAAGCCTATGCGTTCAGGGCAGAGTGGCCAGTATAATGAGATTTCGCTTCTCAAGGGGCACAAAAAGAACAGGCAAGGATATGAAGAGGAATGGTAAATCTTGTTTCAAATATCTTCTTTGTTGTTGTTGTTTGGTTTGGTTTTTCAAGACAGGGTTTCTCTGTTGTAACTCTGTCTGTCCTGGAACTCACTCTGTAGACCAGGCTGGCCTCGAACTCACAGAGATCCGCCTGCCTCGGCCTCCTGAGTGCTGGGATCAAAGGTGTGCGCCTCTACCACCTGGCTTGTTTCAAGTATCTTTAAAATATGAAAAACTAACAAAACTGTAAACTTGGAAGACGGCTTCACTAATAAGCCCATGCTCTAGCCCAGCGGTTCTCAACCTGTGGGTCGTGACCTCTTTGGGGGTTGAACGACCCTTTCACAGGGGTGACCCTGCGTATCGGATATTTACATCACAATTCGTAACAGTAGCAACATCACAGTTACGAAGTAGCAATGAAAATAACTATGGTTGGAGAGTCACCACAGCGTGAGGGACTGTGTTAAAGGGTCGCAGTGCTGGGAAGGTTGGGAACCAGTGCCCAATCAGCGTTTGTGCAAGGGTCCCCATCCCGAAAGCTAAGGATCTGCAAGGGTGCGGATGCACAACGTGCTTAGGTTCCACACAAGAACCACGCCGTAGGCAGAGACTGTTAAAACTCATCAGAGACTTTAGAATTTGCTTTCAGCCATTTAAAAAGTGTCAGCCGTGTTTTCAATGGCCGAGGAGACTTTTTTAAAGCTCGGCTGGGTCAGCACAGTCAGCAGGCAAGAAAGGCGGCTCGAGAGGAGAGCCGCTCCGGGTCTCTACAGATTACTTAAGACTGTTCTAACTCTGGCTCTCAGACAACAGGAGCGGGCGGCCTGTGTCCGCCGAATGCAGCAGTGTCTGAGGGGTTAACGGATTTTATCACAAGTTTTGGAAACGGGAATGTGGACGCTACCCGGCACGGCAGCACATGCCTGCAATCCTAGTATTCTGGAGCCAGAGACCAGATGATCAGGGGTTCAAGACCAGCCTCTGCTATATAGCAAGTTTGAGCCAGCCTGGGCTACATGAGACACTGTCGCAAAAAACCAAAAAAAAAAAAAACCCAAAAAAACCAGCCACCACACCCAAAGCCAAGTTCCAGTTCTAATGGGGAACAGAGTCCCTCCAGACAAAATGCAGCCACGCTGCAGACACACTACACCTCATAGTCCTGTCTGGAGAAACCTGTGTCACCTTGGGAAAGAGAGAGACCGAAGTGGACCTCAAGAAGCAACGTGTGGGAGTGCGCTGGGGATGAGGCGTCCTGAATGAGCGGCTTTTAACATGGCTTCCCACTGACCTCTGGGGAGGGGCCTTGGCCTCAGATGAGGGGAACCAACGAACGGATACAACGTGGCGTTGGGGGGGGGGAGGACTCACTGTGGGTGCAACTTGTAGAGAGAACCGTCCACACCAACCGTGGTCCGCAGCCTGGGCGTGCCCTTGTTGTCACGCAGGCGGTTCAGGATGGCGCCGAGTGTAGCCGCCACTAGGTTGGCCGAGCGGAAGGAGACGATGGTGCAGATGTGCTGGACCGAGAGGCAGTCATCGTTAGAGGGCTCCACCCCAAGGCGAGTCAAGATCTCCTTGGCATTTTGGATGCCTTCCTTGGTCCTGCGAGGTGAGAAGAGGTCAAAACTTAGGAGTCTGGGATCATGCCAGCCTGTGTGGAGAAAGAGCTGGCCCTCACCCGGGGTGAGGGCGGTGGGGGGTGTTCACGCCCATGGTGGGGGGGGGGACCTTCCGCGGGTGGAGGGTCTAAGCTGCTGACACGTATGTCCCAGTGTTTTCTACAGAATTCTAATTCTCTGCATACACGTTTCGTGTCTCTTGCACTGGTTTCATCCGGGAGTACTGTGTATCATTCTGTTGTTATTGTACGTGGTTAGTCTAAAAAAAAAATCACCGACCCCACCCCGGCCCCCATTGTATTTGTGGTTCTCGGCGACCAAAGACCCACTGGCGGAAACAGGTCAAGATAAAGACAGGCGAATCCGTACTCTGCCAGTGACTCTGGAGTTGAGCTGCAGCTCACACACAGAATCTCAGGGGACGAGCCCCACAACAAACAGCTTGGGCAGCGAATACATCCGGGAAAGCTCTCACCCTCCCCGTGGCCTCTTTCTCTTGCCAGAGACAGCTGTCCGTGAACTTTCAGGGCAAGAGCAAAGCTCCACTGGGATGGTGTGAACTTCCAGGGCCACTGAGGCGCACCACTGTGGGTAACTGGCTTGGGGACAGACGGCACCTCACGTCTTTGCGGATGGCCTCCCGTGGCTCCGCGGAACCTCCTGAACCAGGGCTAGAGCCTGGTGGGACACAGGGGCCACACAAGCCAGGAGGCCTTTAGACTTGGTGGTCCCGGACCGCGCCACACTGTGTGGCTCTCAGGTTGAAGGCCTGTGACTGACAGTGGGTTCTGAGCATCCTCTGGGAATGCCGGAGGGCAGAGGGCAGGATGCTGCCTGGCCTCTGCCCTTCTACATCTGTTCGCCAACGTTTCTCAAACCTGAAGTTTAGGGGGTGGCATGGCTGTCCAGAGGCCTTCTCTGGCAAGGTGTGGAAGCGCGGAGAGAACTTTGAGGGAACCGGTGAGTTAACCGCAGTGGACAGGTTTTGTTCGTATTCTGATTAATGGACACTATAAACTGTGGTTCCCCCCACCCCCACAGGACCATCCAGTCCTTGACTGGACACCTCTAAGTTCCCTAGAACACAGTTTGGGAAAGGGCATGTTATGCCAAGAGGGATTTCCAAGAATCTAGACCCAGGCTTGGTCAGACTTTTGCTCAACCCGCTGGAATCTCCTGCTTCCTTGACCAAAATCTTAGAGAGAGAGAGAGAGAGAGAGAGAGAGGAATGTGTGGTATGGGAGGGAGCGAGGGAGTGTGTGTGTGTGTGGTGTAGTGAGAGTGTGTGCATGTATGTGGTGTGTATGAGTGTGTATGTTTGTGTGTGGTGTGTGTATGAGCTGTATGTGACTGTGTGTGTATGGTGTGTGAGGGTGAGAGAGGACACTGTTTTTGAAACGACACGAGAAAAAGCACTCGTGCTAAGGTGTTGGTTTTTCTTCCTTTTAAGAATTTATTTACTTACCCACCTATCTGTTTGTTTCCTGTATGGGTTTGTGTATCTGTGCATGGGTGTTTTGACTATGTTTTGCTTGTGTGTCTGTGTCTGGGTGCTTTGTCTGTATACCACATGCATGCCTGGTGCCTACAACGGCCAGAAGAGGGTGTTGGACCTCCTGGGAATCGAGATAAGATGATTGTGAGCTGCCGTGTGGGGTGCTGGGACTGGACCCGCTGAGCCATCTCTCTAGCCCCTAGCCTGGTTTTCAACAAGCATACCAGAAAAGAGCTTGCAGGGAGACCAGCTGGAGAGGTCCTCTGAGGGTGAGGGGAGATGGGTCCAGATAGCCTGGAGCTTGGGGAGGAGGAAGGGCCCCCTGCACTTGGCCTCAAGAGGTAGCAGGGCCCCCGTCTTCCTCCCCTACCCCCTTACCCACAAGCCCCTGGACGGTACCTACATTTCAATGGCCGACACATCAGTAGTGTTGAATTTGCCCCTCGTGAGCAGCTCTGGGGTGATGCGCCCTTCAAACAGCAGGCCTTCCTTGGCCATCTTCACCAGGATCAGCCGGACCAGCTCCCCCATGTACAGGCCGCTCACCATCTTCTCGAACCTGCGAGAGGAAAGTCCACGGGTATCTGTGAGTTCCCTCGGCACACAAGGAGCGGACAGCGGGGAAGCGTGTCCCAAGCTCCCGATCTCCGTGGCAGGCGAGATGACGCACTCGTGAGGTTCAGCACGGTGGGGACACGGACGCTGACTCCAGACAGGGCGGCTACCCAGGGCAGCGCTGCAGGGCAGGAACAGGCAAGGAAGGCTGCCTGGAGGTAGGGGGGCAGCATCAGGATCCAGATGAGGGGTGACAGGCGAGAAGGGGGCCCCACACGACGGAAGGATCGTCTGTCAGACAACCGCATGCTGCGCTTCCCACAGGGTTATCCCTCCAGGATGGAGGGATGGAGGCAGCCAGGAAACACCCAGCTGATGTCTTCTTTGGCGGTGGGGGGGGGCGGGGGTTGGGGGAGGGGGTGTCACTCTTCTCCATGCGGGGGAGGAGGCTCTTTGTGCATTTGTTTTGGGATAAGATAGTTTTTAAAAAATGTATTAATTACGTGTTCTGTTGTTGACATGAGCTGTGCGTGTTGTGTCTGTGTGTGGAATATAATGTGCCCACAAAGGGTAGTTGTGAGCCACCGGACACGGGTCCTGGGACCTGAACTCAGGCCCTCTGCAAGAGCAGTACACCCTCTTGGCTGCTGAACCGTCTGTCCAGCCCCTGTGCATTTGATGATCACAGCCTTGGTGCCTAATGGTGGCTGAGGGAGCCACTGGCGGGTGAAGATGGATGACGGGAGTCACAGCCTGCCCTAAGGACCTGGGTGCATGACTGCCCGGAAGCTTCCCGATGACACGGGGAAGCTGAAGCTCAGGGGAGCCAAGTCACCTGCTCGAGGGAGAACAGCAGCGGATCTGGGATCAGAACCCTTCGGTCCCTTCAGATCTGGAGCCCTAAATCTTCACTTTAGGGGTACAGGAGCTGAGACCTGAAGGTGGTAAGAAGCTTGGAGCTATATGACCCACTCGGGTGGCTGTCTCTATGTTAGGGGGTTTTGTTTGTTTGTATGTGTGTGTTTCTTTTTTCTTTGAGACAATTTCTCACAAAGCCAGACTGGTCTTAAATTTGATGTGTAACAGAGAATGACCTTGAATTTCTGATTCTCCTGTCTCAGCTTCCTGAGGGCTGGGCTATAGGTGTGCGCTATGAGATCTGGTTTATTCGGTACTGGGGTTCCAACTCTGGGCTGTGTGCATGCTAGGCAAGCACTGCACCAACTCAGCCGCACCCCTGGCCCCTCATTTTTTTAACCCTTGCCAGCCAAGGATCAAGGCTTCGCTTCTGAGGAAGGCACAGTCCTTCCCCGCCAACCTCACCCTAACATCCAAGGGTGGGGGTTTTTGAGTAGCTGAAGGCCAATCGGCTCACCCCGCTGCTCTAGCCAGATTCAGGAATGGGCCAATCCCATGTCGGATGTGGGTGGTTGTGAGGTGTGACCCCCATATCTGAAGCAGCCTCTCTAGGTCCAAGCACCGTAGGGGAGCCTGTGGACTCAGTCCAGCAGCTCCAGGGGTTTAAAATATCAGACGCGAGCATGGCTGATCAGGGACGGGAAGGAGCCCCTCAGCCAGGCAGATCAAAGGCCTCCCCCTTGAGGGTGGCAGGCTGGCTGGCTGGCACCCCCAGAGCTGGAAGTGACACAGCAAAACGATCTGCTCCAGTCAGAGCCATCCAGCAGCCGGGAGATGCTGCCGGCCCTCCGGGCACCCAGCTCCGGCCTGTCAGCACAGCACGCGGCCTCTTTCCAAACACAGCCCTCATTGTTCCTGTTCCTCATGACAGGCCGGGGCAGGCTCACGGGGCTCCAGAAGGCTGACGCTCCCTGGCAGGAGAGCACCCCGCCCCGGCTGTTCAGCCACTGCCTGGGCTCCCGTGGGAAGTGCCCCGTGGGGTCTAGGCTGGGATCCCCGAGCTGGCAGGAGGAAAGCCGAGCGCCTGAATGTGAGGCTCACACCAGTTCCGCCGCCTCGGTCTCCCAGTCTGTGCACTGGCGAGACAAGGCCCACCTTCACGGTTCTACAGAGGACACCCGTTCATGGGGTGGTGACCATGACATCTGGCTGCCGAGTGCTTATGACCGTGCCTGTGTCTGGCACTTCCTCGGCTGTCTGTCCACTCATTGGAGATGGTGTCTCTCATTGGCGCAGGATGACCTTGAACTTCTGATCCTCTCCTACCACCTCTGATGATGGGCCTTGTAGACGTGTATCACGGCACCCAATTTATGCAGTGCTGGGGATGGGGCCCAGGGCCTCCTCCATGCCCGGCACGCACTCTACCAAAATGAGCTATGCGCCCCTAATCCCCATCGTAAGGCCATTAAACACAAAGGGCGCCATTTAATATTTTAAATTATTTTCATTACACGGACATGTGTTTTGCCTGCCCGTGTATCTGTGTGCCACATGTGTGTGTTTGGCGCCTGCGGAGGTCGATGTCAGAGCTCCAAAAACTGGAGTGACAGGCGGTTGTGAGCCGCCACGTGGGTGCCGGGAATGGAACCCAGGTCCTCTGGAAGAGCAGCCAGTGCTCGTAACCACGGAGCCATCTCTCTGGCCCCGAGTTTTAAAAAGAAATTACTATTAGTGTGCGTGTGCGTGTGCGTGTGTGTGTGTGTCTCCGTGTGCGCGTTTGTGCTCATGGGCGTGCGTGCCACGACACGTGTGGCGGTCAGAGGACAACTTCACAGCCCTGGCTCTCTCCTTCTACCTTCACGTGGGTTCAGGCGGTCGGGCGGACGCGCTAAGCGCCTTTACCTACTACTAAGCCGCCTTGCCTTTAAAGGCACGAACCCCACAGCCATGCCTCTCCCCAGGAAAGGACCTCCAATTGCGCAAATCTGGAGTGGAGGGCAGGCTGCTGGGCAGGCCTACTCTCTCAGCTACTCAGGAGCCTGAGGCTGGAGGACTGTGCGCTCAGAGCAAACCCAGGCCACTTAGTGAGACTCTGTTTCAAAATAAGGAAAGAGACTTCTTAGGGGCCGAAGATGTGGCTCGATGGTAGGGTACTGGCCAAATGTGCCTGAGGCTCTGGGGTCCGCGCCCAGTGTGACGACTGCTCCTCCCCCCCACCCCAAAGTGACGGGTGACGACATTTGTGACTACCTGGCTTTGTGGCTTTCCCGTCCTATCCCCTTATCGTTTGCTGAGTGTCCTAAGTCAGACGCTTAGCTAGATGAGAGAAAGTCCACTCACAACTGCTTCCCGGGGTTGAGGGATCCCCGGTCCAGCTCTCTGTCAAACTCGGTCCGGACGTCTTCCAGGGACCCGTCGTCCCCAAAGGCCCCCCACTCCGTGTTGATGCACATCCGCCCCTCGTCCCCTTCCACCAGGTCGATGTGTCGCAGCTCCTCCATGTAGCACGCATTGGTGCCCGTGCCTGGGAGGGAGGGGGACAACGTGGGGGGGCTGTCACCACGCAAGGAAGGGGGGCGGTGGTGGAGGGGGACCTCTCAGGCGGGGCGGAGGGCGGAACTGGGGGGGGCCACCCTACCAATGATCAGGCCGACTTCACACTGATGATCATCGTAGCCGCAGGTCATCATGGTCCCCACAGTGTCGTTCACCACGGCTACGATGTTAGCGTCGTAGTCCTGGGGAACCAGAGGGGAAGAGAATGCCAACATCGGCTCCCACGTGGGCCTGGAAACCCCAACCTCCGGCTCTCCTCGCACGCTGCCGCACTGCTGGGTGCTGCTGGTTTCACTGCTGCCGGGACTCGGTTAATTGGATCGGAGAGCGGTGATTACACCACGTCAACTGCAAGGCCCCCTTGATTATCTGGCTTAGGACTCTTTGGGGAGTGGATCCTGCTCAAGGAGCGACGTTCCTCTGCAAGCCTCTCGAGAGAACTAGAGAGTCACGCGTGCGTGCGTGGGGCAGGCCAGCCCCTCCACGCTCAGTCCCTGCAGGTTACACCTGGATGGTCGGGCACCGTTGGGTGGCACCTGAGAGTTCGTGTCTGACCCACCCCCACCCCCAGGCTGGGAGCCTCACTTGTCCCACGCCAGGGTATGCAGCCCATAGCACAAGCGCCTCTCTATACCTGGCGATGTGAGCATCAGATCATTTTAAGATGAAGAATCTCTCTCTCTCACACACACACACACACACATAGCCCACACATGCACACACACACATACACACACATGCACACATACCCCACACATACACACATACATGCACACATACACACACAAATACACACATATGCACACACACCCCACACACACATATACACACCCATACACACATATGCACACACACCCCACACATGCACACACACACATACACACACATGCACATACACACACACGCACACACACCCCACACATGCACACACACACACGCACACATACCCCCCCCACACACACATGCACATACACACACATGCACACATACCCCACACATACACACACATGCACACACACACACCCCACACACACACCACACACATATATACACACATGCACACATACCCCACACATACACACACATACATACACACACACACACACACACACCCCACACATGCACACACACACATGCACACATACCCCCCACACCCATACACACACATGCACATACACACACATGTACACATACTCCACACATGCACACACACACCCCACACATGCACACACACACATGCACACATACCCCCCCCCACACACCCCACACATGCACACACACACACATACACACACATGCACACATACATGCACACATACACACACACACACACACACACACACACACCACACCCAACTCTGCACAACCCAAGAGAACTTACACCTCTCTTCTTAATGGCTTTGTTCAGCAGCTTGACCACATCCGACCCTTCCACACCACTGGCTCTGAACCGCTTTGTCCATGTGATCAGGATGGCCTGCAAAATAGAGTGGGAAAATGGAGTACGGGTAGGGAGCCTTGGGGGCTACTCCAGCAAAGGGACAGAGCAGACACCCTCAGACAAGCGGCCTCCACCGGGTCACACTGGAGACAGAGCCAGATCTATCCACTTGATGGGTTTCTCTGGGGGAACTATTTTTTTTTTAATGATTTATTTAGTTTTGTCTTAAGCGCATCAGTGTTTCACCTGCATGCATGTGTGCGCGAGGGTGTCAGATCCCCTGGGACTGGAGTTGCAGGCAGTTGTGAGCTGCCGTGTGGGTGCTGGGAATTGAACCTGGGTCCTCTGGGAGAGCAGCGGATTTCCCTGTTGTGACTCTGGCTGCCCTGGAACTCACTGTGTAGACCAGGCTGGCCTCGAACTCACAGAGATCCGCCTGCCCCTGCCTCTGGAGTGCTGGGATTAAAGGCGTGCCCCACCACCACTCGGCCTACAGCCAGCGCTCTTAACCACTGAGCAATCCGTCCAACCCCTCTGGGGTGGGGGGGGTGGGGGGAGAGACTCAGAGGAGAAAAGGCCAGGGTCACAATCTCCAGCTTGTACTGGAGTGAAGCCAGAGGCACGCGAATAACAGGGGGGCTCCTGGTGTGAGCACCCAGGTGGGTGTCGGCCTGGTCCTATCCAAAGAGAGCTGGAGAGACGGCCCAGCGCCCAAGAGTGCTTGTTACTCTCACAGAGTTCAGTTCCCAGCTCCCACGTCGGATGATTCACAAGCACCGGTAACTCCAGCTCCAGAGGATCTGACGCCCTCTTCTGACCTCTTTGGGAGCACGCGCGTGCACGTGCCCACGTGCGCGCGCACACACACTAAACAAACAAACAAATATAAATCGGGCGCAAGAGAAGAAGCGATGGGCCGGCAGGATGGCTCAATGGGTAGAGGCACTTGCCACCAACCCCGATGAGCCGAGGGAACCAGCGCCTGTGAGTTGTCTTCTGACCTTTACAAGTACATGACGGGTGTGTGCGTTCCCCTACACACACACACACACACACACACACACACTAGAATAAAAACTAACGGGAGAGAGAGCAAGAGAAACCAGGAAGGCCCGGCTGATCGCCCCCTCAACTCTCCAGCCAGGCCCCAGCTTCTAAGCCAGAACCAAAGGGAAAGAGAAACGACAGGCTGAGAGAATTTCTGCCAGGCCGAGGTACCGGAGGAACGGCGCTGGCTAATGGGAGCTGTGTCTTTCGGGAACTCACACTCCTGTCTGTGAGCGATGTGCCCACCATGCCTATGGTAGGAGCCCATCTTTGTGCGTGCGTGGAGCCAAGGCAGGCAGGGGAGACTGCCAAGGCCGAGTTCTGATTTAGCTTTTGCGTTAGGCTTTGTATCATTTCAGTGGTTTTACACACGGCCTTTAAAAGAAAAATCAAAAGACAAGAATGAAACAGTTCTATCTGGCTGCTCTTTTCTCAGGGGGGAAGGTTGCTAGAGACACGGCAGGTTGTGGATGGTGACCGCCAGGCCCTGCCAGCCTCCCGAGGGCTATGACAAAGATGGGGGGCCGGCCTCACCCTGAGAGCCCTGCAGGAGTGGGTGAACCCTTCCTGAGTTTATGATCCTTCACTCAGGGACGGCTGAGACTGAGCCCTGCGGCAAGGGGGATGACCCTGGGACACTGCTCTCTTCCCCCCGGAACAAACAAGCATGGTACCGTGGGAAGAGTGGCCAGAGACACGGTCCTTTCTCCAGGCTACTGCTCTCTTCCTGGGGGGGGGGCGCGGGGGGAGGGCATTACCTCACTCCTCTGAGGAGCATTTTGTACAGAGAGAATGATGGGAATTGATCTAGATTTGGGCAATGGACATCCCAGCCTTGACCCCCTTCCCCAGTGGGGATCTTGCCGGACGGAACAGACAGACGCTGGGGGAGGGGAGGCCGCTGGTTATTAGATCAACCGCTCAAAGCAACTGACTTTTGAGGCAGGGTCTCATGGGTCCCAGTCTGGCTTCAAACTTGCAACGTAGGATGTCCTTAAAGCTTCCGATCCTCCTGCCTCTACCTCCCGGGTGCCGGGTTATGCAGACGCTGGGATTACAGGAATGCACCATCATGCGGGGGTCTATGTGTGCTAGGGGATACATACACGAACACCTGGGCATGCCGGGCAAGCACTGAACAAGCCTCGTCCCTAGCCCAGCAGCTTGGTATTTTGAGAACATATCTTCACGTAACTCTTATTATAGTAAACGGTTAGACTTGTTCCATCATTAGGTACGCTTGTTAGGCTCTTGCTAACTTGCCTAATGTGCAAACTAAGCTTTATCAGAGGCGTGGATGCACAGGGAAAAAGCATATACACACATACTTCAGCACAATCTACAGTCTTAGGCATATCCTGGGGACTGGGGACCTTTTCTCCCCCGCTGCCACACAATGACCAGCTCCGAGGAAGGGCAGGGAGAGGGACTCTGGAGGCCCAACTGATCTGAACACCTTGGGGGTTACCAACCCGTGCTCAGGGTTCTATCGTGAATGATGTCCGTCATCCCGTGGAGGCCTCTGAACGAGCACACAGCCTCCGGCATCAGGAAAGGCGGCGCCAGCAGAAACGCGGACCCTATCAACCAAGGGGTCTGGCCTCAGTTTCCCCATCCCTAGGTGGGGATCAGGAGCACTCGATTCACAGAGGCATAAAATCAGGTGTCAGCTGTGAAGCACACGTATGGGGGGGCCTGCTCTGCCCTCGGTGTTAACTTAGAATTCCCGGTGTTTGTTTATTCACAGGTGTGTGGGTGGGGGTCGTTCTGTCTCCCCACGCGTTAGAGGAACATCTCCATCTACCCTCCCCACGTCTTCGGAGTCCTCTGAGGCTCAGTGTTACCACGTGGCAGAGCCGAGCGCTACCTTGCCAAACAGACACGTCAGTCACAAGGGAGCCTGGCTCCGGGGGTCGAGCACCCGTCCAGACTCGCAGCTGCCGTGTAGCTTCCAGGTAAGCACACACGTCAACCCTCTTCTCTCCATAGCCGTTAAGCCTCTCTACCTACCTTCCTTCAGCGTAGGAGAGCCTCACTGATCTACCTGGCGGCTACAAATACCGTAATTAACTGGTCTCCAAAGACACACCAGCGCTAAAGTAACTGAAAGAAGGAACGCTTGCCAGCTTGTGCTGAATTCTGGGTTCAGCGCCCAGCACTGCGTGCACCAGGCATGACGGATGACGGTGCACGCCTGTAATCCCAGCATTCTACAGGTAAGGGAAGGAGGGCCGTGGGAGTTCAGAACCAATCTAGGCTACGACCCAGAGGGCAGCCTGGGAGACGCTAGACCAGCGGTTCTCAACCTGCGGTTCGTGACCATTGGCAAGCTCATATTCCCGATGGTCTTAGGAACTGAGGCACTGTCCGGTAGCAAGACTACAGTTATGAAGTGGAGCGACAGAAATAATCTCATGGTGGGGGTGGGGGTGGGGCCCGGGTCACCACAACACAAGGGACTGTATCAAAGGGTCGCAGCCTTAGGGAGGTTGAGAAACACTGCTCTAGACCCTGCGTCATAAAGAGGTCTGGGGTGGGGGGGGACGGGGTAGACGAGAGGAAGGGGAAGGAGACACACGACACCCCACAACCTCACGTTAATTCTGCCAAATGACCCCGAAACCACGAGGCATGAGTTAGCCGCCGGGGGCAAGGGGAAACGCGAGGGTGTGACGGTCGCCTTCTGAACCCGGTGGCCCAAAGGCAGTCTTACCTCGTCTATTTTGGTCTGTCGGCAGGGGAAAGAAAACGTGAACCCCACGGGGAGTTTCTTGTCCTTAATCTTCTTTTTCTCCATGAAGTCCCCCAGGCACTCGGCGATATGGTCGAAAAGCTAGAAGGCACAGAAGAGGGACATCAGGTTTTGGGGGGGGGGTGCAGGGAGGGGGCTCCCTCAGACCATGCTGTGTCGTGTGCCAGGTGCCAGGTGTGGAACACCTCCGGCCCTCCAGAGGAACTGGCCTCTCGGAGGTCACTGACACCGGTCTTCCGGGAACTGATGGAAATTTAGAAAGCCAGAGAATGGGCAGAGAGTCTTCCACGACACGCTGGCCGTGGGTTTCTGCCAGCTGTCCAGGAGGGGGTGACCTGGCCGCTCCCCACGCCGATCTGTAAGTCCTAGGATCTCCTCGGGCAGTTCCAAGGGCTGAACAGCCGTCGGGGCAGCGTGCTTTTGCTTTGCCTACTCGAGGGAAGGTGAGCACCCCTAAAATGCACGAGTTACGGGGCTCTGCCACAGGTTGCGCCTGCCCCGCCGCCAATACCCGCATCAAGAAGTACAAGTGGGGCTGGGGGCCCGGCTCAGGGGTACAGCCCCCGTCTAACCACACAAGGCCCCTGTCTGGTCCCCAGAACCGAAACCCAAAAGAATTTAACGCTATCAAAACCCACATGACAAGCTAGCCCTGGTAGCTCTTGTCTAGAATTTCCGGCGCCCAGGAGTCTGAGGCAGGAGGATTGCCTCGACTTCAAGGCCCAAGCCGGGCTGTGGAGTGAAGCCCTGTCTTAAAGAGTAACGACGATAAAAAACCCAGGTGCTACCTTTATGGCTTTGGGGTCACTCCTGTCACCCCGATTTTTTTTTTTTTTTTAACATTCCTGTGTATAAAAAGAAACGGAGCCGGCCGTGTTCTGTGTTGTCTTTGTTCTGAGTCATCCGCGGATCTGTAAGGACTGTCCCGGTTCATCACTGTACTACTGCACGAACACACCATGCCAGGAGTATCCCACAGTGCACATGTGGCGTCGCCCTGCACGCTTGCGGGCTCTGGCTTGTTAAGTATATATGCGGCGCAGGGGTCCACTGGAAAAAGCCCAAAAAGCCTGGCTCCCTGGCTTCGGAACGTGCGTGGCTGACAGTAGCGCGCCTTCGGGAACACAGCCACGGAGCTTCTCACTGCCAGGGCCGGGGGATGCCCGGTCCGTTCCCTGACCCGGGAGCCTGGATCCTGAGTCACTGTTACTGGGGCCACGCTGCTGCTGCAGCTACAGCACGGCCCTGACTGAACAGACGGACGCGTGACCAGCCTCCCTGGAGAAACCAGGCTCAGCTTCCTGTGACCTATTTCAGACTGATACAAACCCCATTGCTAAGTCAGGCCCTGAGCCCTGCGCCATCTGCACCAGGGGACTCCGGCACTCCTGCTGTGAGCGAGCAGAAGGAACGAACACTAGCAGCACAGGAAGGGCAGGGTGTCGGGGCAGCAACAGGGCCACGCCAGGAGCCCATCCGCAGAGCCGTGACGCACGTCTGTGAGCCGGGAAGGAGAATGCGGAGTCTCAGGCCAGCCTGAGCTATACCGAGTTCCAGGCCAGCCTAGGCATCTTAGCGAGGCCCTGTCTTCTAAAAGAACCGGTAAGGAGTGAGCCTGGGGCGTAGGTCGGGGGCCGAGCCCTTGTCTAGCAGCCCCGAGGCCCTGGGTTCGATACCCAGCACCACAAAACAAGCAAGCAAGCAAACAAGCAAGCAGACAAACCCTCTGCCGCCTTCCTGAACGGCTCACTGTTTGAAAAATGCACACAGAAGCCGGCGTCACGGCTCCCGTGTATGAGCTCACGCTCCGGGAGCGGAGGTGGGACAGTGAGTTTGAGGCCAGCGTGGGCTATACTGAGCTCCGGGCCGGCCTGAGCAACGTAAATCAATGAACCGAACATTTCAGGGCCGGTGAGACGGATGGCTCAGCGGGTAGGTGCTTCCCGCCCGCCAGGCCTGAGTTCAACACTTGGGACCCGTGTGACAGAAGGAAAGAACCGACTCTCCCAAGTTGTCCTCTGACCCCCACGTTGTGTATGTGTGCACCTACACACACACAACAACAACAATAATAATAAAAAAACAACAGGGAGGGAGATGGCTCAGTTGGTAAAGTGCCTTCCAAGAGAGCCCGAGGACCCGAGTTCAGATCCCCGGAACGCCGAAGAAGCCGGGCCAGATCGCCTCCTGCAGCCCTGTGCTGGGGAGGCAGAGACGGGAGCGGCCAGCGAGCAGGCGGGCTGCCCAGTGAACCGTGGGCTCAGTGAGAGACCCCGTCTCAGCGATAACCGCAGAGGGTGCTGGAGGAAGATCACCTCCACCGAGCTCTTCTGCCTCTGACCCCTGCACGTACGTGGTCACACGCGCGCAACTTGT
The DNA here is from genome assembly GCA_026225945.1 of Cricetomys ansorgei. NCBI lineage: Eukaryota > Metazoa > Chordata > Mammalia > Rodentia > Nesomyidae > Cricetomys > Cricetomys ansorgei. The sequence goes on from JAMJFZ010003544.1 coordinate 2,511,455, forward strand.
AATGTGTGCACACAAACGCAGACTCAATCCATATAACTGACTGGGGGAACAACCAAACAACCAAACAACCCCCCCCAAAAAAGTATATTCAAAATTTTCAAAACTATTTAAGTAATGTTTTACTTGTGTGTGTGTGGGGGGGGGGGGGTGATTACATAACGTGCATGTGCCTGTGTGTATCCATATGCCCTGACACTCGCAAACGAGGCCAGAGGAAGACATCAGGGGCCCCGCCCTACCACTCTCTGCATTACTACCTAAGACAGGGCTTCTCACTGAATCTGGAGCTGGGCTGGTCACCAGCACAGCTCAGGCTGCCCTCCTGCCCTCTGTCATCTGACAGTATTGGGGTTACCGCCAGCTGGGCAGCCACACCCAGCTTTTTATGTGAGTGCTGGGATCCGAACCCAGGTCCTCGCGTCTGTGCAGCAAGGACAATTACCGCTGAGCTGTGTTATGTCGTGCCCCCCCATCCCCCCTACCCCTGTCAAGTTTGAACACTGTTGCGTGGAGCTTCTGTAGTCATAAAGCTTCAAGCTGTAGGTGGCTTTTGAGGTACCATGTGGGAGGAGAGGGGAGACTTTGGGGGGGGGGGTGCCTGCAGAATGAACACAGCACCTGCTCTTCTCCAAGCTTAACAGTATTTCAGACAGACGGGCTTTAAAAAAAACAAAACAAAAAACCAGTCTTTAAAGCATCATGGAGGACGAGAACCCCCCGGGGTCCAGACCCCCGAGACTTCGCTGCTCTTAGCCTGTGAGTCTGAGCAGCTCCCTGGGTAACACGAGGACCTGGGTCACCACAGCTCCGCAGAAGAGGTCAGTCGGGGACCTCAGGAGACGGGCCGCTCCATACCAGCCGCCCGCTAACGCCAGACTGCGGCGGGGCGCGTTCCAGCTCCGACCCTGTCCGCCTGCCCACCCTGCTCCCCCTCTCCCGACCTCAGCTCCCGTCCGCGGCCACCACATTTGCTCATCATCTAAGAGACGGGGCTAGAGAGAGAGACGGGTTAGGAACGCCTGCTGCTCGCTCTTCCGGAGGACCCATGGTTGGTCGGCAGCACCTGTCTGTATCAGACGTCTCACAACGCCTGCAACCCCGATGCCAGGGTATCCGACGCCTTCTGGCCTCTTAGGGCACCCGTGCCCACGAGGAACGCGTTCACACAAGCCACACATATACACGTGTAAAATTTTTTTTTGCTGGATATAGTAATGCAAACCTTTAATGCCGGCGGCGGGAGGCAGAGGCAGGCGGATCTCTGTGAGTTCGAGGCCAGCCTGGTCTACAGAGTGAGTTCCAGAACGGCCAGGGCTACATAGTGAAACCTCAACTCAAAATGATAGAGAGATAGATAGATAGATGGATGGTTGTGGTCCCTCTTGGAAATGTTCACACAGAAGCTTTGGGTCGAGGGCGCTTAGAACTCCAGCCCTGATACGAGGAGCTGGCAGGATCCCTGGACCCTCCCCTTTGCAGTCTCTGTGCTGACAGACCACGAGCCACAGCAAACGCTGCCTGCTTTCAAAATGTGGGCCGCGATTGGCAGAATTGCTTACCTAAGTCCCTGCTCCCCTAGGATATGCCTATCCCAGCATCCCTGTCTTAAACAATGGACTTTACCCCCGAGTACCAAATATCCTCCCCTGCCTGAACCCCACAAAATCTCACAACCCTTGCATTAAACTTGAGAGGTGTTCGCCCCTCTGACAACACTCTCCCTGAGTTCTTTGCGTTCCGTGGACTCTTAGTCCCCCGACCTGGGACCCTCCTGGACGGGTTGACCCGCGTTCTGTGCTTTCCTTCCCTGGGGGGTGGGGGGGTGGGCTAGGCTTGGTGGCCACATAGCCCAGCCATGTGCCGGGAAGGGAAGCGGGACCCCGCGGGAACAGAGGGACAGAAACAGCCCATCTCAGAAATCTCGGAATGCGTACAGCTAATGAAATAGCTGAGCCTGGACTCTCCGCGCGTGAGACGGGACGTGATAACGCCCACCCCACAGGGCTGACACGATGGTTCAGCGAGTCGCCAAATATAAAGCACTTCCGCGTCAGCCATTTGCACACGACAAGCATGGTGCCGGTGTGTGCTGTAAAATAAGACACTGCATTACTGTCGTCGCTGTCTTTTCTTCAGATGACCAGGAAGCGAAATGATCCTGGGAACAAGGAGGGAAACTGAGGACAGAGGCTGGGGAAGAGTACGCCGGGATGGAGACACCCCCTACGCAAGCCCTGCCCCTAAAAGGTCAGGCCAAGGCACACGGAGAATGTACAAACACCACCGCAGTCTCGGCGGTGGTGACAGACCCGTACCTGGTGGGTGGGGAACGGGGCCTCCCAGGACGGCTGCCGGGCCGTCTGCAGAAAGAAGCCACACAACGGGGGCATGGTAGGAGGCCTCCCCGCCCCCCACTCCCGAGCAGCAGCCTTGGGGTAAAGGGACCGGTCTGTGGAGCCCAGGGATGGAGCCAGTACCGCCCGCCTCCGCGGCTAGCTGTAAGGCGGCTTGCCCGCTCACTGTGGTGTGCTCTGAAAAGCGGAACCCAGGCAGCAGAGCTCGAGGCCAGGGCTAGCTCTCATCTAGGTGGACTGCTCCAGCTCTGGCCCACGGTGACCCAGGCACCAGCTGCGATCCTAGAGAGAAGGCCCCCTAGAGAGAAGGCCTCACCTCACGGTGCACCCCAGAACCGCTGCTTTCCCTGGAAAAGCGCGCGGAACCTCGACAGAACACACACCTTCCCCGGCAGAAATCGGGCAGGTTTTCGAGGCAGTACCTCGACCGTGGCCCCCGACGTGGTGTGTGGGTGGTGGGTCCAAGCTCGGATGTCCCCCCACAAGATTAATGGAGCACCCCCACGTGCTCAGGGGTCCCAGAGACAAATAAAAACCTGAGGGTGTTACCTAAACCTTAGTCACAGGGTCCCCGGGGGAGAAAGGGGCCCACATCACAAAACTGGGCCTCTGCAGGTCCGTATGCACGCGCGTGTCATTGGGTCGGGAAGGACGGCCCTGCTCGAGGGCCTGGGGGGGTGGGGGGAGGAGAGGGAGCTTTGGGTACAGCCATCACCAAAGCTGCAGCCTCCGCTCGCTGTGCCGAGGGTGTGACCGCTAAATCAGAGTGTCCAGTGTCCGCAACTGTGAGCCACTCCATGGGGCCTGGCTTCCGGGGAGCGGATGAAGAAGCCAGGGGCCCGAGAGAAGGGCCATTTCCACCCAGAGGCTGGGCTCCACGTGTGGCAAGGAAACAGCCCAGGAGCCTTTGGGAACGGGAGCCCCTTCGAGAACGCCTCGGAGCCTCCCTCTCCGCAGCCTGCACCCGCTCCGCTCCACAGCACCAGTCCACCCGACGGCGTGCGCCTCTTCAGACACAACCCAGCCCCGTGCTGACGCCCTCCTGACAGAGCTCCGGGGAGGCCCACCGGGGTTCGGGGGACACCACCTTTCGGGTGTCCGGCCCCTGCAGGTGCCCCCTCCCCGGGGGGGGTGCTGGCTTCATGGGGTTCGGGGTGAGGACGACGACCCACCTGGCTTCCGCTGCCGTGCA
>JAMJFZ010003544.1:2520000-2745000 GCA_026225945.1 Cricetomys ansorgei
GCTCAAACTCAGCATCCTGCCTAAGCCTCTTAAGTAGCTGGGATTGTAGACATACACCGGCCTGCCTGCCTACCTACCTACCTACCTATGTGTGTGTGTGTATATATACATACATATGTATCTATGTGTCTATCTCTATATATCTACATATTTATCTATATATCACGTATTTATATATCTGTTTGTAAATCTATGTATCTATGTACCTATCTGTGTATCTCTATAGATCTACGAACCATATATCTATACATTTATGTATGCATTATGTATCTACCTAGCCATCCTCTCTCCCTCTCCCCCCACAAGGTCACACACAGCACAGCCTTGTCTTATCGTGCTTTGTGGCTGACAATGACCTTGAACTCCTGATCTTGCTTCCTCGCTTCCTGAGTGCTCAGATCACAGTGGGCTGAGGTCGCCCGTTCCTGGCTCCCCTGGCTCTTCCCATCTTATGTGGCCAGTTGGGAGGGGGTGGGGGCGACCGAACCTTGGGTGTGTTTCCCCGTCTCTCTTCCTCGGCATCAGCAGCACCAGTGAATGCTGAAAACCTCTCCGCCCTCCCTCCGGAGGTCGGGCTTACATGGCTTCCTCGGGGTCCCACAGCTGAGCCCGCTGCTTAGGGGGCCCTGTCAGCGAACAGCTGAGAGCAGGGGCTAAGCTCGTAGAACTCACAGTGGCCTACGGGCCCCAAAGCCCTTCCGCTTAGCCCTGCCTTTTACGGCAGTCAGATCGGGGAGCTCCGTGCCCTCCTTTTTTTATTCTTTTATTCAGAGTTCAATTATGTACCCAATCAATTGTTCTTTCAAACAGAGGAACTTGTGTCAGTTCTCCTGCCTCAAGCCTTCCTGCATTCAGGGATTATGGGTCTGAATCACCAGACTCCCTCGCCCCATTTTACAAATGAGGCAAGAGAGGTTGAGACTTCTCCAAGGTCAGGCTGAACTGGAGTCTTCTCCATTTAGTTTGGATTTCATTTGGTTGAGCTTCCTGCACCAGCAGCAGGCTTCCCTCCGGAGTCTTCTTCCTATCTTTAATTTCATATCTGCCTTCCCACTCTGGGGCCTCCGGCTCTGACCCCTCCCAGCGTTCCCCATTGTACTGTAGGGAGGGAGCCGCTCTCAAACAGAAGGCTCATTAAGCACAGGTCTGAAGGGCCGGCATCTCTCTCTCTCTCTCTCTCTCTCTATCTCTCTCTCCCCTAATGGTGGTCATTACTACCAGGAAATAACGGAAAGCAAACACAGGGGCAGGTGTCTCTGAGCCCCAGCCAGCGCTGGAATACGGGACAAACAGAAACTGCCTTTACGGAATGCACGGCTCTGTGAGTGAGCTGGGGGCCGGCCCCGGCGACAACCTTCACCCCTAAACCTCAGCAGAACCAGCCCTGAAAGCAGGGGCCCACGCGCCCTCGGAACCTCCAGTCATCCTCAGGTACGTGGCAGCTTCCAAGGCAGCCAGCGCTGTAATGAACCCGAACCCGAACCCTAACCCTAACCCTAAGGCGTTGCACACCTTCAATCCCCACACCGCGGAAGGCAGAGGCAAGCAGATCTCTGGGATTCAAGGCTAGCCTGGTCTCCAGAGTGAGTTCCAGAACAGCCAGGACTTCGGACTACGTAGTAAGACCCTGCCTCAAAAATAAACACCTTTTTTAAAATAAACAAACAAACAAACAAACAAATAAAATAAATAAATAAATAAAAGGAAAGTGTTCTTTCCTTGGAGGAATGTAGGGCACAGAAATATCTATCACCGCTCTGGTTATGGTGGCACAAACTTGCAATCCTGGCTCTGGAGAGGCTGAGGCAGGTGGATTGCTAGTTCAAGGCCAGCTACACTATTAGCCATTTTGCTCTGCAAGGGAAAAAGATAATGGTACGTCTGTACGTCCCCAGGAAGTGTTTTGTGGCTTCTCCTTTGTAAAGAGCAAGCTGTGATCCGTGAGAGAGAAACATCTAAGAATGTGGAGCCTCCCCCAATATCCTTAGCATTAAATGGGGGTTGGGGGGGAGAAACCTCAGGAGGGAGGCACAGACAACTCAGAGCAAATTCATGAGCAATCCTGTCCATTCAAAACGCCCAAGGAAGCCTGGAGAGACAGCTCTGTGGTTGAGAGAGGCTGCTCCTGCGGTGGACCCAGGTTCTGTTCCCCTGACCCAGCTGGTGGGCCATAACCATCCATAACTCCAGGGCATCTGCTGCCCTCTTCTGACTTCAGAGGGCACAAACACGCGTGTGGTGCACATACTTGCGCACAGGCAAAGCACTCATATGCATATATGCGTAAGAATAAAACCTCACACCTTTAATCTGAGCACTTAAGGGGCAGAGGCGGATCTCTGTGAGTTCCAGGACAGCCTGGTCTACACGGTGAGTTCCAGCTCAGCTAGGGTTACAAAGTGAGACCCTGTCTCATAGATAGATAGATAGATGATAGATTTTTTGAAAATTCAAGGGACATGGCCTTAGGAATGTTTGTACCCAGGGGTCAGTGCTGCCAACAGCTTTTTCTCAGAGGCTGCTGTTTTACAAGGGACAACAGTAAACACAGAGATTCGCAGCTGATCAAAGGGATGAAAACGGGGACCTTTTGGATACTCAGCCATAGAGGGACATGGTTCCATAAAAACGGTGGAAGAGGGGACGGGAAGGATGTTAAGAGCTGGAGAAGGGGGTACCGTGAAGTGGAGAGCTCCTTCAGAACATGACAACACAGCCGCTTGATCTCCTGGTCACTGTGTTTATCAGCATGCGATCTACAGAAGATGGGACCTGTCACTATCCTGCCAGGAGGGAGGGAGGGGCCTCCGAGGCCTCTCCCCTCCCTGAGGCCTTATAGGCAGATAATGGCAATTAGGAGAGAGGAACTCAGCTCATGAGCACCCACTCCTCTCTGAGTATAGGTAGTTAATGGTTGCTGGGCAAGACAGACATTTTCCTCAGTAGTGAAACTACTAATAGGGAGTTCATTCTCTCTCCCTCCCTCTCCTTCTCTCTCTCTCTGTCTTTTCTCAAGACAGGGTTTCTCTGTTGTAGCTCTGGCTGTCCTGGAACTCACTCTGGAGACCAGGCTGGCCTCGAACTCACAGAGATCCGCCTGCCTCCGACTCCCGAGTGCTGGGATTAGAAGCCTGCGCCACCACCGCCTGGCTGGGAGCTCGTTCTCTTACAGATAAATCATTCACCCAGCACCCTGGAAGAAACCCTAGGAAAACACAGTGATCCGAACAGTAAAAATAGAAAAGCAATAAAAACTAATAAAGACAAGAGGCTCAGAGGAGCGGGAGGCAATGACAGGTGGGTAATATGATCAATATGCAGGCAGGAAACCGTCATCAGATGTAATTGACATATGTGGATAAAAGCCTGTCTGAAGGAAGACTCGCTCATAGAGAGTGACGTGCATGTCAGATGTTTCCAAAATTCTTTCTGAAAAACAGATACTTTTAAAGCTTGATCCAGCCCCCGGGGGTCAAGGATGGTGGAGACGCGGGAGACTGGCTCCTCTCTTTCCTTAGAAACCACATCTCCTGCCCACGGGGCTCCATGTCTAGGGGACTCACTCCCGTTCTCCTGCCCTGGTTTGGGATCGACGCTGATCCTGGGGCTCAGCTATAATGGCCACAGTAGAAGAGACCACCATTCCAAAAACGGGAAAGGCGCCCCAGTCTCGGGCTTCCGGTACTCGAGACCTGCATCTGAGTCGCATCAAGAGCCCAGGGGCACCCAAGGTGAAGGAGGTGGCACCTCACTTCCCAAAGGGGTGTGGATCGAGCTTGGGGGGGCGGGGCGCTGTGGCGTAAACAGCCAACGCCCGTGGCCGACGGAACTGTTCCAGGGCACGTGAGCGGAAACTACTCAGTGAAATATTAGAAACAGGCAAAGCTATGGCACGGACTCTGAGCTATGCTGTCTCCCCTGAAACCGTGGGTTAAAATCCTAACCTCTTGTGATCAAGTACAGAGAAGATCACCAGTGTGGGCCCTAACCCGATGTGGCTGGCATCCTTAGGACAAATGACAAGAACTCGGAGGACCCAATGGCTGCTGTTGCTCAAGTCTTTGGCTCCCCCCATCGCGCTCCCCCCCCCCCCCCCCCCCCCCCCCCCCCCCCCCCCCCCCCCCCCCCCCCCCCCCGTCTTTCTGTTGTCAATACTGCTCTGTGCCCTTCGGAGCACTTTCTCCTATTATCAGCACAGAGGAAACAGGCAGGGGCCAAAGCGGGCCCCGCTGCCTCCTCCCTGGTGGTGTAGGATCAGGTAACCTTCCAAAGCTTCCCCAAGCCCCGCTCACTGGCCACTGCCTCTTCTTCCTCCCCACTCAGCTGCAAAAGGCACAGACTGAACCCAGTCGAGGGAGCGACTCCTTTGCTGGCTTCTGAGTCCATCCAGGGCGAAGAAAGAAAGCAGGACTGAATACAAGGGACTCCCTTCCCAGGCCACAGCAGCCAGGGTCATCCAGCTCCTCAGAACTGGCCAGAACCGCTTCAAGAGCTGGACTGCACATAATCAAAGAAACAAAAGAGCCGGGCCAGTTCAACTCCCGAACAAAGAAACGTCAGAGACAGAGACGCCAATGTGTGAGCGGTGAATCCCGTCTGCAAAGCAGGACAAACCGCACGAGTGTTTTGCCATAAAACAAACCCTTGGTTCGCTCTAGATTACCCACGCAGCACCTGCCAACCCGAGATCGGCAGTTCTCAACCTGTGGGTCGAGACCGCGGGGAAACGCTTATTTCCGATGGTCTTAGGCACGGAGACACCACTCGGAAGAGAGATTATGGTTATGTAATAGCGACGAAAATCATTTTATGGTTGGGCTTCACCGTAACGTGGGGAACTGTATTAAGGAGTCGCAGCGTTAGGAGGGTTGAGAACCTGGGCCCTGAGTGGTATGTGTACTTTCAAAGTGTTGCGTGGCCCCATCCGTGAGGGCGAGTCAGCCTTGTCCTGCGTGGCGTCATCAGCGTTGGCGCATGGTAGGTGCCCGGCAGACATACAACGGATGGGTGAATGCGTAGAGAACTAGGTCATGGGAGAACAAAGGAATGTGTGGGTGGTGGGTGGGAGCGAAGGACTGGGATCAACGGGAGGACAGGTGGCTACCTGCGTAGGCGAACGGACGGAAGGATGGAGGGAAAAGATGGATCGATGGGAAAATGGGGGTGGGGAGACGGATGGCGGGATGGTAGACAGATCAGTGGGAGAACCGAGGGACGGAATGGTGAGTGAGCAAACGCCCGTGAGGGTGCCGGTGTCACGGGGCATTCGGCCCTCGGGGCCTGGTCTCTCCGAGACTCACCTGAGCCGTCGGGAATGGACCTCACGAAGGTCGGTAACATCTTGATCACGGCCGTCGGATTATAATCCCGGGAAAGGCCATTCTTCATTTCTTTCTTGAAGCGCGTCAGGATATCTATCAGAATTTCGTCAGAGAGCCGCATGGCGTACAGGTACTTATCAATCTGGGGGAGAGACAAGAGGGGAGAAGGGTAAGGCTCAGAGTTCAGCTCCAGCCTGGCTGGGCGTGATGGGGAGAGCAACCGAGGGAACTCCAGACACACCGGAGCAGCCCCAACAGCCTTGAAGGGGGGACACAGTCCCGGGGCAGGCTGTTCAGCTCCCTCATCCGTTGCGGGCTCAAGGAGCAGTCAGAGCGGCTGGGAAGCACCTCCGCTCCCTGGAAAGGTGAGAGGAAAGGACGCTCTGCAAGCTCCTCTTCTTTTAGCCCTGGAGAGATCCTAGCTAAATATTATAAGTTGCCTGCTTCTCAGAAGCAAAAGGAACATGCTTGGCTACACTGCAGCTGGATCCATTCATTGATTAGATGCCTTTCTCTCTTGCCTCTGGTGCCCGCCCTGCCCCGTGCTAATGGGGCTTCTTTACCCGGAGTACCGGGACCCCGCCTCCTCTGGGGAAAGAGTTATAAGCAGGTCACGTCTTGTCCGATTCTCAGGCCGCAGTGGTCAGAGCCCACGAGAAATCCACCGGGACCCACATCCGGTCCCCTCCATGCACCTTCCCACCCTTAACTTTCCTCCCCTGGCCAGGGTGGGGGACGGAGCCGAGATTCAGTAGGCTACGGGCTAGGGCGGTGGCGGCGTGTGTGCGTGGGACCAGGGAAACCCACAGTCCATGCCACCTGGGGCAGGTCTGTACGTGCTTCTCTGCCCCTCTTCCTCACCTACAACACGAACAGGACGAGGCCAAGGCCCGCTCCAATCCGGGAATCCCACATGGGAAATGCTGTTCGGTCTCCAAGGACATGACACAGGCAGGTTTCCTCCCCACGTCAGGGGCACCTTACGCACCCTTCCCTCGGTGAGAACTGACTGGTTCCTCAGGGTTGGTAAGAACCATACAGCTTAAGAACACAGGCTCGGGGATGGAGAGATGGCTCAGCGGTTAGGAGCACTGGCTGCTGCTCCTCCAGAGGACCGGAGTTCAATTCCCAGCAACCACATGGTGGCTCACGACCATCTATAATGGGGTCTGATGCCCTCTTCTGGCATGCAGGTGTACATGCAGCTAGAGCACTCATACACATAATAAACAAATAAACAAACACAGTGGCACTCTTTCTTTAAAAAAACAAAAAACAAAAAAAACACAGGCTCTACAGCCAGTCACATGGCTTCAAGTCCTAGTCCTTTTGTCTAAGAGCTGTATGGATTTCCATTTCTTCAGCTGAAATAAATAGGACTCAACTAGGCATGGTGGTGTATGCCTATAATGCCAGCACTCAGGAGACAGGCAGGAGGATCACCAGTTCAAGGCCAGTCTGGACTACATAGCAAGACGCTCAAAAATTGAATGAATGATTGAATGAATGAATGAAGCAGTAGTGCCAATGGGTTTCCATGGTCACGTGACATTCTTAAAGTGTTCTATTTATCCTTTTATTTTATGTGTGTGCGTGTTTTGCCTGCATGTGTGTGCGTGTGTGCACGAGCGCTTCTGTGTGCCTGGTACCTGCAGAGGCCATTAAGAAGGTGCCAGATCCCCTGGAACTGGAGTTACGGGTGGTCGTGAGCCATCACGTGGGTGTTGGGAATTGAACCTAGATCCTCCGAGAGAACAGCAAGCACCCTTAACCACTGAGCTGTCTCTGTAGCCCAGGTATGATTTCTAAGAAGGGAGAAGTAGCAGTCAAACAACTAGAACCTTTCAGAGAGAAAACAGGTGGCTGGTCCCAAGGGTAGTCATAACCCCAACCGCAGGATGTACAGAGACGGCCCAGGGGCCCCATACCCACATGTGGGTACCCCGTGACAGCTTAACAAGCTCACAACTCCAAAGAGACCCCTCTGCCCTTCAACCTGCTCTTCTTTCTGGGTCCCTGATGCTCTCCCAGGACTGGGGCTCCTAATCTAAACCCCCACTGGGTGGCCACCGATTACTCTGCTCTCTCAGAAAGTGTTTTCCTGGGAACTGGGGCTGTGACTCAGCGTGCATGACGCCCGGGTCAGGCACCGGAGTGGGGAACAGTGTTTACTGGTAACTTCTGTGCTCCACATGAACTAGACACCTGCCCTTGTGGTGTCTTGTGGTGTCCCCGGGGTGCATATACATACACGCATACATATATATACGTATATATAATGTAAATATATATATATATATAATAGATATTGGGGGAGGGCGTACACTGTCATTCTCTTGGCTTCTCTGCCACTCATGAAACCCAGCTGACCGGGAGCTGGTGAGGCTGGAGACGCCTCTGCTGTCCTCAGTCTGTCCTTCCGCTCTACCCACTCCCATGGGAGCCTCTCACGGGGCAGGCCTGTTCAGTTCCCTCCCTCTCTCCCTCCCCCCCCCCCATCCCGAAAGCACTCACACTCACTAGCAAGACTCTGCTCCCGCCCCCACCCAGCCACGCTATCTCTGCTGCTGATGCCTCCTCGGGATTGGGCTTCCCTGGTCCCGTGGTCACCTCCACCTGAAATGCCTTCTTCCTCTTCCCGGCCCCTCCCAGCCCCTTGAGATCCAGGTCAGGGTGTTACTTTCTCCCCAAGTCCCCCGACTCAGTCCTCCCCTCCACCAGGCTGGAGATAATCCTTCTGAGGTGCTGACCTCTCAGTATGGTGCTCCGTCTGCCTCAACCTCCCCAGTTCCCTCCTTTGGCTACCTTGCACACAGAAGGCCCCTAGTGCTTGCAGCCGATTTGTGACCCAGTACCACTGACAAGACCCTGATGCTGATTGGCTGCTAAGGACGGCATCTTGTGCTCACTGTCCAGGATGTCTGGATACGCCCCGACGTAGGGACGGAGTCCCCAGGCTAGTCACATCTGCACATTTGCTCTGGTCTCCAGGCCTCATGCTCCCCTCCCTCCAGGCCCTGCCTGCCCCGTTTCACCGGTAACCATGGTGCCAGGCATCTACCGATCCCCTGTAGCCAGAGAGGGTCCCTGTAGCCAGCTGGCCCCCACCCCCATCACTCAGCTAGTCTTTTCTTTCCCCTTCACAACAGAGCCACACGAAGGACCATCGGAACCCACAAAGAGCAGGATAGAACTTGCCAGAAGCAGGGCCCTGGGTGGAGACACGCCATGTCCTACCCCCAAGGCTGGCAGCACCGGCGTGGGCATGGTGACCCCCAGGCCGGGAGCACCGACAAAGGTCAGGGCGCAAGCATGCTGGAGAAGTCCTGGGGAGCGACATCACCAAGTGTGTCCAGGCACAGGCAGGTCCATGGTCAGCCATGGGAGACTGGAAACCACTTCGGGGCGGACGGAGCAGATGGCGCAAGGAGCAAGGTGACCGAGAGGACCCTTTGGAGCCGGCCGCGTCACACGGGGGTCCCGAGAGCCGAAGCCACAAATACAGACCTGATCCCGACGCATGGCAAGTCTGAGACGACGGTGCTTCCTAAGGTGCAGGGAGGCGTCTGCAGGGAGCAGGGACCTGACCCTCCAGAAATAGTCACGCGGCCATCCCAGAGTCAACTGCCACCCTCCTCACACAATGTCCTGCCTGTCCGGTGATGCACCTGCCCATCCCTCCTGACTCGGTGAGGGCGCCCCGGGGAAAGGAAGTGTGTTGAATGGAGCTTTGCAGGTAGCCTGGCACAGAGGAGCAGCCCGGACGCGGCTGGCTGCTGGAGTCCTGGTATAACCGGTGTGGTTCCCATCGACCAGGGGCTTTCACGACCGGTGCGCCATTTACCCCCTTCAGAAGGACCTCGCAGGAAGATGTTCTTGATCCCTGCCTTACAGGTGCAGGAGCAGGCTCGCCAGGAGCTGAGTGATCCAATCAGAGAGGGAAACCAGGGAAGTACAGTCTTATGCCAGCTGGTCTAAGGCGAACCCTACAATCACCCTTGACCCTTGGGGCCCGACCCAAGGAGAGCTGTTGACATCTCTAGGATAGGGAGGAGCTTCTAGGAAAAAGCAGGTCTCTCTGAAACACCACCCCTCCCCAGGCATCCTGGCTCCTAACTGGAGGAGTATCTCAGCACAGATACGGATCACAAACCCCAACATTTTAGAACAGTCGATCCTGACCCACAGAGAACCAAGACGTTCAAACGGAAAAGCAGATCGGAGCTCCTTCCCTCCTGTTCGGGCGTACAAGCCGCCGTGGGACAGAAGGCCTCTTAGAAGAGACATAGAAACTAGAAACTGGCCCCGAGTCAGGTTCCAGATGCCTTCGCAGACTAGGCTTGGCCACCAGTCCTCAACAGGCCAAGTAAACAGACAAGAACTAACGTGGCCATACCAGAGGGGAACAGATAGAGGTTTGAAGGCAGCCCCGAGTCTGTCTTTGGGGTCCTGACGTGAGATCTGGGTTGAAGTGGAAGGCAGAACGTATGCACTGCTTAGCAGTCTCTGTCGAGCGTGGTCTTTCCCACCTGGACCCATCGCCATTTCAGCTCCTGGATCTTGGTGGGTCCCCGCAGCATTGCAGCACTGGGGGCAACCTCTTCCCGGGAGACAGGCTCCTCCTCCGGCTGGACCCGGGACTCCGGCCTTTGCCTTTCCCAGCGTGAGATTCCTGGGAAATTTCAATTCCACGGGGCCCATTGTGTCTCCAGGTCTAACAGGCCGAGGGAGGGCAATGCCTCCCAGCAGCACAGCTTCTCTCCTGCCAAGACACCCCCCTCACGGCACCCCCCCCCCCCAGCTTTCTACTTCTGCCCTTCTCCAGATGCAGTGTTTGCTTTAACGGAAAGAGAGAGTTATTCTGGGCTCGCAGTGGGGGGAAGGGGGGGATACAGTCCATCATAGCTGGGGTGGCAAGGTGGCAGGTGCATGAGGCAGTGGGTTACATGAATTGTCAGAGAATGCTAGATATTCTCCTCTCCCCAGCTCTTCACATCCGCAAACACTCTCATGCACACACACACACATGCACACACTCATGCACACAAAAACACACGTGGACACACACACACATACATACATACACACACGCACACACATGCACGCACTCATGCACACAAAAACACACATGTGGACACACACACACACACACACACACACACACACACACACACACACACTTCTACTGCGATTCTGCTCCCATCCACCACTGCCCTGGTGCTACAGCCAAGTACTGGTGACCACAGACGCCCTCCTGTCCCTCCGATTCTGTTTTATGATGGCGCGGGGAGGGGTGGGGGTGTTCCCAGCCCAGCACATCTTCAGGTGGTTCCTTCGCAGGCCTCAGCCATTGGAACATCTGCCATGTGACAAGTACTCACTCCCAAGAGCTATGACAAAAGCCCTCGGCTGGTCACATGCTCACCCTGGCACAGGGCGCATCACACGGCGCATCACATGGCGCATCACACGAGTCTACGGGGTGCTTTACTCAGGCCGACAGGGACGTGGGGACCCCATGCTCAGCCAAGTCCGTGACTCTTGCCTGAGCTGCGCGACCAGACTGGGGGGGGGGAGGCCTGTGACGTCATCCCGTGTGGGACCAGTCCTACTCATGAGGGTCAGAGCCTGACTACTCCTCGGTGTGGATAAGAGGGCCTCGAAGCTCTGTGCCTCCCACAGCCGGACTCTCGCCGAGGCAGCGGAGAGAGTGCCACCTCGCCGAGCGCTCTGGCCCAAAGCCCTGTGCCCAATGAAAGACCTGGCAGCTTGGCACTGGGCCCTGATCCCCCACATGGCTGTGCCCGACCCCACCTCCTGATCCCAAAAGAACAAGCACAAAAAACAATTCAAGACTAGACATGCCCCAGGGAGCGGGCCGGTCGTGACAGGATTGCCAGTAACCACTGGCAACCTGAGCGTTTTCGCTTACCGTGGAAGGGCACAGGCATGGAAAATTTCACTCCCTCTCCCATTCACTCTCCCGTGGGGACCAAGGAGAAGGTGGCTGGGAGTGGTGACCCGCACCTGTCACGCTAGCACTCCGGAGGCTGAGGCAGGGGGATTGCAAGTGTAAGGCCAGCCTGGCCCACACAGTAAGACACTGTTTAAAACTAAGTAAATGGCCGGGCGGGGGTGGCGTGGTTCGCCTTTAATCCCAGCACCCGGGAGGCAGAGGCAGGCGGATCTCTGTGAGTTCGAGGCCAGCCTGGTCTACGGTGAGTTCCAGGACAGCCAGGGTTACAACAGAGAAACCCTGTCTCGGGAAGAAAAAAATAAATAAATAAAAAATAAATAAAAAATAAATAAACGCTTCTGGGCTGAGATCGTAGCAAGTACTCAGATGTTAGAGCACTCGCCTGGCATTCGGGGAGCCCTGGGTTCCACTCACAGCACCGCATAAGCTGGTGCAGGAGCTCGAGCTTACGTTAGCCCACGGGAGCTGGAGACGGGAGTTCAAGGCTAAGGCTGTGGAAATGGTTCAGGGGATAAAGAAAGCACTTTCTGTGAAAGCAAGAGAGCCTGAGCTTGTAATCCCCAGTGCTGGGAGGCTGAGACAGGTAGATCCCAGAAACTCACTGACTGGCCAACCAGCCAAATCAGGGAGCTTCGGGTTCAGTGAGAGATGACCAGTACATGTGTCCATGGTGGAGACCGATAAAGCAAGCTACCCACTGTCCTCCTCTGGCCTCCACATATACACACATGTGCACGCGCACACACGCACACGCGCACACACACACACATACACACACAGAACGTTTAAGGTCACTCTCATCTGCATAGGGAGTTCAAGACCACCCAGGGCTAATTGAGACCCTGGCTCAGAGATAAGGAATTGCTGCTCGGTGCAAGCCTCTAAAATGAGTTCTACAAGCAAGGCATTTCACAGAGGAAGACCGGGCAGCGGGGAGCAAAGGGTTAAGGAGGATGTCGGCATATGTGCAGGGGAGGTTTCTACAGGGGCAAACTTCCCTTTTCCAAGTGACTGACGCTGGGAGACAAGGGGCCGGTGGTGTCCACTGAGGTCACCGACACTCTGTCATACTTGCAGAGGGCTCTGTCATTTACACCCAGGACTTTGACCTGTGCCGTCCTCCTTCCCCCTCCCCCGATCCCCATCCTCCCAAGGGGCTTCGGAATATTGGTTGTTTTTCTCCCTAGCACTACAATCTCCGTGTGAGAGGAGAGGAAACTGAGAGCCAGTGCTCCCCAAAGCCACAGGGCTTCTAAGTGGAAGCAGCGGCTGGACTCTAGATAAGGTAACCCCTCGCTTTGGGCTTTCCCTTTTCTTGCTGTGTGTTAGAACAGAGGGGCTGCGGGCCAACAGCTGGGTTCAGATTAAGGACCTGCCATGGCTTAGCTGTGGTCTTAGTAAATTCCTTAGCCTTCCTTAGTCCTGTTTTTCTCACTTTTAAGAGATGAGACAATACTTTCCTTTTTTTTAAATAAAATACCTTATTATTTTTACTTTATGTACATTAGTGTTTGGCCTGCACATCTGTGTGAGGGTGTCGGATACCCTAGAACAGGAATTACAGACAGCTGTGAGCTGCCATGTGGGTGCTGGGAATTGAACCCGGGTCCTCTGGAAGAGCAGCCAGTGCTCTTTACCACTGAGCCATCTCTCTGGTACCCAGGAGACAATATTTTCCTCTAACAAATGCATGATCAAGATTTTAATCATGTGCAAAGAATGAACTAAAGCATCCTTCCTGATTTGTAGAAAACTACAACGTGGTGACAATACACATTATTCTTTTTTTTAAGAACGGGCAAATGAAAGGCTCCCCCCAAATTCCCCAGAGCACTTGGAGTTTGGTTGCTTTTAGTAACAGTAACAAGCCGAGTGTCCTCTGTCATCCCCAATGCCCAGGAGGCCGAGGTATGAGGATCAGAAGTTCAAGATCATCCTGGGCTACACAGAGCTCGATGTCAACCTGGGCCATGCAGATTCTGTCTCAAGATGGAGCAGTAGATGGATGGACAGGAGGACGGACGGACGGACGGACGGACAGGGCGGACAGATAAAACGATTGTCAAAGACATGCTTGTGCACCAAAGTCAGAAATTTGAGTTCTCTGCCGCCCCAAGACATCCTGGAAACACACGTACAGATACTGGCTCTTAGAAGCTGCTTTATAAGACTGGAAATACCTCACTAACACTGGCTCCCTGACTCCGCCTTCCTCTCTTCTCTGTGAATTGCCTCTGAGATGCCCCCCACTCCCCCCATCCCTCCACTCCCGAGTCGCACGGGACCCAGGCTGGCGGAACACAGGACAGAGATGGGACAATGCTGGCTCACGTCTGACTCCTACCTTCGCGCTCCTGGCGGCCCCTCAGCCTTCCTACCGGTCCCTCCGTCCACCCTGCGGGTATGTCCAGTGACCTTCATCTACAAAGGCCTCCACTGCCCAAGCCCTTTCCTGTGCTGGCCCACACCATCCTGTCAGAAGAGGATGTTCCAGTGCCCCAAGGAAAAGCTACAGGTCAGAGAGGTTCCTTGCCTGGCCAGTGGGAGAACCACAGTGAGAAGCCTCCCAGTCCCTGGCCCTTGGCTGCTTCCTGTAAACCAGACGGGCCGGATCGTCTCACAGGGCAGCGCAATGCCGTCTAACAGAGTTCACGCTTGAGAGCCAGGCACAGGGGCGCCTGCCTTTACGTACTCAGAAGGAAGAGGCAGATAGATCTCGGAGTCCCGAGCCAGCCTGGTCTACATGGCGAGTTCCAGGACAGCTACCCTCGAGAGACAGGACGGGGGCTTCCGGGGGACCACATGAGACAACAGAATCAGGTGACACTGCTGTCACAACTCCAATCAGCCCCGTGAGTAGCGTGCCTGCCTGCCGAGCCTTACAGAGAGTGCGCAGCCCTGTGAGGTATCCCGGGGGACCCAGTTCAGTCCCCGGCAGGGGCTGGTCGCCTATGCATCCACCCGGTCCCGGGGTCATCGTGAGGAGGGTGTTCAGAAGCAATAGCCAAGCTGGGAGCCCCGGGCCCACTGTATGCTGCAGCCGGTGCCCTCTCGGTGTCTCCCACGCCGACTTCCTGCTACTGCACGTGGATCCCCGGCCGCCGGCCCCACCTCACTGCCGCGGATGGCGGCCACGTGGGAAACTAGTATCCTATCTTCCCGGGGTTGGTAGCCAGTTTCTGAGCTGGGATGGAGTCAGCTGTGGGGGTTGGGGAGCCCCCAACTCCTTGGAGGTCCCTGGAACAGCCATAACCACCAGCACTCTCCCCCTCTGACGGTACTTCACCCCAACAGCATCTGCGAGCCCTGCTTTTGTTCTTTTGAGACTGGCTCTCACTACGGAGCCCTAGCTGGCCTGGAACTCGCAGAGACCCGCTCGCCTCTGTCCGTGGAGTGCTGCGATTCAGCCAACTGACCCGTCTCTCGCTCCTCCCGGTCACCTGCAAACTCACCTTCTGCACGGGACATGCCATGATCCACCCGGCCCCGGGCAGCCGCGTCCGCCCCTCTCCTCGGCATCCCCCCAGCCTTAGGTGTCCTCTATATAGAAGTCAGCTGGCCCCAACGCGCGTGTCATGGCGCCCGTCTTTCCCGATGCCACAGAAACGCGTGCATGGCCCACACGGCCACTGGATGCTAGCGCCTGGACTGCATGCAAGGCACAGGTGCCTTGTCTTCTGCCCTCTGTGTGGCCCCAAGCCTCAGGCTGGTGGTGCCACCCACGATGTGGCTCCTGGCTGGGCGGGAGGCCTCTGGTGAGGCCTAGGGCAGGGGAGGTCTCAGAAAGTTTGCTGGCCCAGATAAGGCCTAGTGTCTCCGTTTCCCCAAACGGCTTACACTCCGGCCCCATCGCCTGCCCCTCTCTGAGTTCCGGGCCTTCGTACATCTCCCTGAATTGGCTGAGGCCCAGCAGAACACCAGGGCCCTGAAGCTAATCAGATTCTCAGGTTCCTGTAAGAGGCTGGTGGGCCATCTTGGCAAGCGAGCCACTGAGGAACCAGAATACAAGGGCCTGAGTCGGGAAGCTGAATTCCCTGCAGAGGTTCCTGAAGGACGGGGCGCTGGCTAATACCTCCCAAAGCAAGAATACAGACAGAGATCCTCGCTCCTCTCCAGGCATACACACAGCCCTCCGGACAATGCAAACTTCCGCCTCAGACGAACATGGATTAAGGCCCAACGACTCTTCCGTACAACTTTAGCCACAACTCAAAGGAAAAGGAGTCGCACATTTGTGTGTGCCCGTGTGTGTGTGTGTGTGTGTGTGCCTGCTCACATTCACGGATATGCACGTGTGGAGACCACGGGTTGATATCGGGTGTCTCCCTTGATCTTTCTACCTTTTCATTTGTTTGTTTTCTCAAGACAAGAGTTTCTCTGTGTAGCCCTGACTGTCCTGGAACTCTCTATGTAGACCAGGCTGGCCTCGAACTTAAGGAGCTCCTCTTGCCTCTCCCGCCCGGAGATTAAAGGCGTGGGCTACCACAGTGGCTCTCACTCTCCACCTGGACCTCACTAATTCAACCGGACTAGTTCAACTAGGCTACCAAGTCCCAGGGATCCTCCCTCCCGGCCTCGATCACAGGCTTGTGACCCTGCACCTGGGTCTTTTTTTATTTAGGTGTATGACTATTTTGCCTGCGTGTTATGTGCACCACGTACACGCCTCACGCTTGCAGAGGTTGGAAGGCATCTAATCCTCTAGAACTGGAGTCACGGGTGGTCTGTGAAATGCCGCGTGGGTGCTGGGAACCGAACCCGTGTCCTCCGCACGAGCAAGCACGGGCTCTCGACCGCTGAGCCGTCTCTCCAGCCCCTGCACCCGGCTCTTATGCAGGGTCTGGGGATCCGAACTCAGGTCCCTGGCGCTTGCTTAGCGACCATGTACCGCCTGAGCCATCCCCCTGGCGCCAATGATTCTTACTTGGTTTTAGATTTTTATCGGTGTGCGTGTGTCCAGAAGAGGGTGTCAGACAGCCGGAGCCGGGGCTGCCGGTGGCTGTGAGCGCCTGACCTGGGTGTTGGGAACCAAATGCGAGTCCTCTAGAGAAACGCCACTTGCTGGGAAGCACTGAGCCGTGCCTCCAGCCCTGCTGTTGCTTGTCTCAGGGGCTCGGCTTTCTAAGATAAGGTCTTACTGTGTGGCTGCTTAGGATAGCCCGGAACAGGGTAAGAAAGCCCCAGCTGACAGTGTTGTGGGGAGGTGGCTGTCAAGCTCTCTGGGCCTCAGTTTCCTTATCTGTCACGAGGTAAATGACCCTGGCCTTGTTACCTATTTTAGAGACGTCAGGTACCTGGCAGGGGGCTGGGGTTTTACTGTGGCTCGCCCAGAACACACCCGTGGGCACCATAAGCAGCCAGGTGAGGGGGCCGTGACTTCCTAGGTAATCAGAGCTCAGGGCCCCAGGCACGGATCCTGGGCGCCACCTGCCTTGGTCTCTGATCCAGTGAGAGCTCAGGGCCTTGGTGGGTGTCCATATTCCCTAGACAAGAAATGCCTATACTCAGGCACCCCCGTGTCTGCCATATGCTGTTACTTGCTATTTTACCCAGGGAGATGGGAGTGACTTAGCATGGCTCCCCGAGGGCTGAGTCAGGGCTTTCCATTTCTGGCCTAGTTGCCTCCCTGTGCTGCAAGAATCCCCCCTGGGGGGGGGGGCACTCTGCACTTCAGGTGTCACCTTTGTCTTGGGACAGGGAGGCAGAAGGTTGGCTCCTTCCTTCACAGGAAGCTAAGGCTTGAGCCTGCTGTTCCTGCCCTGCAGCATTCCAGGGACACGGTCTTCCCTGAGGGCACACAGACTCCAGCCGGTTCATGGTGATGGTTTGTTCTCTTCCTGGGCATGGTCTTGAACACTCTCCCCAGCCGGCACTTGCCAACAGAGGCCACCTCGGGCCTGACCTCAGGGTATTATCCCTGGCGAGGGACTGAGTTTGTTGCTGTTTACCTGTGTTGCCCTGGGAGTCTGTGAAGCCTGCAGTTTTCCCATGCACTGTGAGGTCATTAACTCTGCAAGCCGTGTTCTTGTTCTTTATCACGTGGGAATCTCTGAGCTGGGAGTCACCGGCACAGGCCTGCAATCCCAGAAGCACTTGGGAAGCTAAGGCAGGGGGACGGAGCACGGGCTACACGGCAAGATTTAATAAGCAAATTAGGGGGAACCACTAGAGGTCTGTTTGCTCAGACTCTTCTGTTACTCTGGGTACAGTGAGGGTGTCTCTTGCTTCAGTGGGATGCCAGAAAAAAATCCTTCCTGCTTTGGGGCCGTATTTTGGGGCAGCTTGCCCTAAGCCCCATCAGTCCTGGACCATAGTCCTGGTTCTGCACACACAGCGAGAGCGCCCCTGGGTCCCCGCACGACACGGCCCCAGGTGACACAGCCCAGGTCCCCCCACAGGCCTGACTGATTTCTGGCCACCAAGATCATATCCATTCCAATTCTAGCACCTCACCTGCACCCGATGTGAATCGCAAGAAGAAAACACCCACTTTCAAGCTCACTGGAAGGACTCAGCCAAACCAAGCACTTTGTTAAGTACTTCGAAAATGGAACTAAACCTTGCCGGGGGGGGGGGGACTTTATTATAGTGGCACCCTGGGTTGTCCGTTCCATTCACCCCACCCACCTGGACAGGGTCTTGGGAGGCACCAGGGTCCCGGAGAGATGGGGTCTGGTGCAAGTGATGTGGCTGAAGGCAATCGCATGTGTCAATCAACGGATGGCGTCGAGGGGGGCTTCCCGAGCCATCAGGCAAAGGTCAGCAGTGGTCATCTGCAAATCCTTAACACTTCACTATAAATGGAAGGGATCCTCCGCCTCTCAACAGTGTGGGAGAGGGCAGACAGGGACGGGCAGGGACGGACGGAGCAGGACCACAAGCACAAAGTGGAGAGTGGAGCTGGTGCTGGGTAGGAGAGGACCTGGATGGTCCCAAGCCGGCTCTGACTCTCCCCACCCACCCTTCCTTTGGACCAGTTTCCCTAAACCGCAGCACAAGAGCACTGAGTGTAATGGG
Source organism: Cricetomys ansorgei (assembly GCA_026225945.1). NCBI lineage: Eukaryota > Metazoa > Chordata > Mammalia > Rodentia > Nesomyidae > Cricetomys > Cricetomys ansorgei. The sequence goes on from JAMJFZ010003544.1 coordinate 2,538,316, forward strand.
GGGTGGGGGGGTGGAGAAGGTGGGTTTCTGGATCGGGGTGGGGGGGGGATCTCACGCCAGGGACACTCCCACCACGATGTCACCAGACAAGGAGCTCCAGCACTGGGGCGGGGGGTGAGGGGGGTCCCTCAGTTTCCTCATTTCTATGCGGAGGTGTCCTCTTCCCAGGGGATCACGCAAGATTCTAATCCCACACACACAGACGAGAGGCGCACGGAGACAGACACTCGCACACACACAGAAGAAAAAACACGTGTGCGTGGACGCTGACAGCCAAATGAGAAACCATCTCAAACGTCCATCAGCTGACAGACGGACAGACAGACAAGACAGAGGCGGTGGGTTATCAGAATCCCAGTGAGCGCTACAGGACCAGACTTCTTGCCTGAGGGGAGGAAGCCAGACCCGGGAGTCACGTTCTGCATGAGTGGGATCCCACAGAATGTCCGGAGAAGGCGGTTGCGGAGACAGGAAAGCAGGTGGGTTGGCCGCAAGGACCTGGGAGAAGAGGAACCCGGAGAGACCGACAGTGAGTACGGGCTTCTTTGGGAATGATGAGGACATTCTGGAACCGGGTGGTGGTGGTGACAGTCTGTGCACTGTGAGGAGGTGTAGACCTGTGACCCCGGCGCTCGGGAGGTTGTGCCGGGAGGATTGTGAGTTCGGGGCCAGGTAAGAACAACACAACGGTTCCAGGCTGGAGAAATCCTGTCTCTAAAGAAAAGTCAGAGCTGGGAGATGGCTCCTTCTGTAGAGTACACGGTGCACACGCGGGAGGACCGTGAGTTTGGATCCCAGCCCCCCGCCGCCACCACCACATGAAAGTTGGATGCAGCAGCACACGTCTGAAACCCCAACACTGGGGCTGGGGGTGGGGGGCGGCAGAGACAGGTGGATCCAGCCATTCCAGCCAAATCGGTGAGCTCCAGGTTCAGTGAGAGACCCTGTCTCAAAAATTGAGAGCGGCTGAGAATAGCACAACTTCTGGCCTGCGCACACACGTGTGCATACACACATATGGGGGGTGCGGAAGAAAAAGATAACATGTAGCAGGCACAGCATGACTCCTCCACGCCCTACCTCACCCTGGCTGCCTCCATCCCAGAGGGAGGTTCCCTGCAGGTGTTAAGATTCTGGAGCCCAGAGTCGCCTGCGCGCTGGGCAGGCTCGGTTACTGTTTGCGGAGGGCTGGGCTTCGAGCTTTACCGTTCGGTTTGAAGGCCCACAGAGGGATGGGGGAGCTCTGCGGCCAGACCCACGAAAGGGCTCAGCCTCAGCAGATGGGTGGGGGGTGGGGGGAGCACACCCCTCAAGCTTAGAGCCGTCGAGTTCTCTGCCTGAGGCTGGGAACAACCAAAGCCATTAGGTAAAGTAGGAAACGGGCTAATTTCTACTGCACGCTGGAGGGCTGAGATGCGAGCCAAGTGACTTCAAGTGTTCTCTTCCAGAGATGTAAAGGTTTAAGGACCTCGAGGTGGCTCAGCGGGTAAAAGCGCTTACCGCTCATAACCTGAGTTCCATCGCGGAGCACACGTGGCGGGTGGGCACAAGTGGCTCCTCAAACTCGACCCCCACATGCGGTGGCACACGGACCACAGAAATAAATTGATTAAATGTAACGTGATTTTTTAAAAAAAAAAAAATTGGAACATATGCAAAGGTTTGACGACACCAAGGGTTGGCATGACAAGCGGGTGCCCACACAGAGGAGCGTGACAGGGCACGAGCAACGATTTGGCAAACCTGGTTAAGAGGCGAGGCGGGAATACCCCGTCCGCTTCCTAATTCCAGCCAGAGGCAACAGGGCAGCTCAGAGCCTCAAGAAGCCTGCTCGGCGGCTAAAGGAGGGAAGAGAGGGTCATGCAAACTCTGGAAAACTGGAAAACCAAACACCTGGCAAAAGAATGCCCGGATTTGCTGCAGAGAGGTACACACTGCCAGGGCCCATAGCAGTTTAAGTGAATAAAATCCACGGAGCAATATGAAAAGTCCCCCCTAAATAGAGCACGGAACCAAAGAAAAGAAAGTTGGTAGAGTATAAATAGCAGAGCATCAGTTATAAACATGTGAGCCCATTAAAAAGCTGGGCTGGAGAGACGGCTCAGCGGTTAAGAGCACTGGCTGCTCTTCCAGAGGACCCAGGTTCAATTCCCAGCACCCGCACTGGACAGCTCGCAACCGCCTGTAACTTCAGCTCCAAGGGGATCTGGCGCCCTCTTCTGGCCTCCTTGGGCATCGAAATACACGCACAACATACATAGAAAAGCCCTTAAAACTAAAAAGTCCAGAGGGCCAGGAGAGACGGCACTTGCTGCTCTTGCAGAGGACCCAGACGGCCCACAACTGCCTGTAACTCCAGTGCCTGTAACTCCAGTTCCTGGGATTCCAACTCCCTCTTCTGGCCCCTGCGGGCACTGCACCCATGTGATACACACACACACACACACACACACACACACACACACACACACACGGTCAAAACATCCATACACATACAATTAACAAAAATTAAAAATAAAAATAGGAGGGCTGGAGAACGCTGGCTGCTCTTTCGGAGGATCAGGGTTCAGTTCCCAGCATCCTCGCGGTGGCTCAAGACCATCTGTAACTCCAGTGCCGGGGATCTGTCACCCTTGTCTGGCCTCCTCGGGGACCAAACACACATACAATGCGCATACACGCGTGCAGGCAAAACACTCCCATGCATAAAATAAAAATAACTTTCAAAAGATAAAGTGTTCAGAAAGGAGGTAGCCTCTCTCCTCTCCAGAGAGAAGGGAAGGACGGGCCCACGGTGGCTGTGATGCCGACCGTGTCTGACTCTTCAAGCTGAGGGGTCTTAAGTCCATCAGTCACGTGAACCTCAGTATTCTTAAGGGCCTCAAATATTCCCTAAGTGAAAAAAAATCTTATTTTTATACGAGAGGGCAGGGGATTAAAGTACAAGATCTGAGACAAACCATTAAAGTAGACGACGGTGAGTTTTTCTCCCAAAAGAGGGGGAAAGAGCGAGAACCTTCTGGGTTCCGCTCGTAGTTGTATTGCGGCCCGGGGCTGTGGGGGACGGCCTATCTTCTTGCGTGGGGAACAGCCCCCAGTTTCTGAATGGGGACCGAGTTCCCTTCCTTCCGCAGCACGCAGGGCTGCCCAAGGGAGGGGGCGGGCTGGAAGCACAGGTAGGACGCCTCCTGCCCCGACAGCCTGGCTAGCGGATTGCCTACAGCTTGGCGGCGGTGATGGGGAACTGGGCTGACGGTCTGGCACATGGCAGGAGAAGGCTCCGCCGCTGAGCCGCAGCCCTCCTGGAGGATCCCGAGAGGGCAAATGAACGCCTATTACGCGCACGACGTACTTGTGTTTGAGACATTCGTGACAGACTCTCGTTTACATTAAAGTGACGTCTCACGATACGCAGAGTATTTCAGGATGCTCGGAGCCAAGAAACCACTGAGACGGGAAACCCAGACTACGCTCTGGAAAGCTGTCCTCGGGACTCTCTGACCTTTCAAGGCTCCTGACCACCTTGTCTGTTCGGTTTCATCAGAAGCCAACGCCATTTCCAGAAATAAGAAATCCGCCTGTTGTTAAGACTGCTTTCCGACCAGCCGTGATGAACACGGCATACTGTTTCTTCAGATCCCACTGATGCGGTTCTCCAGGCCGGAAGATGGTGGGCACCCCCCTTCCCCAACCACACTGATGCCGGTGCTTCCTCAGGTTAAGACACAGAGCTCAGTTCACACAGCCCTGGGACCTGGAGCCAAGGAGCAACCGGCGGCTGGTTTGGCTACTACTGATCCCTGCACACGGACGCAGGGGGATGCCTGCCTCTGCTGGCTACAGCCAACATCTCTCAGCTCCTCCTCAGGCAGACTCAAGAGCTGGCTCCAGAGACTAACTCCACTAGCCAGGAAACCCTGGGTACGGACACACGGGCACAAGAGGGGACAGACGCTCCCGTCGAGCCCAGGCTGTCGGTGCCTTTCCCCGGAGACCAGGAGGAACGTGGGAGGCAGCACCGCACGCCGGGTGGGGAGGCGCCACGCGGCCAGCCACTGGCCCGGTCTGTTCCGCCACCCAGTTTTCATGATTTTCTAACTCAAGAAGGAGCAGAATGGCTATGAGACGAGGTCTCAGCTGTGTACCCCATGCTAGCTAGAACACTCAAGCCTTCCAGTCTCGGCCTACCGAGTCTTGGGGTTACATGAGTCACCGCAGTCAGCTCTGTTTTTCCTCCCTCCCTCCTTCCAGCTTGCCTGCACAGCCGTTAACAGCTAGCCTCTGAGGAAATGGCATTGGGTGGCCTTTTAATTGATAAGCACGCTCTACCTGGCCTCCCTGGGCCAAGGACTCCCAGGTTGGGCCACTGGACAAATCACACCTATCTGTTCCCTGTGCAGATTCCACAGGGCTACGGGATCCACCCAGAGAGCGTCCACTGGTGCTTGCTGCTTGCTGCTCTGGGAAGCCTAGGGGGAAGGCGTCAGGTTCTTCTCTGCCGGTTTCAGATACCCCAGTGCCTCCTGAGTGTGGAGGTGAAAGGCGCCTGGCCTGGTCTTTGCTAAATTGTGTGTCTCTGGGCACGTGACTGCAGGTACCCCACCCAAGGAGCCCAGAGGTGGGCTCCCTCTGGAGCTGGATTTACAGGTGGTCCTGAGCTGCCTGGTGTAGGTGTGGGAACTGCCTCTGTTAAGAAGGCGCCCTTCATTTTATTTTTTTTTTTTGGGGGGGGGGCGTGTTTTTCAAGGTTTCTCTGTGTAGCCTTGGCTCTCTACAGAACAGGCTGGCCTGGAACTCACAAAGATCCTCCCACCTCTGCCTCTGCCTAGGAGTGCCGGATTAAAGTATGCACCACCACCACCCTCCATTTTCCTTCCTAAACAAAAGACATGCTATGCAATCCCTCACCCGCCAGGTCCCTCCTGGGGACACTCAGTGGAGGCGGGACAATGGGAGGCATGTTAAAAGTCACTTGGAGGTTAAAGGGCCCAGCCCCCCCCTTGCAGGAACGAGAGGATGTCTAGCCTTCTGAAGAGTCACGGGCACACATGCGCCCTCTGAAAAACCCAGTGCAGGCAAAGTGCGCTTCGTGCTTCCACCAGCCCGGTCACCTTCTCACAACTGTGAAGGCAGCCCGGAGCGCAAGGCTCCGTCCGAGAGGTCAGGTGCTTCATCTATTTCCGCCCCTTGAGTTGCAAGGCTGAATATTACTGAGGCCCTCCCAGGCAGTGGAGGGAAATAAAACCCTCTCTCCGGTGCTTTTGTATTCTGGGCAACCCTGAAAACCTTCCCCCAAGCAAGATCCAATTTCCTTCCTCCTAGCAGAGAGGGCGGTCCTTGTGAATTAACCGGAGGGCAACCAAGTCTGTCTCTGGAGCCCCACGGGGCTGCCTGAGGCGGGAGGGCTGATTCATCCATGGCTGCCCACACTGGGAAAGTCTCGGCTGGGCTTCCCTTCAGGGTAACATACAAGGGCCCAGCCCCACGACAAGACGATCTGGAGGCCTGCACCTCAGGCAGCCTTCCATAAGGAGCCGGGGTGGGAAGGGCAGCTCTCTGACATAGTGACCCCTATAGGTACTCAGCAGTGAAGGACATGGGCTCATCGGAACAAGTGACCACTTCGTGCCCGGGGAGCCTCTCACGGACCACACCCACATACGGCAGCCTGCCCAACCTAGAGCAGCAGTTCTCAATCTGTGGGGTTTCACGGGGTCGCCTGAGACCATCAGATATTTACGTTACTGTGTAACAGTAGCGAAGTTACAGTTACAAAGTAACAACGGAGATAAGAGGGTCACCACAACATGAGGGACCGTATGAAAAGGTCGTAGCATTAGGAAGGTTGAGAACCACTGACCCAGAAGAAGCCAAAAAAACAAAAAAAAAGAAAAAATCATATATAAAGTTCTGGGTTTGGGAGCAGGAGAGAGCTCTTGTTTTTAAGGGTCTCCCACACAAACAAGGCGAAGGCTTCAGCCTTGGGCCCTTCCTCCAGGAGCAACGATAGCACAGTCTCAGAGTGAAGAGGGCTCTGGCTAGGCGTCCTTTGAACCAGCAGCCGCACGGGTCATAGACCTCCGGAGGCCGAACGTGATGGAGGCAAATTGAGCTACTCCTAGTGGAGAGTTGTAGTCCAAACCTTAGTCCAACTCAGCCACTGGAGACCACTTATGGGCGCGGAGACGAGCCGCCAGCCTGGCGGTCACACAGGTGGCTGTGGGTGTGATTCTGGGCCTCCACCCCCTGGGGGGGGCTGCACTCCTGAGCATCATGAACAGGAGCGCTGGCTGTGAGCTCTTGGCTCCGGAGGCCCATTCTAAGCACACACTGCTATACTGGGACTTCTGTCTCCCCTTCCCACGGAATGAGCACCAAGCAATGTACACACCACCAACTGGAAGGAACTCAGAAACTACGCGTGAGGATGCATAGCTTCCTGAGGTCGGGTCCCCACCCCACCCCGGGAGTGAAGGTGAATCTTGAGGTGTGACAACCCCTAGCTTGGGGCAAATTTCCAAGCTTGTCTCCTAACTACCCTGACTCCTGGTCCCCGCCCAGCCTAAGATCCAGGATTGGGGGGTGGAGGGAGCATCTCCAGCAGCCTCCTCTCTCAGCACTTCCCCAAGGTTGACATCCAGGAGGAGCTCCTGGGTCAAGCTCTTGGGTGGAGGGAGGCTGGAGCCCCGCCCTGGCTCCACCTCTAAACCGGCTGTGCGTCCTTCAGGAGGTCACGTCCTCAGGAAGACTCTTTCCTAAGCTGCCAGAGGGGGGAGGTCTCAAGTGGGGAAGGACTGGATCCTGGTCATCTCTGCCTTTCACCTGTAGATAGCATAGCACTCCTCCTCTGAATGTCAAAGTCAGGCTGATAGCTAACCTCGATAATATTATCTACCCTAGGGTAAGTTTGGCATACCTATACAGCACTAATAAAGATGTGTGTTTCCCCTACTACCTCAGACCATTTCTGGAAAAGCATCCTGTCTAAGGTGGCAGAAAAGTGAGATACGTCTTTAAGACCCACCAGCGGACTGAGCTTTACACTAGACAAACATCACCCCTAGGACCAGGCATCCACACGCCAACGCCTCCGTGCTCAAGTGACTAAAGTATTTTATTTGAGCTACTGGGCTGAGGCTGACTAATTACAGCTGTAGAGAAATTTAAAAAAAAAAAAAATTCCATTCAGACACGCGGTTCTAGACCTGAGGCCTACGAGCAAAGTTTCCGGCGGCCTCTGCTCTCCTCCCGGTTCCGGAAAGCCCAGTGGGTCACCCGGTCCTCCGGTTAAGGAGCGAGCAGCTGCAACAGCTGGGGGAGCCGACAGTTTGAGGAGGGCACTGCGTTCTCCGATGGGAACCCCAAATATGGGGATGCCTGGCTTTCGGCCAGCACCCCCACCAGCTGCTCACTCCCGTCCCGGGCGTTATCTGGGTGATCACACCTTCCCCACCCACGGCGGGCGCGTGGACCTTTCCAAACAGGCCCTACAGACAGGCGGGCGGCTCCCCGCCCAGCCAGGTCCCAGCCGGGCGCTGAGCGGGTACCCATCTGACATCCAGGATCTTTTTCAAGGACACTGCAATATCCAATCCAGCCTTGGAGATGGGGGTGGGGGGGAGTGGGGGGGTCACGAGGGTCTTCGGCCAGGCGCCCGGCTCTTCGGGGGCACGCACATGCACAGATGCCGATGCGCTGGTGGATCCCCGGGAGCGAGGCCTGTTTGCCTGCACCCTGCGGTCCAACCAGATGCTGCTTGGGAGAGGCTGGGGGTGGGGGGAGGATGCAGGCGGCGGCGGCAGCGAGCGGATGCGGGAAAGCGAGGCTGTGGCCGGGGCGGCGCCGGCCGGGGCTCACCTTTTTGAGTTGGTCATCCTTCAGCTCGGTGAAGTAATAGGCCAGGAGCTGCGCGGCGATCATGCTGGCGGTTTGGGGGTTGCGGGGAGGCAGGCGTGGGGCCAGTGGCTCCTCGGTGGCCCCGGGTGAGCAGTGGTCCTCCGGTGGCGGATCGATGACTCCTCCTCCTCCTCCTCCTCCCTAGGCTCCTCCCCCTCAGTCCCCGGGCTCGGCGTCAGCCGGCGCGGCGAGCTCCGGACCTCCCAGCTCCGGTCCTTGGGAGGGTGACAGCTGCCAGCTGGCCCACCTCCTCGGTCCCCATTGGCTGCGACACGCCTCTGCAGCACCGGGCTGGGGCATCCCAGCCGGAGAGGGAGAGTGACGGCCGCTCCCTCCGGAGCCGGAAAGGAGGCTGCACCCTGCACGTCCCCCACGTAGGGAGCGGGAGCGCACGGTCACGCGTGGTGGCCCTGTGTCATGCCTGAGGGGGTGGGTGGGACACGATCCGGAGGGGGACGGGAGGACAGACCCTGGAGCGCCGCCCCAGGACGCGGCAAACTGGAGAACACGAAGCGGGGGGCCACACCCCTTCCTCGGAGATCAGGGCTGCCGCCCCACCATCCCCTCTGTCGGGGAAGCACACAAATGGGCGTGGAAAGCTAGCGGAAGCCGGAGCCCGGCGACCTTGCGGATCTTGTACTGGGTCCCTGTGCCGGCCCGCCCTGGCGGATCCAGGATCTAAGGATGCACGGCGCCCCACCTTGGCCCACACTAGGCTTACATCCCAGACTGTCCAGAGGCCTCATTGCTAGGCCCAAGCCTCCAGCCCCTGTGGCTCCACGGGGTAAGAGCTCGTGGCCCTGGGGAGGAATTTTGGCTCCAGGCCCCAGCCTATTCCCATTCTCCGCGGCCTTCTCTGGTTCTTGGACATCCTGGCCTTGGGAGGTCGGGGCGGGGCACTGGTCAGGTTGTGGATTGAGGGGAAATGGTGCTAGTACCTTCTGACATGTAACAACTCAAGACATGCACTAGTGACTTCCACCCGGACTCCACAGGTAGAGAACCTGAGGCCCACTTTGCTGTTCAGGAGTAGAGCCGGGGTTTGCCCGTCTCCGACGCTGATGACCTGGCAGTGGTATGCGGCTTCTCTTACTTAAGCTTCTCGCAGGGCGTGTTCCTGAGACCAGAGGCTGCAACAGCCCACACAGCCACCAACCCCCACTGAAGAGGAGGAGCTTAGACCAGAGGGAGGCCTGAGGACCAGAGCGCATTCCCAGCCTGCCTTACAGCAGGTGCAGATGTGTCCTGAGTCACCCGAGTTTCTTTACCATAAGATGGAGCTGTAGGTACTGATGCCTACACCCCTGGGCTTCTGTGAGGCAGCAATAGACATCTGCTTCTGACACAATAAACGGGAGGTACTATCTCAGAATGGACTTGGAATCCTACAGGTTAAAGTTTGGGTAGCCTGTATTGTCACTATTTTTCCCAAAGAGGACCTCACCCCCCAGAAAAGATTATCTAACCTTTGAGTCCCATCTAAATTTCAGTCTACCTCTGGATAATTATAAATCGGGAACAGTGGGTGTGTTTTCCAGCTGACGCAGACACTGCCAACATGGCTGTCCAGACAAAATGCTTGTTCTGAGCTGCGTTTGACGCTGCAGGCCAGCTTCGGCCAGCTCTCAGGGCAGGAGATTCATTGAGGAGGGTGGGTTGGGTTTTTCTCTTCGCTCAGTAGGTTAAACGGACCATCTCTCTGAGTCCGGTGTCAGGATCATGGCTGTCACCCAACACTGTCACCCGTTCCCTATACAGCTCTTATCCAACTAGCCTGAGTTGGGAAGAAGCTGGCCATGCCTCCAGACGGGGAGGTCCCTCTGCTGTCCCTTCCCCCAGCCCGAGCCCAGGTGACTCAGTACACACGCTCACAGACGGGCACCAAGGCTTAGCATGATCTCCCAATACACATCTCTCAGAGATCCCAAGCCCACCACTCTTCCTCCCTCTTAGCCAGGAATATGACAAGAACATTCGAGCTGTCTTTCCGGGGTTTGGCTAGCTGCCATTCAAGCCATTCCGAGCGGCGGGCCACACCAATACCACTATAAAGCCACCTAACCGTATCACACACCCCTGCCCACGGGTCCCTTTTGGGCCCTCCACCCTGATGGGGCCAATTTAAACACGTTGGCCTGGCAGCTAGCTCCACTCTGCCCATGTATCTCTTCCCCCCTCGCCTGACCACAGCGGGCTGTTTCCTGTCCTCGTACCCATAGGTCTATTCCACTGTGTCCCTGCTCGTATTTCCTTGCTCACCCAGACTCTTCTGTTCACACCTTCCCGAGTCACAACTTCACTCAGGGCACGTCTCGTTTTCCTTCCCTAGCCAGCCTTCCCTGACCTCTGCTACTTACCCTGGCCTCCCAGGCCCCAGCACCTCCACAGGGCACACTCGGACAGTGCTCGGAGTCCATGCAAATGGAGACCATGGCTCTTCTCTACAAAGAGCCTGGTGCTCAGCTGGTGGGCCATCTTGCCCAGTGGTGGGTTGCCGTAGAATTTGGAGCCCGGGACTCAGACCCAGTTCTGATGCCCAGCCGGTGCTCCGTCCATCCTACCGCGCCGCCTCGGGCAGCCTGGGCCCCAGATAAGCAACGCTGAGTCGGGACGGCCTGATATGGGAGACGGTCTCCCGGGTGCTTGGTCTTATCTGTTCTCATCAGGCTGTTCCTCAAGCCCTAGGGCAGCTCTGTTTCCTCTCAATTGAGCCTCGGATCACCTCATGCCTGTCCCTTGTTAGTTTTCTGTTTTGGAGACAAGGTCTTTCTATTCTGGCTGTCCTGGAACTCTCTCTGTAGACCAGGCTGGCCTCCAACTCACAGAGATCCGCCTGCCTCTGCCTCCCGAGTGCTGGGATTAAAGGCGTGTGCCCGACTTTTTTTTTTAATTTTTTAGGAATTGTTTATATTACTATTTTGCTTTATAGATATGTATGTGTACCATGCACATACCTGGCTGCTGGGAATTGAACCCTGGTCCTCTGAAAGATCAGCCAGCGCTCTTAACTACTGAGCCGTTTCTCCAGACTCATGGTTTTTGTTTTTTTGTTTTGTTTTGTTTTTTGAGACAGGGTTTCTCTTTATAGCCTTGAACCTACAGGAAGAACTCAACCCAGAGAGCCTCAAGCTTCTTCCCTTTCTGGGCAAGCTTCTCCTTTCCCTTGAGTCCTCAGTTCATTTACTGAGGCTTTCCTGGTACAAGCTGGGGGGGGGGGGGGACCGAATGTTGCTGGGCTGCCATCCCCCCACCAAACACACCTGCCCAGAAGATATACGGGCTGCACGCTAAGAACTGTGATCTCCAACAGACCCGCTGAACACCTGGGAGCACATACCTCCCAATAACCGTGTTTACATAATGTCACCGGCTAAAGACACACGCATTGCCTCATTTCTCCAGATAACAGCCTGGAGAGGCTACAAGGACAAATACCATTATCCCCACTTAATCAATCAATGAGGTGTGAGAGAGCGCTGTGGAGCGGAAGGCCTCACAGGGAGAGAAGACTACATGGCCAGCTCTGGAGTGCTTCTGTGGTTTGCAACCTGGCTGGGAACTTGCCGGATGAGAAGTGCTGATTCAGGCCCTGGATTTCATGGGGACGAAGAGACAACATGACCTCTGTAAGGAAGCCCCAAGTAGCGTTTTTTAGCAGCCCACCACCTACGGCTTGTAGGGGCTTTCTGATGCAGAGTACCCTGGGGGGTCAAAATTCACTGGGACCTCTAATCAGCCTAATGCTCCTGGCACCTTCCTTCAGGAGCTGCACTGGTAAAAGTCACATTCTCAGCTGCGCTCCCTCTTCAACTAGCCTGAAGTTCCGCCCTCCAACAGAGTAACCACCGGGTCGTAAACTGGCAACTGCTAAGCTAAAACTATACCCTATAATGTCTTGTTCAGCCCAGCTAGTGCTTTACAAATACCGGCTGACACTTCACATTATTAGTCTTCACTGTAAAACCCGCATTTCTGCCATCCAGGGTCGGAGGATGAAGCAAGAAGGAAATGGGGTGCCAAATTTCAGTTTTGCATGAGAATTTTATACCCTGGTTACCTCTCTAGCATTTCCCGCACACACAAATGGCTCCTATCTGCCTGCTCTGTGCTGATTCAGAGAGACCCAGACATCCCCCCTCCCCCCATCCTCAGCTTCTGTCCTAAGGAGGCTGAGGAAGGCCTGGGGGAGGGAAGATTAAACCAAAGGCCCAAGGCACCTCTTTTAGACCTGTTCTTTATCTCAAGCCAGGCCTTCTCCCACAGGAAGCCCTTACCCTGGTGGCCCAGAGCAATTACAAGCGCCCTTGCAGACCACCTTGAGTTACCTGGGTAGTGTCGCTCAGTCCCCACCCACCTGCCTGTGATTGAGCGCCCAGACCACATCCATGCCTAGACGGGGTCCCCCGGGCAGGAGAGCTCGGAGCAAGTCTAACATACAGGCAACCAAAAATTAAGTACTAACTTGGTGTTTTGCTAAGAAAAGCTCTTTTTAAAGTTATTTTTTTAATCATGTCATTTCTTAAAGAAGAAAGGTTAAGTGAACTCAGTAAAAATCAGTCATCTTTTTTTTTTTTTTAATTTTTTTTGTGGTTTGTTATATGAGGGGGAGGATATTTTGTATTGTTTGAGACAGGATCTTACTATGTAGCCTCAGCTGGCCTGGAACTCACTCTGTAGACCAGGCTGGCCTCAAACTCACGGAGATCCGCCTGCCTCTGCCTCCCGAGTGCTGGGATTAAAGGCGTGCGCCACCATGCGCTGTAGAAACAATGGTATAAATTACAGAAAACAAAGACTTTAAGATTTTTCCTGACATCATTTGCCAGCATTTATCAAATTAGCACCTCTTCAGACTCTACTGTGTTCAAAAGTTTAATTTTTAAAATTGCCATGTGACAGCAGGACATGGTAGCACACACCTTTAACCCCTGCCCTTGGGAGGCTGGAGCAGGTGAATCTCTTGGGACTTCAAGGCCAGCCTGGGCTACACAGTGTATTCCAGGACAGCCAGGGGAGCACAGGGAAACTCTGCCTAAATAAATAAATAAATAAATAAATAAATAAATAAATAAATAAATAAATAAATAGATAGATAGATGAATAAAAGCCGTTTGAGCTGCTAGCAAGCAATTTAAGAATTGTTCAGTGGATTTTAGCTTGAGATTAGGCTAGAATCTCTAACAATTTCTGAAATGGCCCTAAACACGCTTCTGCCATCTCGTACTGTGCGTTTATGGGAAGCGGTTTTCTCAGCATTGATGACTACAAAATCAAACAGCAATCGGCTCTAAAACAACCAAAACGATTCGATGTGTCCTTCAGGGTGAGCTGTTCGGGCCGGGTTTAATTCTTGGTGCATACTGGAGCCGACGGGATGGCTCCATTGCCCTGTGAGCTAACAACGCCAGTCCCTTTCTTGGAACCGACCGTGGAAGGAGAGAACTGGCTGTCAAAGCTGTCTTCTGACCTCCAGACACTCGCACATGAGCACTGATGCTCCCCTCCTTACACAATAACCACTAATTTAATTTTAAAATTGTAGCAAACTACATTAGTACACACCTTTAATCCCAGCACTCGGATGCAGAGGCGGGAGGATTTCTGTGAGTTTGAGGCCAGTCTGGTGTACAGAGTGAGTTCTAGGATAACCGTGGCTATACAGTGAAACCCCGCATTAAAATTTTAAGTGTGTGTGTGCATGTGTGCACACATCAAAGAATCATTTAAAGTAAATTTATGACTTATTATCAGTAAATATTTGACGTGTACACCTGCCTTATGTATCTATGTACTCAGGGTCATGTAAAAAAAAATTCTTAGACAAAAGTGGGTCACAAATGGAAAGAGTTTAAGAATCCCTATTATATCCAAAACTTAGGAGGCGAAGGCAGGAGAGGAGTATTGCCCCAAATCTGAGGCCAGCCTGGTCTCCCTAGCAAGTTCCATTCCAGCCAGGACTACACAGTGAGACCCTATCTCAAAAAAAGAAAATATGAAACAAAAATAAAGTAGTTGAGGTCTACAGGAGTGTCTTTTTAAACGTGTTATTACATGCATTTGTGTGTGTGTGTGTGTGTGTGTGAATGTGTGAGTGTGTGTATATGTATGTTTGTGTCTGTGTTGTGTCTGTGTATGTGTACATATGTGTATGGTGCGTGTGTGTTTATGAGTGTGTGTGTGTGATATGCGTGTGTGTGTGATATGTGCGTGTGTGTGTGTGTGTGATGTGCGTGTGTGTGTGTGTGATGTGTGTGTGTGTGTGTGTGATGTCTCTGTATGTGTGTGATGTGTGTGTCTCTGTGTGTATGTGTGTGTGAGATGTGAGTGTGCGTCTGTGTGTCTGTGTGAGGGGTACACATATGGGGTTCAAAGACCACTTGCAGGATGGCGGTCCTGGCAACTACTTTTACACACTGAGCCGTCTCGCCAGCCCCTCTGTAGACATTTCTCAATGTGAACGCCTTCGAGAGTCGCTCTTGTCAAGCCTTTCGGCCTCCACCTCCCTCCCAATCCTGACACACCTCCCCTCCCCCAGCATCAAACCCTCTTCCCCACAGAGACTGGAAATACAGCGTCTCCCACTTTCTTAAATATGCTTGCATCGGCTCCGGGGGCCGCTCCTGTAATCCCTGCACTCGGAGGCGGAGTCAGGAGCGTCGAGGCCAGCCTGGGCTACATATTTAGACTCCGTCTCAGAAACCCAAATGTAAAACAAGAGAAAACCCTCCTTATTCTCAGGACCCCACCATGTCATTCCCACCCCTCAATACTACATAAGACGCTCTCTACCCCACATTTCCCTGGCCACTCCAAATGTGGCGGTGGACGAGACGGTGCGTCTGCCCACACTCTGGGAGACGGACAGTGAACAAGTCCAACTGAAGTATTCATTAGGCCGCTGGCACAGCCCCATCCCATGATCACCACTTCTCCTCTGGCCTAACTAATCAATGTCTCCTGTCTTCTGGCTGAATCCCCCACCCCCACCCCCACTGTGATAAGGATCACATTTCCAGCCTCCCTTGTGGTTACATCACCAATCTCCAGCTAGACAGATGGAGCGGGAGAGCGTCCTGGTAACTTCCGGAAGCTGCCCCAGGCACTTTTCCTGGGATGGTCTTCCTGGCCTCTCCCTGCCAGTTCTTTGGATTGTAAAAACACCTTGGGAACGGCAGCTGCACAAGATAAAGCACCGAATTAAAATAGGTGCCAGTGTGTCCCAGTCTGCGAAGGGTCCTGCCCAGCCCCACGCCTATCTCCAGATTTCCAAGATGAAGAGAAAAAATTGCATTGTGTTTGGGGGCTATTTAGGGGTTTCCCGCTACGGCCAACCATGTTCATTCTAAGCCAATACAGAGGGCTAAACAGAGGCTGAGGGGTCAGGGAACGGAGGATGTGACATTTGAGCAGAATAAAATGAGGAGGAATCCATGCCAGAGTCTGGGGAAGAGTCTGTCTCTGCCGAGAGGCAGAACTCACTCCCTGTCACCCACGCTGGAAACCCAAGCCTTGTCCCTGAGTACCGCTTGTGCCACCGGCCGTGTTTCATGCCACCAAATCCATTCAGAACCAAGGCAGCCAAGCCAATCAAACCACACGCTCTCCCGAGTCCCACCTCTCCGGATGCCTTCTGCAGATGGGCCCACAGTGGGCTAAACTGCACCCTCCGAGGAGCGTTGTGTGAACTAACTCCCAGAACCTGGGACCTTATCTGGAAAAATGATCTGATGGACCCTTCTAGGCCCGTAGACCTGTGGTGATCTGTTAGGGCATCCTTAAGGGAGAGATTTTCTTTTGGGGGCCGCGGTCTCACTAAGTAGCCCAAGCTGGGCTTGAACTTACAATCTTACTGCCTCTGCCTCCCAAGGGCTGGGACTACGGGTGTGCGCCCTCATGCCGTGCCCTAGGAAGTCAGTACAAAGCCTTTGTACATACCACTCTTCCCTAACCCCAACTGCAGAACTCATTTATTCAGGATTCCCTGGCAGGGGAAACGTTTTTGGTCATGCATCGGATGTTTTAATCGGGCAACCCAATAAGTGTTTATTTCTAACTGCCAGTGTGCACTACTACATTAATATGTATAAAACACAAACATCAAACAGCCCTGAGATTGGCTGCTTCTCAATATATGTAAATGTGTGTGTATATGTATGTATGTGTGCATATATATGTATATATATATATAATTTATTTTTAATTTTGTGTGCATTGTTGGTTTGCCTGCATGTACGTCTGTGTGAGGGTGTTGGATCCCCTGGAACTGGAGTTACAGACAGTTGTGAGCTGCCGTGTGGGTAATGAGTCCTCTGAAAGAGTAGTCAGTGCTTGGTGTGAGAATGTAGGATCCCCTGGAACTGGAGTTACAGACAGTTGTGAGCTGCTGTGTGGGTGCTGGGACTTGAACCCGGGTCCTCTGGAAGAGCAGCCAGTGCTCTTAACCACTGAGCCATCTCTCTGGCCTGCGGTGCTGCTTCTTTAGTCATGCAAAAAAAAAACGTGTGCTCATGTTCATTTTGCGGCATGCAGCTCTGCTAAGGAACAGTCAAAACTGGAAACAAGCTGAGAAGCAAGCAGTGGGGGAGCAGGCTGTGGAACACACAGGAGCCGTTTCTCTATGACACAAAGGAATGGGTTTTGGAAGGTGTGTTTTATTGAGATGTAAAGTCACGAGTTACGTAATTTAACCGTCTCATTTTTGCCATTGAGAATTTGTTTTTATTTTACACATATGACTGTTTCACCTGTGTGTGTGCGTGTGTGTGTGCGAGCACGCACCATGTGGGTGTACAGTGGAGAGGCCAGACAAGGGCTTCGGATTCCCCAGACCTGGAGTTACAGCCGGTTTTGAGCCCCCATGTGATACAATCCAAGAGCAACGCGCTCCTAACTGATAATGAGCCGTCTCTCCAGCTTCTTATTTAGCAGCTGTTTTAAGATTTATTTTTGTGTTTGTTTTTTAGGGACTCACCAAGTTGCTCAGGCTAGTCTCAAACTCGGGCTCAAGGGGGCCCCCTGCTTCAGCCCCCAAAGAGCTGGGACTACAGGCAGGCAGCACAATGCAGCTAACTCAAAAGATTTTTGATATAATCTCTGAGCAGGGAGATCCTCACCACAGTCGACCTTAGGCCATTCCTCTCCCTCTTTCCGATAGCTATAAGCTTACAAATTTCTGTATGTGCTGGTCATCAGCAAACATTTATTACCTTCGTATCTTTGCCTACTCTGGATATTTTATGTAAATGGAACCATGCAATATGTGGTCTTTCATAACTGGTTTCTCATGCCTGGCATAATTTTAAAGTTAGTCCGTGTCATATGTATCTGAATTTTTTTGTTTTGTTTCCAAATAATATTCCATTGTGTGGACATACCATAATTTATTTATCCTTTCGTTGACAGACAAGTATTTGGCTTTTTTTCCACCTCGGACGGTTCAATCTATGTTTGGTATTATATTAGTTTGCTAGGGCTGCCATAATGAAATGCCACAGACTGGGTGACTTAACATAAATTTATTGTCTCCTAGTTTGGAGACTAGAAATTCAAGACCAAAGGTGTGGGCAGATCTGGAGGTTCGAATGAGAATGATCCCCTTAGGCTCCTACGTTCAAACGCTTGGTCTCCAGTTGGAACTGTTTGAGAAGGATTAGGAGGTGTGGCCTTGTTGGAGGAGGTGAGTCACTGGGTGTGGGGCTGTCCTAGAGCTGAGAGAGAGTCAAAGCTGGCCTTGAACCCCGGAATTTCTCATCCTGAGGGCGGTAGGAGTTCGGTGCCCCTCACTTTTTAGCCCTGGCTAGAACCCAGCTAAATATTAAATACTGCCTGCTACACAGAAGCTACATATAAGGTCATTAGCAAAGGAACTCGGCTTGGTTGGTGCTTACCTGCGCTGTAGCTGGAAGCCTAGGGATGAGTCCATTTACTGATAAGGTGCCTTCCTCTTTTTCCTGTGGGACCACACCTCATGCAGAAGGCGCCCTTGCAGGACCTTGACACTTAGACTTGAGCTCCACATGCAGATGAGGTTACTTCAGTATCCTTGTCTTAACCAACAGATCACATCCTGGGTACCAAAGCCCCTCCCCTGCCTGTGTCCTATAAATGTAACCACCCTTGCTTTAATAAACAAGAGCTATGCTCCTCTGACAGCCTCTCCCAAGAGTTTGATTTGCTCTCATCAACTCTTAGTCCTCCCATCTGGGACCCGCCAGGATGCGCTGACCCACGCCCTGCCCTGCGCTTTCCTTCCCAGGGTGCTGAGCTGGCGGCTGGCCGTGCTCCGGGAGGGAAGCGAGAGGAGAAGAACAGAACACCTGGGGATGGGCTTTGAGGTTTCAGAAATTCATATCACTTCCAACTAGCCCCCCCTTTCTCTCTCTCTCTCCTCTCTCCTCTGTTTCCTAAGTACTAAGATTACAGACCCACTTCCCCATGGCCTACTTGGGGAGTAGAAGGGAAGCATGGAAGACTCTGATTTGGGGTCTATGGCATACGTCAGTCCAAGCGGGTGAAAGAGGCCAGACGTCAGTCCGTGTTAATGTCCAGAGGGGGATGGGCCCCGAGTTCTGGCTCTGTACAAAGGAGAGCATGGGGAAGAGGCCCCGTCTCATCTCCTCCCGCAGTCTCCCCGCGGACGTTTTGACATGCCAAGGCAGGTGAGCCCGTGTGGAGATCAGACACTGAACATTTGGCTTCTGAGAAAGAACTGAGAGGGGGCCCTTGTCACTAAGGCTTCCTCGCTGCACGCTGCTATGTGGAAAGCTGGGCCCGGGAGAGGAACAGCCTGGAAAGCAGACAGGGCTCCCCAGCCAAGGGAATCGACTGCAGGGCTGCCCACATGTTCAAGACCGTATCAGAATCCCCAGAGCGAGCAGAATGACCACACGCTGTCCCTTCCACGCAAGCAAACAACAACAAAAAACCCAATGTTTCGGAAGGAGACGAACACACACGTTTAGGCTTCTTACCTTATTTTCTGTGAGGGGTGGTCGTATCCGTGGTTCAACATCTACAGCCTGGAAGACAAGACGGCATGGTGTTCACACACACACACACACACACACACACACACACACACACACACACACACACACACACAGATGCCTACAGCTCATCAGTGGCAGTCAGAGAGCAAAAGCCACTGCCAGGAGCCCGTGCGAACAGCACTAGGCGCTCATGACTGGGTGGAAGGCGATGACCTCCGGCTTTCTTAAACTTATTCATGGGAACACTTCTCGGGCTCCTTGTGGAAGGCGCCAGGAATTCAAAGGTGGAGAGATGGCCCCGGGGCTGGAGAGATGGCTCAGCAGTTAACAGCAGCTGCTGTTCTCGTGGAGGACCCGGGTTCAGTTCCCAGCACCCACGT
The DNA here is from genome assembly GCA_026225945.1 of Cricetomys ansorgei. NCBI lineage: Eukaryota > Metazoa > Chordata > Mammalia > Rodentia > Nesomyidae > Cricetomys > Cricetomys ansorgei. The sequence continues at coordinate 2,557,580 of JAMJFZ010003544.1, forward strand.
GGTGGCTCACAACTATCCCCAATTTCAGCACCAAGGGATCCAACACCCTCTTCTGGGCTCAGGCCCTGGGCATGAGCATGGTGCGTAAACATACCATTTGTACATAAAAAATAAATAATTCTGTCAAAAAAAAAAACCAAACAAATGGAGAACGAGAGAGGCTCAGCCCCTCGGGGAACCAATAGTCCACTAGGGACTGGCCATGCTGACCCATAATGAAAACTCAGCTCCGAGAGGTTGGAGGCGTCTCCAACAAGCTCAGTGGGTGCTTATGTGAGCACATACACCAGGTGTGGCGCTGCATGCCTGTAACACTAGCACTTGAGACATGGAGGCGGAGATGACGTCATCTTCCACAGTGAGTGCCAGGCCAGCCTGGGCTCCATGTGACCCTATCCCAAAGGGGAGAGACCCTATCCCAAAGGGGAGTGACCCTATGCCAAAGGGGAGTGACCCTATGCCAAAAGGGAGTGGGGGCTAGAGATGGGAACACAGGGGTCTCCATTGGTCCTACTGTGTCCCAACACTACAGGATACAGCACAGCATAGACAAGCACAGGAAGAGAGTGGCCATCAAGGAGAGACAGCCTGTGGTAAGACGGAAAGACATGACTTAGTATCCTGCCCTTCCCTAACTCCCCTAACCCCACGAAGTAGAAAAGGACCTGATCTCTTCATGGTGGTTCCACAACACATAGGGTAAATACAGTAAGTGGTTGGTTGAAAGTAACCAGGGAAGGCCTTAATCCCAGCGCTCGGGAGGCAGAGGCAGGAGGGTCTCTGTGAGTTCCAGGCCAGCCTGGTCTACAGAGTGAGTTCCAGGACAGCCAGGGTTACAACAAGGAAACCCTGTCTCAGGAAAAAAAAAAAAACCAAAGAAAGAAAAGAAAGAAGGAAGGAAGGAAGGAAGGGAAGGATGGAACTAGACCCATACCTCTCACCGTGCACAAAGATCAATTCAAACTGGAACAAATATCTTAATGCAAGACCTAAAACTTTGGGTTGCAACCCCTTTGGGTCACAAACAACCCTTTCATAGAGGGTTGTCTAAGACCGTCTGCATAGCAGATGTTTGCATTACAATTCATAGCAGTAGCAACATTACAGTTACGAAGTAGCAATGAAATAATCGTATGGCTGGGGGGGGGGGGGTCACCACAACATGAGGAACTGTATTACAGGGTCGCAGCGTTAGGAAGGCTGAGAACCGCTGTGCTAGAGGAAAACACGGTGAGGCAGGGGTGTAGCCTGGGATGTTCTGAGAAGGACCCTGTGCTGGCTAGTCTCATGTCAACTTGACACAAGCTAGAGTTATCTGACAGGCTGGAACCCTAACTGAGAAGATGCCTCTGTAAGATCCGGCTGTAAGGCATTTTCTTAATTAGTTCACAGGTGAGTTGGGCCACCCCTGGGCTGGTGGTTCTGGGTACTATAAGAAAGTAGACTGAAAAAGCCACAGGAATCAAGTCAGTAAGCAACACCTCTCCATGGCCTCTGCATCAGTTCCTGCCTCCAGGTTCCTGCCCTGTGTGAGTTCCTGTCCTGACTTCCTTCAAAGATGAGCGGTGATGTGGAAGTGTGAGGCAAATAAACTCTTCCCTCCCTGACTTGCTTTTTGGCCATGGCGTTTCATCGGAGCAATAGAAACCTTGACTAAGACAGACCCCCAAGAGCTGACACACGAGATTCCACAAAGCCTCAAAGCTTCTGAAGAGCGAAGGACGAAGCTGGGTGAAGAGAGAGCCTATAAGCATGGGAGAAAGCCCTTGCCAACTATACCTCAGGGAAACCGTGCCAACTGGACAGGCGAAGGCTCTGCCCAAGGCTTGTGCATCTGTGTTCACCACCTTTAAGCTGCTTTTGGGTTCTTGCAATCACTCCCACACAGACAAGCCCCAGCAGGTCTCCTGGAGGTTGGGTGACCCGAGGCCCACACCTCTTCACCACGCCTGCCTGTCGCCTGTCAACTGCTGTGCAAGGAAAAGAACCTCAAGCAGAAGAGAGTCCCTGCTGAGCTCAGGCTGAAAGGCCCGTTCCCGGGTCAGTGACAGAGAACTACTACGTGAGGCCACTAAGTGTCCGGGTGATATGACACTGTGAAAGGGGAGACGGGAAAGGCGGACATGAGAGGTCCTATGTGTCTGAGATGCCTTCCTTTCCCCCGTGACACCCCCCTCAGTGCAAGCACAGTATGGCAGCCTGCCCAGGAGCGGGGCTAGATTTCGTCATGAAAAAGAATGCCTAGAGTCGCTAGTAGGTAAACTGAGGCTGGAGCCCCAGGGATGCACGAGTGCCAGCCTTTCTGCTGGCGGGAGCCGGGGACAGAGCTATCACTGTGGCTACCTGAGAACAGGGACGATCAAGATCCTCACAGGCACAGGCCTCAAGGTAAGGGGTTGGGAGACGCCTGAAGGCCAGTGGTGGACCCGGCTACGCCTCCCCCGTGAATGTGGCCGGCGTGCCGCGACACGCTCAGAATTATGTAGTGAAGGGGAGACCAGCAGCTAGGGCTGGAGTGGAACTTGGGTCCTAGACAGTCTGTTAGCCACTAGGAAAAAAATTCCTAAAGTATCTACTTTAAAAAAAAAAAAAAAAAAAAAAGCAGATATCCTATGTGTCGGGGTCCCAGTTTGGTGTTTTAGGAGGCCACGTGATAATTCAGACTAAAGCATCACTGAGAATACTGTCTGGGCAGCGGTCAGGGAGGATGCTGCTGACGGGTCTGCACAATTTTACTCCTTCCTTGACCGCAAGTGGAAACTTACTACCCCGTGGGGCAGGCCGTCCTAGAGCTGAGAGCGAGCTGAAGCTGGCCTTGCACCCTGGAGAGGCGAGTCCGGGTTGCTCCTCACTTTTTAGCCCTGGCCAGAACCCAGTTAAATGTTAAATACTGCCTGCTACACAGAAGGTCGTTAGCCAAGAAATGTGGCCTGGTGGGTGCTTATCTGTACTGTAGCTGGAAGCCTAGGGCTGATCAGGTGTCCTCCTCTTTTCCCTGGGGGACCACTCCTTATGCAGAAGGTGCCCTTGCAGGACCTTGACGCTTAGACTTGAGCTCCACATGCAGATGAGGCTACTCCACTGTCTTAACCAATGGATCCCATCCCTGGGTACCAGAGACCCTCCCCTGCCTGTATCCTATAAATGTAACGACCCTCACTTTAATAAGTGAGAGATATGCTCCTCTGAGAGCCGGACTCTTAGTCCTCCGATCTAGGACCCGCCAGGATGCGTTGACCCATGCCCTGCACCCTGTGCTTTCCTTCCCGGGGGCTGAGCTGGCGGCCAATAGCTCAGCCATGCTCTGGGGAGGAGAGGGAGAGGTGGGGAGGGAGAGAGAGAGAACAACACTACCCAGAGCACAGCTTGTCTAAGCTTAGGACAACCCACAGTGTGTGTGGCTCCAGGAAGACAGGGATAGAGCAGCAAGCTGCATCTGCAGCCTTGAGTCTGATATGGATGAAGAACGAACAGAGTCCTGGAGCGAGAGAGACCCGGGTGGGTCACCTGGTTCTGTGGCTGGCCGGCCATGTGAGCTTGGGCAAGTAGCTGAACTTCTCCCAGCCTCCGTTCCCTCATCAGTGAAATGGGGGTGCTGCTAACTTCGTTGGGCCTTTTGAGACACGTACGAGCCATGTTAAGGAGGCCCGCACAGGGGATACGGTTTCTCTCGCGGTGTCTGTACAGAGGGGTTGGCATCACCTCAGGGACCAAAGTCCATAGGCATTCGAATCCCCCTTTGCAAAACAGTATAGCGGCTGCAGTGACCTGTGCCCATCCGCCTGCAGAATTTCTGTGTGTGTGTGTGTGTCTGTGTGTATGTACGTGTGTGTGTGTGCGTGCATGTGTGCGTGTATATGTGTGTCTGTGTGTGTGTTTGTGTGTGTGCATGTGTATGTGTGTGCGTGTGTATGTGTGTATGTGTGTCTGTGTGTATGAACGTGTGTGTGCGTGCGTGTGTGCATGTATGTATATGTGTGTATGTGCATGTGTGTGTGTGCATGTGTGTGTGTATGTGTGTCTGTATGTGTGTGAGTGCATGTGTGTGTATGTGCGTGTGTGCGCGCGCGTGTGTGTGCATGTGTATGTGTGTGTGTATGTGTGTCTGTGTGTGCGTGCGTGTGCTCACCCATGCATACACGTATGGAGGCCAGAGGTCGGCATTGGGTGTCTTTCTCAATCACTCTACTTCATCTGTTGCGATTACTGAGGGGGAGGGGCGGCCACAGCGCTCACACGGACGCTGCCAGAGGACGACTTTATGGAGTTGGTCCTCTCCTTCCACCCTTCCGTGGGTCCCGGGGATCAAACCCCAGTTACTAGGCTTGCACAGCCAGGCGCCTGTAAGCCACCTCACCAGCCCCACCTCATTCTTGAGACAGGGTCTCCCACTGAGCCTGGCTCTCGGAATCCCAGCTAGGCTGTCTGGCCTAGCTGGCGAGCCTTCGGGATCTGTCTCCCCTGCCCACCCCCACCCGCCAGCACTGGGGTTTCAGATGCACATGCCCAGCTTCTGTGTGGGTGGGTGTTGGGGACCTGGGTCCCCACGCCTGTGCGGCGAGCGGTTTGTCTACTGAGCCATGTCGCCACATGGCTTCCTCGGTCACCTCCGGTGCTGGCGGCTGCTCTAATGTGCCACTTAGAGGAGGGCGAGCCAAGTCTGTACTGTTCAGGACAGATATAATTTTATCCCTGAATATCAATCAACCCACCATTGGATAAATCCACAGATTAGGGGGACCCCAAATGCAGAGGGCAGTTGGGATTGCTCGCACAGCGGGAGCAGCCTCAGGGTAGCTCATCGACAGACAGATGCCCGGGGCGGTAAAAGCCAAAGCTTCCCTCCGGCTTCTTGGGGGGAATGTGCCCGTTTCTAACGCCAGGTCATCGACCTTGAATCTGAGAGCCCAAAACCCGTGTGACCCCCCTCAAGAACCACAGCGTCCAAGGCGAGACCCGTGGGTTGACACGGCGTCCCAGACAAGCGTCCGAGCCTCCTGGCTGCCGCGTGGTGCCTGCGACACTGGCTACTTTGTGCCAGCCACCTCGCCGAGGCTGGCCTGGACCGCTTCCTAAACTCTTGGTGGCGTTCTGCCTGGGGCTGGCAACACCAGGCGGGAGAGGTGGGGGGCAGAGGGGGGCACAGGAAGCTGGCGGGGGTGGGGGGTGGAGGGGAGACGGCAACGGCATCCCAAATAAACCCCGTGGTTTGGAAACGCCCTTCCTTTCCCAGAGCAGGAGGCGCTATCTCTCACCGTAGCCGAGCAATAAAAGAGAAAGGGGGCTTCGGGGTTCTGGGGGCCACGCTCAATCGATGCATCTTGGGACCACCATGCTACAACACTGCAGTCCACGCAGGCGCTTTTGATGGAGTGCTTGCTTAGCATCCGTGAAGCTCTGGGTTCAATCTCCCACGCTCTAAGGACTTGGTCCAGTAATTCCGCTCAGGAGGCAGAGACGGAAGGTTAAGAGATCAAGGCCAGCCTGGGCCACTACGTTGAGAACTCAACTCAAAGAGAGAATGAATACCCAGAGGGAAGCCTCCAGGGGAAGGGAGACATCTCTGGGCCAGGCTTGGCAAAGGCTCTCTCAGAGGGGACAAAGGGTGGTGTTCCGGCCACTCCCCCAGGCTGAGGAGACTTTTGCAGGCCCCTTGATGCTTAAATCCCTCATCTCTAGGCAGATCAGTACCCTGAGCTTGCTCTCCCCAAGTCTCAAGGCTAGTCAGGATAAACATGTCCCCCAAAGGCCGAACAGGTTGCTCCTGTAGTTCTGAGGTCGTCCTGGCCCCCGGAGCACGTAGCAAGTGCCAGCCCTGCATCTTGACCGTGGGCTTACACCCGATGAGGCACACAAGTCCCCATACCCCCTTAAAGGAAACAATTGTGGTCCTGGCTCCGGGGGCCTGTGAACAGCAAGATGGATTTTAAATGAGCCAACCACCTACAAGATTATAGTGTGTGCTAGCTACATGTTTGGAGGTGCTTTTCGATATCCAGGAAGACATTCTACAGTATCGGAATGGGCTTCTGGTTCTACATGGGGAAATTCAGCCCAAGAAGCTTCTATTGGAGGGTAAAGCCAGACTCCTGCTTGCAGCCCATGGAGACATTGAAGAACTTTCCAAGAAGTGACTGTCCGGGAAGTTGTAAGCCTCCCCTTGGGTAGAAACCACAGGACTGGCTGAGAAATTAACCGTGCTGAAAGCCAGGGGCCAGACAGAGGGCTCCTGCCCGCCCTGGAGTATGTTCTTGCTGTGCCCTAGGTCTGAGCTGGACCCGAAGGCAACGCCCTGACAGTGGGCTAAGGAAGATGTGGTAACACAGGACCCCCTCAGGCTGGGGAAACCTGGGGTCGTGACTCAGTAGAGAGGGTGCTTTGCCTAGCAAGCAAGAGGCCCTGGGCTCAGTCCCCAGCATCACGTAAACTGGAGATTCCAACTCTTGGGAGGACGGCCTTGGCTACATGGGAGTTGAGGCCAGCCTGGGGTATGTGGGGTGGGGTGGGGGGGCGAGGGTACCTGTCCACGTTGGCAGCTCTGTCCCATGGCGTAGAGGTGCTGGCTGAACGGCCTTCCCGAGTGTCCTCTGTTCTCAGAAGCTGTGTCTCCAGATCCTAGAGAAAGGTTGAGCTGGTCAGAGTCTGCTATGTACTTCTGTCCTCACCGGGTGAGGGGTTAAATATATCCTGATACGGAGGCTTTAAAAATTGACATCTCACTCCTACAGAAATAAAGTCCATGGCTTCCGGTATGTATCCTTCTTTGTATCCGTCCTCGGGTAACACCGTATCGACAACAACACAGAGACAGAGCCAGGCTGCAATATCCTTTTGACTGGCATGATATTTCCGTGCACGTGCGCATGTGCACAGCCCAGGGCGTGGGGGGTCGGAGGACAGTTTGCAGGAGTAGAGTCTGCTTCAACCGTGCGGGTGCTGGGGATCGAACTCAGTTTGCCGGGCTTGGCAGCAGGCACCGGAGCTTGCTAAGCCACCTCTCTGACCCTAAAACATTCTTTTTCAAATCTACCTTTCCCCCCCATGGAACAGTATATGGAGAAAATGATTTTTTTCTTTTCTTTTTTTGAGACAAGAGTCTCATGCACCTCAGGCTGGCTCAGCGGAACTTCCAGTTATCTGAAGTCGGCGGGTGTGGACGGCCTGACGCAGAACGTGGCGCTGGTTAAACAGACCCGGTAATTAGAAGATCGAGTCTACACCGGGTCAAAAAAGGAATGGTGGCTGAGATACGGCTGTGTGTTAGTTTGGCTGTGCTTGACAGAGTGCGCGCGCGTGTGAGACTCTGTGTGTGTGTGTGTGTGTGTGTGTGTATGTGTGTGTGACTGTGTGTGTATCTGTGTGTGTGTATGCATGTGTGTGTATGTATGTGTGTGCGTGTCTGTGTGTGTGTATATGTGTGTGTATATGTGTGTATGTGTGTGCATGCGTGTGTATGTGTGTGTGTGTGTTTGTGTGAGTGTATAATACCTTAAACACATACAGTTCATCAGTTCAACATATGTAAAGCTGAGGGGTGAATCTACCTAGTCAGTCAACACCAGTGACCCCTTTGTTGAACCCCTAGCAGCCTGAACAGCTCCCAACCACTCTGGGCTTCGCCTAGCAATCAGCATGCTGCAGGAACTGCAGAGTCTCCCCATCTAGAGGCCTTCCTATTCCAACTGGGAGAGAGTCCGGGCTTTTGGGCATGGCTACAATGTCAGGCCACTACCACTGGTCACGGAGGTCGGCCGTGGCGAGTTCTACAGGAGCCGGGCACAAAGGTGCAAGCCAAACTGGTACATTTGCATTCTTAAATTTGTTGACGGCGTCCGATTTTGATTTGATTGATATTTATACTTAGTCCATCCGCTTGAAGGTTTCTGAAAGGAAACGGAATCTGGCGTTTGCGTTCCTTAGGGCGCTGGGGGAACAGCAGTAACGGTTTGTGCACACCACGGCTCGATGTGGCTGCACAGCCTGCACCCCTCGCATGGTACATGTGGGATGCAGCTTCGGGGTGAAGCTCAGATCTGACGCCAGGATGCTCGAAGCCCTGCTGGCTCTCCAGCCAGCTCTGCCCTGGGAAGACTCCTTGAGATGGTCTCTCTGTGTAGCAACGGCCGTCCTAGAACTCACGGAGATCCGATGCCCGCCTAGGCGTGCGCCACCACTGCCCAGCCTGGGAAGGTTTCTTAATGGAGCTGCCATTCCCTCACCTCTGAGATGAGCGTGATTGTGGAATCACGGGGCCACGCAGGATCCGGTCGTTAGTGAGCAGAGCACTGGCGCCTGGCGCGTTGCCAGCACACGCTCCCTGTTGTTGTGAACTGACTGGAAGGGCCGTGAGAAGCTGGAGCAGAGGCAGGGCCTGCTCAGGTAAGCTGCAAGGCCGCTCCTCCCGGGGGGTGCAACACGGGGGGGCGGGGGGGGCGCTGGCTTTTATATGTGAGCTTTTACTTATCAAGCTGCACAGTCATGGATGTACATGCTAACACACACACACACACACGTTTTCCCAGCACCGTTATTCTTGCGTGCCTGGTCTGCTTTGACGTCTCCATTGACTGCGGGGCTGTTCCCACCTTGCCAGCATCCGCCTTTCCCTCCTTCCCGCTGGGTGCCTTCTCCTTGCTTTGCAGGGGTGTTTCAGGCTTGGTTCTGGCTTTGGGGGAGCTGGCAGCTATGCAGTGTCTCTGCAGCCATCTCTCACCTTGACGTATTCCCCCTTGGCACCTCCTTCCGTCTTGCCTTTGGGTGTGGTGGGAACGGAAGTATTGACTGCGGGACGGGGCCCCCAGCCCGTTGGTCTGCCCTGGCTGGTTCCCTCTTCTTTTTCACTTTGCTCCTTTGTTTGTATCTGCAGATGCTTCGCCCGATTGTGCGTCTGTGCGCCACACGGGAGAAGTGCCAGAAGTCTGGTGGTGGCGGCGCGGGCCTTTAATCCCAGCGCTCGGGAGGCAGAGGCAGGCAGTGAAAACTCATTCTGTGAGTTCGAGGCCAGCCTGGTCTACAGAGTGAGTTCCGGGACAGCCAGGGTTACGACAGAGAAACCCTGTCTCGAAAAACAACAACAAAGAAGTGCCAGAGGAGGTTAGGTGGTGTTGGATCTAAAGATGGCGAGCCGTCACGTGGGTGCTGGGAATAGAACCTGGGTCCTCCTCTGAGAAAGCAGCCAACGCTTTTAACTGCTGAGCCATCTCTGCAGCCGCCTTTGAGTTTTACCCTCCAGGGCTCAGAGTGCAGCTCACTGGCAGAACTTGCCTAACAGACACCAGAGGCTCTACGCTTCATCCCTAACGCTGCCAAATGAATAAGTCTCATTGTGTAATTTGGGGGCGGGGGGCTGTCCCCTACACTGACAGTATTAATTTACTCGTCCATGTTAAATGTCCATGCATTTAAAAGTTGAAATGCAGCTCCTGAACCAACAACTCACCTCTGGGAGATTTCAAGACTTTGGTTGTTTTCAGTGTATTTACGGGGTACAAGCGTCACCTCTAATTCTAGGCAGTGTATTTACGGGGTTCAAGCGTCACCTCTAATTCTGGGAAATGCCCACTCTGGGCTTGGGGAGATGGTTCGGTGAAGGCCTTTGCCCTTCCCGCACAGAGCCGTAGCTGTGGCCTAAAGGCTCCCGCGGCCTGTGGCGTGAGGCCCGGTAGCTGACCCAGGCCAGAGCAGGGCCTGAGCCAAACGCACAACATAGCAGCCCCTGCCAGCCTGGCTCTCATGGAAAAACTCTCACGCCTTAGCATCCCAAGTCCTGAGATTATACTACCAATACACTCGGCATGATTTGTGAGTTTCTGTTGTCTTGTTTGCTTTTGAGGGTTTCAAATCTATAGTCCATCCCGGCCTGTAACTTACTATGTAAGCTGAAACAGTGTCAGAATCATGACAACCCTCCTGCCTTAGCCTCCAAAGTGCTGGGTTAGGGTTATGGCCTCCTGTCTCTACTAGGCTTACGAACCCCACGTCCTCCACACACACCTGCCTGCCTTCCTGACATAGGGGCATGGTCCCCAGCCTGTCCTGGGTCATGGAGCATCTTACAGAGAGGTGGTGCTCCCCATCCCATTAGTGCAGGAGATGGAGAAGCTAGATGCCGATGCTACAGTCCTCTCTCCTCCTCTGCTAACCACCAACGGTTGCCCAGGAGACGGGTGGGGGAGGGGGAGGAGTTCTGGGCATCTGTTGGAGGCTTGCAGATGGTAGGTTTCCCTCTGGAGATTGCTCCATCCAGAGTTAGGCTGAAATGAGGAGCGTGTCTGTGGCCCACCATGTTGGCGGCCTGGGCTGTGCGGTTCCTACCTGAAGTAGACGCTCCCCACCACTGCAGGTGCCCTGAGAGCCCAGGGTCCCCTCTGGGACTGTGAGGGTCTCTAGGACTGTCTTCCTTGCCTCCTTCCCTCCCTCTGACAGCATCAGAAACATCCGTGTGAGTTGAGCGTCTGTCCTCCCAAAAAATTCTGGCCCAGGCATCATTACGAATTTAAGCTGAAAGGCTTCGAGTCTTGGGTCATCTGCCTGAATCTTGGGCTCCTGGCTTCCCACGGTGCCAGCAACACTGAAACACACGGTTCACTCTTGGTTTGCTGATGACCAGGTCCTTGCCAGTTCAGGCTTCCCATCGGCTGGTTCAGCCGGCCCTCGCCAATCAATTCAGCAGAGTCATTACAGGTGAAGGTTCTGTGTCAGGGAAATGACTGAAGCACTCAGTACACAACAATCCTTGGGCCATCTTCCCCTTCTACAGACACAGAAACTGAGGCTTGGAAGGTTAGATGCCTTTCCAAGCTCAGACAGATGGGAAGTATCAAGGCTGAGATTTGAAACTGGGCTGGCTAACTGGCTCCTTCCCACAGCCCACAGTGCCATCAGATGCCTCCTGCCCCCTGCTCCCTGCCCCCTCTCCCTGCCCCCTCTCCCTGCCCCAGTCCCCTGATCCTACCTGCCCCTGTCCTGGTCCCCCTGCCCCCTGATCCCCCCTGATCCCCCACCCCCGACTCTCCAATCCTATCAGGTGCTAAGGATTGAAGCCAGGACCTCACACAGCTAGAAAAGTTATCTACAACCGAGCTATTTCCCCAAGGCTGATTTTAGTTTGTTTTTCTTTTAATTTTGAGACAAGGTCTCCCTAAGCCGGCCTGGGACTTGTTCTGTCTCCCAACACAGCGCTCAGGTCCCTTCAGTCCTCTTGCCTCATCAATCCGCACACCAAATGCTGTCAGCTCACAAGTGGACATACACATATATGTATGCACACACAAGTGCGCATACACACTCAAGTGTACACATACACACACGCATGCACACGCACAAGTGCACATACACACACATGCATGAACACTCACAAGTGCACATACACACACATGCATGCGCACTCAGGTGTACACACACATGCATGCACACTCACAAGTGCACATGCACACTCAGGTGTACACAACATGCATGCACACAAGTGCACATACACACACATGCATGCACACTCACAAGTGCACATGCACACACATGCATGCACACTCAGGTATACACACACATGCATGCATACTCATAAGTACACATGCACACTCAGGTGTACACAACATGCATGCATACTCACAAGTGCACATGCACACTCAGGTGTACACAACATGCATGAACACTCACAAGTGCACATACACACACATGCATGAACACTCACAAGTGCACATACACACACATGCATGAACACTCACAAGTGCACATACACACACATGAATGCACACTCAGGTGTACACACACATGCATGCACATTCACAAGTACACATACATACACATGCATGTGCACTCAGGTGTACACACACATGAACACTCACAAGTACACATATACACACATGCATGTACACTCACAAGTGCACATACATACACGTGCGTGCACACTGAAGTGTACACACACATGCATGCACACTCACAAGTACGCATATACATGCATGCACGCTCAGGTGTACACACACACATGCACTCACAAGTGCACATACACACACGCATGCACACTCAAGTGTACACACATGCATGAATGCACACTCAAGTGTACACACAAATGCACACTCACAAGTGCACATACACACATGCATGCACACTCAAGTGTACACACATACATGCAGCACACTCACAAGTGCACATACACACACGCATGCACACTCAAGTACACACAAATGACACAAGTGCACATACACATGCATGCACTCAAGTGTACACACACATACATGTAGCACACTCACAAGTGCACATACACACACATGCATGCACACTCAGGTGTACACACACGTATGCACACTCAAGTGTGCACACACGCATGAATGCACACTCAAGTGTACACACAAATGACACTCACAAGTGCACATACACACATGCATGCACTCAAGTGTACACACACGCGTGCACACTCACAAGTGCACACACAAACGCATGCACACTCAAGTGTACACACACAAAGTGCACACACATACAACACATAAAAATATTGAGGAGATCAGACAGGTACTGGAGGGTTCCCCTGCGTGTGCAGTAGTGATCACACAAGAAAATGCCATCAGCCTTGTCAAGTCAGACCCTTAGTGGCAGTGAGTTCCGGTGCCTTGCACACGTCTGTGCAGCCCTGCACAGTGCCTCCCCCCAGGCCCCTTCAGTGCAATGTACAGGTTCAAATGCCGAGGTCTACCCTCGGAAGCTGCCTGAGGCGGCGGGTCCAGGCAGCTTTGTGAGGTTTTCGTCCGCCCTCCCCGTCCACTTGCCTTGGGAGAACTCTAGTCGCCTCTGCGGGCTCTTCAGTTGTGTTCACCGCCATTTCCCCCACAGGACGGCATTGGCTGTCCTTGCCGGGTGACTGGGTTCTCGATGAAAAAAATGTGGGACTGGGACCGGTTCTCTCTCCCCGGGGTCTCTAAGGTCGTTTGTTGGCTAGTCGGAGTCCTGAGAACGAAAAGAGTCAGAGTCACCGAAAGCCTGGAAGGGGCTGAGCCACTCAGCATCCTGGGAAAGGAAGGGCACGGGGCCCTGGGTACCACGTGGGCCTTGCCCTTCATCACCTCCAAGATGGTGATGTCCTTGACATTCAGAGAGTGTGCCTTACAACATACACCGTACACCTGGATAGTCTCCCGTGAGGCTCGCTGCAATACTGGGTAAGAGAGTGACGAAGAGTTAGTTAATCATGAGGGTGGCAGCAGATCGCCAGGGGTGACTGCTCTATTCTGATGCTTATGCATTTGCCCCCTCCGGAACTTAACCACGCGGGGTGCGCTCTGGCCCCTAAAGCCCTTAAACCGTGGGTTGTGACCCCCGCATGGCGTCATACGACTGAATAGTGGGGCCTTGGAAAATTCGACAAGAGTAAAAGATAGCTGATCGGACAAAAGCAAACATTCATTCGAAATCAGGCGAATCCGAGGCACTGCTGGCAGTGCTTTGCCCGCCATGCATTTTGTGACACACAACCCAGGCGCCTGCCCGGTGGCGCCGCCCTGGTGGGCACGGCTGTAACCCACAGCAGCCAAGTGCCGCCTAAAGCCGCTCAGCTCTGCCGCAGCTGCGTGCCACGGACCCCAGCGTCTTCACGGGACAGACGCAGCTTCCCGCTCCTCCATGAGGACCCGGTGACAGAAGGCAGAGCCATCCATAGAGCCATCAGCAGCCTACCTCTGGACCACCGAGAATGTCTGACTTCCGAAGAGTTGCCTTTTGAATGGCTTACTTGAGTTTCACACGCACAAACCTGTTTGGAGGACTGTGGATCGGGCTTAGGGCAGAGCTTCTGGCTGACCCCTAGGTGGACCCTCACCACGCTTCTGGCCCGTGCCGCCAGTTATGTAAAGTGGCGTTCTCAGATCACAGCACTTGACAGGTTAGGAAAACGTCAAAACCGAGCCCATTTTGTAAAAGCAGTGTACACTAACGAGATTTTTGGTTTTTGAGACAGGGTTTCTCTGTTGTAACCCTGGCTGTCCTGGAATTCACTCTGTAGACCAGGAGATCCGCCTGCCTCTGCCTCCCGAGTGCTGGGATCAAAGGCGTGCGCCGCCACCGCCACCGCCACCCAGTGAAATGTTCTTTAAAGTGTCCCTAGAGAGGGCGCTGGAGAGACGGCTCCGTGGTCGAGAGCACTTGCTGCTCTCGCATGGCGCTGCAGGCGTGATGCAAAGACATATAGGAAATACTGCAAAATGCTCAACACACAGAATAAAAAGAGAGAGAGAGAGAGAAAGAAAATTTTAAAACTTCTCTCCAGGGCTGGCAAGATGGCTCAGCAGATAAAGATCTGATAACTTGAGTTCCATCACCAGAACCCATGTGGTAGAAGGGGGATCTATTCCAATTGTCCTCTGATCCCATCTGCATCATGGCATCTGAGTATGCGCACACACACACACACACACAGGCACATACATACACACACACACGCACATGCATACACATATACACATGCCCACCCCCCCCACACGCACATATGCACACTCATACACAAATGCACTCACTTACACACGCGAGCGCCTTTGTGTGTATGCGCATATGTGATCACGCATGCGCACGGTGTACTTGTGGGAGTGGACGTCCTCTCCTTCCGCCCTGTGGGTTCCAGTGATCAAACTCAGGTCGCCAGGCCTGGCTGCGAGCACCCTTACCCACGCAGCCGTCTCAATGGCCCTATCTGGACATTCTATGAGACGTGAGCTGGAGGTGGAGCCATGAGCAGGCCGTGTCAGAGACAGAGCCATGGATGCCCCGGGCAGCCATCCCTCTCAGCCTCAGCATCTCCGCTCCAGCCAGTGCCCAGGAGAGCTCGCTGGGGTGCCACATCTGGGGGTGTTGCGGGTCCCTAAGTGATGATTCCGATAGAGCAAACCTCAGAAGAACTTACCAGGAAATGGTGCTTTGAGGCCTCTCAAGTACAGAGAGGCCGGTGGGAGCCCCCTCTCACAAAACCGCAGCCACGGCTTCACACGCGTGGTGTGGCCAGAATGTACCCGCGCACATGCTCTCACGCCCGCTTCTCGCTAAGCACTGGGCAGGGTGCTCTTTGCCCAGTGCCCCACGACACCCAAGCCAAATCCTGGTTACTCTTACTGAGACAAAGCAAAACAAAACCTTCCGTCCTACATCAAGGCCATCGGGTCCAAGTCTTTACACAGAGGAAGCAAAAGATTTCCTAATCTCATGCCTTAAAGAAAAATGCCAGCTATGCAGCTCCCACAGGCGCCCAGCCCAGAGGCCAAGGGCGCTCGCTGGCTCAGTCAGTACTTCCCAGCTGATCTACAATTCAATTCTCCTTTGTGCACAATCCCAGACGCTGTGTAACGGCTGCGGTCCAGGCCTTCATCCCCGGGCGTGCCACCCTTGCCTCACCCTGGAGCACTCGCTCCCTGAGCTCGTGAGCACCGAGACGGGCCAGGCTCTGGGCAGGAGACCGAGTCGGAGGTGGCCAGAGCGGAACCGTGAGACCCTCACAAGACTTCACAGGCAGCCATGATGTGCGTGGTGGCAGGGTGGCTCCCAGGAGATGGATCTGGCCTGGGGCACGAGCCCTTGGTTTCCCCGGGGACTGTCTTGTCTCCTCTTTGCCCTCTGCCCTCTCCTGATCAGGTTTACCCCGGTGTGCCCGCTCTACAGTTAGCTACGGTGTGGGTGATGTTGGTCGTCCCTGGGGCTCCTGGGAAATGGGATCGTACGTCTGCTTATGAGGGGCTACGCAAAACGCAAAAGAATAGCACGTGTTCTAACGGTTAGCCATGCTATTCAGTAAGAAAAAAAAGAGCCTGCTGTCAAGCCAAGAGGGACAATGTGTAATATAAAGTCCATTCTCTGCATACCAACTGCACCCCGTGAAATGGCCTTTTCTGCAGGTGGAGGTTAGAGAAGGGTGATGGAGATTTTGCATGGGCTGGGGTAATTCCACCCTAAGCAGCCGGTAATAGCCCAGCACGAGGCCCTGGGCTCCACCCTCCTCACCACCATGATGAGTTAACACTGCCTCTCTGTGCTGATCTGAGGCGCCTGCCTGCCCGCCAGGCCAGCACAGGTGTTGTCGGTCAGTGTCAAGGGCAGAGCGAGCTCTGCTGGGCAAAGCTGAGAGAGCTGGCGGGCTCGCCTGGCTTCGGGCAGCCACTCGCCAGCCCCTGAGGTGGGCGGGCAGCGACAGTGAGGTACCCTCCTCCCCGAGTCTGCTGATCCCTAACACACAGAGGGCGACTCCCAAAACCCAGGCCAGGGGGGTTCAGGACTTTTCCTAGTTTGCTTTTAATTGCTGCGATAACCATGGCCTAAAGCAGTGGTTCTCAACCTGTGGGTCGCGACCCTTTGTGGGTGAATGACCCTTTCCTGTGTCATCTCAGACCGTCTGCATAGCAGACATTAACGTCACGATTCCTAACAGTAGCAAGGTCACAGTTATGAAGTAGCCACGAAAATAGTTTTTTGGTTGTGGGGGTCACCACAACGTGAGGGACTGTGTTAAAGGGTCTCAGCGTCAGGGAGGTTGAGAGCCCGCGGCTTTGGGCCCTAAAGCAACTTGAGGAGGCAAGAGATTATCTGGCTTACACTTTCAGGTCGAGGTCATCGTCTCTCCGTTGAGCGAGGTCGGAGTAGGAATTCAAGGCAGGAAGTGACAAGAGAGCTGGGAAGAAGGCTGCTTACTGGCTCACTTCTCAGAGCACGCTCAGCCTGCTCTTATATACAGCCAAAGACCACCAGCCCTGGGGTGGCACCGCCCACGATGGGCTGGGTCCCCACACACCAATCATCAATCAAGACGGTGCCCCGCAGACCCGCCCACAGGCCTATCTGATAGAGGCAATTCCTCAATTGAAGTCGGGTCCTCCCACGTGGCTCTAGTTGAGCTGACAGGAGCGGTGCTAGCCGTCCGTCCGGCAGGAGGGCCTTCCTGGGGATTCGGGGTGCCCAGGACTCTCTGCTCTCAAGGTCACCTCTCTTCCTCGTTGCATCAGAATGACTCAGACTAGGGTGGCCCCGACCCAAAACATTCCAGGACGGAGCGGTGGGTGACCCGTGGGTGGGTGGAGAGCTTACAGGACAAAAGTCGCCACACATCTTAGGAAGGAAACTCGCCCGAAGAGAATGTCAACAAAGGGGGTGGCGCGTGCCACCTCCGGCAGGAATTACGACAGGCAGACCCAGGAGTGTCAAATAGGGACGGACGGCAGAGACGCAGAACGGAGCGAGGTGGAGATGCGGACGCAAAGGAAGAGCTGGGCTCAGGAAAAAGAACTAAAAGTATCGCAAAAGTACATAAAGTAGGTCGCTGCAAAATAACAAAAATGTGGGAACGTGTTTTGATGGGTTGTCTTTTTTTTTTCTTTTTTGATAGAATATGAAAACACAGAATAATACATTAGACCAAAACTTAATTTCTTTTTAAACCCTCTTGGAGACAGAGTCTCCTGTAGCCTAGGCTGGCATCATTCTGTATACCTGAGCTTCGCTTTGAACACCTGAGCCCCCGGCCTCCGTTGCACTGAGATGACAGGTGTTTGCGTTCAAAGATAACAAAGGACCGCCGCGCTCATGGGCTCACGGCAGCTGTGGCCGCCCGCGTGAGGCCTGCACGTTATCAAGCATGGGGTGGGATAGGATTCGTGAGTCCCCCACCCCTGACTCGGGAACTTTGGACAGTAGGTGCTTCTGGGGAAGGGAGAGTCAGTTTTCCTTATGGGTGTGGCTCCTGGTAGGTCAACTGCTCTCCAGGGGATAGTCCCACCCTTAGGACACTGTGGGTGTCACTGAATACGACGAAGAAGACAGGAAGTTGGAGGACTCAGGGAGGTGGGGGTGTACCTGGCAGGAGTTGGGGTGAATATGATCAAAATCTCCTGGATGAAATTCTCAAAGAATTAATATTTTTCAAGTTATTGTTTAGACAATAGAAGGTTAAACACATAACAGATGCTGATTGGAATCAGTAAGTATGGGACTGGAGAGATGCCTCAGCGGTTAAGAGCACTGGCGGCTCTTCCAGAGGACCCAGGTTCGATTCCCAGCACTTACCTAGCAGCTCATACCTGTCTGTGACTCCAGTTCCAGGGAATCTGATACCCTTACAGACAGACATACATGCAAGCAAAACACCACCACATGCAAGCAAAACACCACTGCACGTGAAAATAAGCATTTTTTCAAAGTTTCTTTTTTTTTTTTTTTAAATCAGTACACGTGAAGGAGCTGCGATTGCTCCCGGTAAGTAGACAAGAATGCAAAATAAATACGGGAGTTTAAAGTTAGATTGCTGGGCACAGAGGCAGAGGCAGGCTGATCTCTGTGAGTGTGGGGTGCACACAGTGAGTTCCAGGACAGCCAGAGCTACGGAGTGAGACCCTGTCTCGGAAAACAAACAAAAAAAACCACCATGAGCAAATAAATACATACACATACATACATGCATTAAGTTAGACAACATGGAAGGCAGGAGCAGGAGAAGCAGTGTCTGGATGGTAAGAGTGCCAGGAAGACAGAAAGACACGGATTGACACCATTTGAGTAAAAAGCATACATTTCTCACAACCTGGAAAAGATGAAGGGTCTCAGCTACTAACAAGGAATAAGTTGGAAATGCTTGTGCATCATGAACTATCATAGACAAAGGGAAGTTTCTAAATGTCTCCAGAAGGTCAGAATCACAGTAGTGTCACCAGTACCTGTGTCTCTGTCTTCAGCAGAAACCACAGATTTTTTTTTTTTTATGGTGGGTGACACACGCCACATCATGTACGTGGAGGTCAGAGGACAGCCTGGGGTCTGGGGATCAAGTTCAGGTCGCCAGGCCTGGCGGCAAGCGCCTTAGCTCACTGAGCCGTCTCGCTGGCCCAGAAATTACGGAAATTTTTACTGCTATGGTTGTAAATGTCTCAAAATAAATTTCACGCTCAGGGCTTCAAAATTATGATCGCTATTAGGTGCTGTTGGCACTCCTTATTAATGAATCAATAAGCTAAGTACATGTTTGACTCCATTACCGATTTCTTCTTTCGGGGGCTTGAGATAGAGGCTTACTATGTAGTCTAGTCTAGCCTACAACTCTCTGTGTGACCCAGACTGAGCTTGTGACCCCTTGCCTCAGCCTCCCAAGTACCAAAATCACAGGCACGCCTCTCCGGCCTTAGTACCACTTTCCGAAGAGGTGTATTATAATACCCTCCGGACTCCTATGCACTCTGTGCATGTAACATTTTTCGGAGAAAAGATCTGTAGGTTTCACGCTGTTACCCAAAGGGTCCGTGGTGCATGCACGCTCAGGAACAGACAGTGACTCTAAAGACTGGATGCCACAGACTGCCTCTGCCTCCCCCCCCGTACTGTGTTGTCCTGCAGACCCCAATATGCCTTTCTCTTTCCGGTGAGCTCTTACGTGGCACAGTGGTGCCGCATTTCCTTGGGTCCTCAGAACCGAGAACAGGACTCAGCACCCACTGAGCCATTGACTGTAGAGGATCCACTGTGTATGGGAAGCTTGCGTCCTACTGGGTCAAACCAAGGCAGGAAACTCATTCATTTGCTAGTTTGGGCCTTCACTCATTGGTTTCTGCAAAGAACAAGACCTGCTCACTGCCGGCTGCTCTGGGGACCACAGGGAGGAGGAGGGAAGAGAAGTCAGTCCTCATTCCCAGCAACCCTTTGTGGACCCTTTGTGGGCAGAAGAGAATTGTTTTTGAATGATTGCAAATGGGTGAGGCCACTTGTTCTGGAAAGACAGGTGATGGAGAAAGCTAATTCTCACCTATCAGCTTTTTCTGTAAACGGTGCCAAGAGAAACTAAGCTCAGGGCTACAAAACATAGAAAAGAAAGCTGATCAGTGATGGAGCACACACCTTTAATCCCAGCACTTGGGAGGCAGAGACAGGCAGCTCTCTGTGAGTTCGAGGCCAGCCTGGTCTGCAGAGTGAGTTCCAGGACAGCTAGGGTCACAACAGAGAAACCCTGTCTCGAAAAACCTAGATAGACAGATAAAATGTAGAAAAGATTGTTTTTGTTTGTTTTTTTAATTGTTGAGACAGAGCCTTGTTATGTAGCCCAGACTGGCCTCAAATTTACAGAGATCTACCTGCTTCTGCCTCCACAGTGCCAAGGCCGTTTTTTTTATTTTTGTTGCAAAATGGAGCTCTATGTTTTCCAGGCTGGCTTCTAACTCAGCTCATAGCCAATGATGATCTTGAACTTCTTCTGAGTGTCAGGATTTGAGGACATGTATCCCTGCTCCAGGTTCATTCAGTGCTGGAGACTGAACCCATGACTCCGTGAATGCTAGGCAAGTTCCTTACCAACTGAGCTACAGAGAAGCAAGTCTATGAAGTTCTCCTAAAGACAGTTTACCTTGATGTAGCTACTGGTTTGGCCTAGCGAGCCTTGAGATGAGGTGGACCCTCCATTGTCCCAGGTGTTTCGGGGTGGGCTCCCGCAGTCGTAGAATGGATGTTGGCTCTCTCTGGAGTTCCTTCTCTGGTTCAAAGACTCTATGATGTCATCACTTAGTTACAATGGCCAAGAGTACCTGGGTACTTTGGGGCTCCTTTTCCTTGTAAGATCAGAACTAGGCAAGAAGGCTGGATGACCTCCTCAAACCTGCATACATGTGCTGAGAGACCCAGGGAGGGGCTGGCAGTACGGGAGGCTGGACCTGTGGAACGGGTCAGCTGTCCAAAGGGGATGCAGCAGACTCAGAGGGAAGGGGGATGGAGAGCTGAGGGTGTGGGACCCAGTAAAGGCAACAAGGACAGTTCCCAGCTGATAAAAGACAAAACCTGATGAGGGCCCAGTAAAGTTGGGAGGTGAGCCACCAGGAGGCAGAAACGGGAGAGTCAACAGGAGTTCAAGGCCAACCTTGACTGACTCAAAAAGACCAAAGGGTGCGCTGGTGCGATGGTTCAAGCCAGTAGAAGGGCTTGCCACCAAGCCGATCCAGAACCCACGTGGTAGAAAGAGAGAATTGATTCCAGAAAGTTGCCCTCCAACCTACACACACACATGCACACACACAAATGTGAACACACGCACACATATACACACACATACACACACATGCACACACACATGAACACATATACACACGCACATACACATACACATACACAAATATACACACACATACACATACACGCACACATGAACACATGCACACATATACACACACATATACACATGCACACACACACGTGAACACATATACACACACACATACACATGCACATACACATACACAAGCACATACACATATATACACACACACGCACACATGAACACATGCACACATATACACACGCACACACATGCACACACACACGTGAACACATATACACACACATACACACGCACGTACACACGCACATACACAGACACGCACATGTGAACACACATACACATATACACACACACGTGAATACACGCACACATATACACACATACACACACTTTCGGACACACACAAAATAAATAAAAATGTGAGAACTCAAAAACCAAAAGAGGGAGCTGGAGAGGTGGCTCAGTGGTTAAGAGCACTGGCTGCTCTTGCAGAGGACACAGGTTCAGTTCCCAGCACCCACACAGCAGCTCACAACTGTCTGGCTCTAGTTCCAGGGGACCCGATGCCTCTTCTAGTCTCGTGGGCGCCAGGCACGCACATGCTGCACACGCATATGCGCAACGCAAAACATCCATACATGTAAAATAAATCTTTTTTTACGGAGGAAAGGAAATCGGGGGGGGGTGATTTCCCCAAAGTGACATTATATCCAAATACAAAAATAAATGCAACTCCTGTAACACTTCCCCAGAGAGACACAGCTTTAAGGCACAGAAAAGGTTAACCGTGCCACCGAGGACCTGTTCATGGAGCTAGCATCGTTAAGTGTTTACTGTTTCAGAAAGCATTCCTTAGCTCCTCATCCGACCCCAGCCCTGGCTGGCCTCTCTCTCCTTGGGACCCGGCTGCTCTCATTCTGTGTGCCCACACCCACCGAGTCAGCACATGACAATCCTTCATCCTCTTAGGAAGAGGATGAGCCACCCAGCACTCGGGAGGCAGAGGCAGGTGGATCTCTGTGAGTTCGAGGCCAGCCTGGTCTACAGAGTGAGTTCCAGGACAACCCAGGGTTAGAACAGAGAGACCCTGTCCCAAAAAAAACAAACAAAAATCATATCCCTCTCCAGTAAATATTTAATCAGAATGAGTCTTGGGTTCGCTCTGACAACTGAGAGAAGATATGTCTAGCAACAAGCTTCCAATCTACCGGACCAGAGACGGTCATGGAGTCTTGCAACAGGAGCGAAAGTGCAGGCTGCTCAGAGAAGAGCCGGAGTGAGGAGAAAGGTTGGCTCCTGGAGAAGGGCCAGGGACACATCAGCTCTAGAGTTCTAGATGGAGGGTTCAGGAAGACAGGGTGGGCATGAGGACCCCGCCTCACATCAAAAGAGGGCTGCAGAGGAGGAGAAAGGATCCGGGGGCTGGGGAGACAGGAGAGGGCTTGTCTCCAACATCAGGACCTGAGTTCCATCCATAGGTAAAGATTCCCAGTATGCCTGTAAGGTTGGGAGGTGGAGACAGGAGGATGCCTGGGGCTTGCTGGACAGCCAGGCTCAACAGTGTACCCCAGGTCCCCCTGAGGGACCCTGTTCCAAAGGACTATGGATGGCATTTCTCAGGGTGACACTGAGGTTGTCCTTTGCCCTCCATACATATATGCACACATACACATGAACACCCACATGATCATACACACACATGCGCACACAAACAGGTGTGTGAACACCCCACACAAGTATACTCACCTACACACAAACACACGTGCATTTGCATGCACACACACACAGACACGCACATGACTTCCAGCTGACTCCAATTCAAGAATAAAATCCTAGGGTCAGGTGGTCAATGCTCAGGTGCTGGAAGTATCTGTTGTAGGAGTTTATGTTTAGCTGTGTTTAAAATATTGTTTTGTGCGCTGTTGGGGGAGGGGCTGCCTAGGTCTTGGTGTTTTGTATGGTCTGCAGGTGTTGGATTCATGTGTGGGATGTTTGCTTGCTTGTGTCTGCACGTGCTGCCAGTAGAACACCTGAGGAGTTCTGTATCAATAAAACACCTGAGCTCAGACGCTTGGGGTTCCATTGTCCAGTGTGGCGCTGACCGAGACGGTGGCTCCCTCTGCTGAGGTCTGGCAGGGCATGCACATATGAATGAGCCTCCTCGTCACCCTTGGTGAGCTGCCACAGTAGGTGTAGTGCTAAAAGTATTTCACTTCGGTCAAGTGACATCTGGATCGTCTGTTCCAAATGATTCCTTCTGTTGGCAGGAAGTCCGGACTAAAGACTTGGCTCCAGCTGGGGCGGTGGTGGCGCACGCCTTTAATTCCAGCACTCGGGAGGCAGAGGCAGGCGGATCTCTGTGAGTTTGAGACCAGCCAGGTCTACAGAGTGAGTTCCAGGACAGCTGGGACTACAACAGAGAAACCCTGTCTCAAAAAAAAAAAAAAAAAGAAAAAGAAAAAGAAAAGAGGAGGAGTTGGCTCCAAAGCACCTTCTGACTCTACGGGTCCCTTATTCTCCTGGCAGGACATGGAGACAGCAACGAGCCTCTCAGGAGAAATGTCAATACTCCACACCAAGTTTCTTGCAAACCCAGGTTTCTTTTATTCGCTGACTGCGTTTTGTACGCCTAATGGCCCTTGGGATAAACACGACAGCAGTGACACTGTATCACGTGACATGACAAACAGAACCCGAGCGGTGTCCCAACCGGCAATACACTCACGGGGACTGACACCCCAGGGTGCTCACAGAGCTCCAGGGCAGTGGGCTCCTCCATGCTCAAGAGGAGTGTGCCAAAGGCCTCGTCCTCCCAGCCTGTGGAGCCAACGTGACCAGGGAGGCCATGTCAAGCTAGATGCCCTAGTTCACCAGGAGTCTTTCTCCCTCTCAGGGCTTCATCCGTAAGCCTCAGGCCCAGTCTCCCGTCAGAGGTAGCTTAGTGCCGTGGAGGAACTGAGCCGCCGGCCACGGGCAGATTGAGACCAGAGGCCCTGAGACCGGAAGCTATCGAGAGCCGATGATGTGTCCTCAACTGAAAAATTTGCCAAAAAGGGGATTCTCTTGGGCCAGGTCCTTTGAGTCAAAAGTCAGCCCATCTTTGGCCAAAACACGCCAAACGGAGGTGTCCCTGAGTGCCACTGGATGCCTAGAGCACTGCGAACCTGGAGAAGGTGGTCGTCAGTCAGCCGGGGACCCCTAGTTCTCCTGCTGCTGCTGCTGCAGCCGCTTGGCTACCGCTGTGATCAGAGCCGCCCCCTTCCCGCTGCCATCTTCTGACAACATGAAAGTCACGTCACACTGGGGGGCCAGTTCCTTCACGGTCTCCTGCAGTATCCGGGAGAAGCTGGGACAAAGAGGAAGACACCACATCAGCCCCTGCAGTGGGTTGGCGCACTGCACTCCCGGGACCACGCTTTCCTTCCTGTCCTTATGGGAGACCCCCACTCTCCTCGGCCGAGTGTGGTCCAGTGCGGCGGTAGCTGGAGGGTTTTCACGCGGCAGACTGGGGAGACTCACTCCTAGTTCTGAGGGCTTTTATTGCTAAGGGCTGTGGAACTCCAACACCTTTTAAAAAGATTGTATGATTTCTTTCTAGCCTCTGGTCTGTGTCTTAGCTCAAGGAAGAGATTTGGAGATGGCGAGATGGCTCAGAGGTGCTTGCCACCAAGGCCTGGTGACCTGAGTTCGAATCCTGGGCCCATGTGGTGATAGGAGAAAACTGATTCCTGTGTATCCTGTGTATGTTCATACGTACTACATGCATATGAGAAAATAAATGTAAAAATATTCAAAAGCTGTATTTGTAGAAACCAAACTGCAAAATGTGTGTCACCCGAGGGACACAGAGAAAGCTGTAAGCCAGCGATCAGCAGCACACTTCATAAGCCTGTCCAAACACCAAACACCTCCTTGTCACCTAAGTAAGAAGGTGAGCATCGCACAAGGACAATGGCTTTGCTGGGAGGTGGTGGTGCATGTCTTTAATCCCAGCACTCGGGAGGCAGAGGCAGGCGGATCTGTGAGTTTGAGGCCAGCCTGGTCTACAGAGCGAGTCTTGGGACAGGCAGAGACACACAGAGAAACACTGTCTCAAAAAAGCCAATAAATACATAAATAGATAATAAATAAATAAGTAAACAAATAAACTAACAATAAACAAGTAATAGCTTCCATTAGTGAGGCTATTAAACTTACACCTCATGCCACCCTTGAGGTGACCTTTTCTGGTCCCTGTTCTACAGAAAAAGAGCCAAAGCTCCAGGCAGCCATAAAACTGGCCCCATGCCGCCTGGGCTCTGCATGGTAGAGCCAGAAGCCAGTCCTGTGATGTGGGACAGGGCTCTTCATTTCCCTCCACTGACTGAGCAGAGAAGTTACACGGCCGGAACTCTGGCCATGCTCTGTGCCCGGCCCTACGAAGCCAGCAGGCGCTGTAACCACAGCAGCATGCTCCTCTGGTGCTGGCTGTTCAATCCCCAGGCTCGATTCCGTACGAGGCAGAGCTCACTGCTGCCCTCTGGCACAGACGAGGGTCCTGGCTGGGTTTTAAAGGCTGTCTGCGAGCCTCACTCGGACAACCAGGAGGCAGTGGGCTCTACCATGCCCGGTCACCACCCCACGGGGCCACACCTTCCCGAGGGGAAGACCAGGAGGCAGTGGGCCCTGGCCACCGGCATGCCTGCCCTCCGCCCGGTCCCCACGCCCATCAGGGGCACTCACTGGGGGTGCAGCTTGTACAACGTGCCATCCACGCCCACGGTGACCTTGAAGTGCTCGAGCCCCTGGTCTTGTCTTCTCTTTTCCACGATGGCAGCCATGCCCGCGCCGCAGAGCTGGGCGGCCCTCCTCGACACGGCCCCGCAGACCTCCTTCACCACGACGCTGTCTTCGCATGTGCTGTCCAGGCCCAGCTGCTGCAGGATCTTCCTGACCTGCAGGAGGGCCAGCCGGTCACTGCGGACGAGCAGGCCGGAGCGTCAGCAGCTGCTACCCCGACCTGGACCTGATTGGCGTGATCCAGACGCTTCTTGCCTGGCAGCGCCTCAGCCAAACAAATGCTGTCGATGGCTAAGGGTGCCGTGTGGAGTGTCAGAGACGCAAGAACCCCCACCCCACCCCCACCCCCCGTGGCGTGCCGCCCCTGTGATAGGCGCACTTGGGCATCATCTCGCTAGGAGCTGATGTTAGGGTTGGCAACCAACCTAGCAGAGGCCACTTTTCCGGGGGTCTGAGGGTCAGAGCAGAAGCGATGTCCTCTTCGACAGGAGAGCTCTCTGTACACAGACCTCACAGGAACTCGGCACCGCCCCTCCCCCCATGCCACCCTCTCCCCATTCTGGAGGCCGGTTTCCTCCTGTTTCTGTTTTTACTGATTTGGGTTTTGTTACTTGCTGTGTAGCCTCTGGCTGGCCTGGCATTCACTACGAGCTCAGTCTGGCCTCCTGCCTCTACGTCTGCCTTCCACTGCTGGGACTGAAGGTGTGCTGCCAACCCAGCTGTGTATGCGCTTCAGAGACGAAACTGTGTTCTCAGCAGCAGCCTGCACAGGGCTGGGGACACTGAGCGACCAAGTGACTAAATGAATATATAGCACGTAATGACACCTTAAAGAATGGGAACCCTTGCCAGGCAGTGGTGGCACACGCTTTTAGTCCCAGCACTCAGAGGCAGAGGCAGGTGGATCTCTGTGAGTTCGAGGCCAGCCTGGTCTACAGAGCAAGTTCCAGGACAGCCAGGGCTACAAAGAGAAAACCTGTCTTGAAAAAAAAAAGGGGGGTGGTGAGGGGCAGGGGAGACCCTTCACACAGGGACTCAGCACTGGTCAGCACACAGAGAATAAGAGGCTGCTGAGTGACCGGCCCTAACGGGACGTCTAGATCACATCCCAGCCTCCCGAGGTTTAGGTACCATCTCAGATGAGGAGGCAGAAATTTTAGGGACCAGAGGTAGTGGCTGGCTACTACAGCACAACCGTTTTCTGGATGTGACTGGAGAGCTGCACACATGAGCCCATGGCAGCTGTGACTGCACGCACAATACCTGAGCACGATCCAGCCCGGAGCTGGGGGTTAACCCTTGGGCATTCTCCCAACAGAGCCACAGTTCCAGCCTTGGAAGCTGCCTTCCAGGAAGGAGTAAAGGAATACCCTCGGGAAAGCACTCCCTTTAGCAAGTGGCTCTGCTAAGTGGATAATTTGTAAGATGCAAATGACTGTGTGCAAAAAATGGGTAACTATGGTGTTGCTCGAAATAACAAAAATTCATAAATTATAACCTTGGCATCTTATCCTACAGGGGAGTTAGTAAATTATAGTATAGTAGCAGGGGAGTTTCACGCGGCCATTACACTGACGGGCAGACAAAGGGAAGTTCTCTTTCAAGAAATATTCTAACTAATCGGTGCTGACAGCACGGGATGGTCACCGAAAGCATCCGTGAGTGCTGACAGCATGGGGAAAGACGGACAGACTGAAATTCAACACTGAATTTGATCAGACAAACAGGCAACTGTGAGATTTCCAGAAAATACAAGAGGCAGCGGAGACCACCGCATGCTGTAGCCATCAGAATCTGGTTCACAGGAAACTCAGGGGGTCGGATGGCGGCTTCCTCAGCAACTGTGAGGGGGGGGGGGGTGCGCCTGCCCAGCACACCAGCCTAATAGAAGGGTCCTGTCTGCTACTAACGCAAACCAAACAAGTGCACGACTGTTCTTGTTTTTTGGCAGTTCAGGAACCAGAACTCTAAGAAGATTATTTTGAAATTAAGGTTTAACGTTAGATGTCTCGGGTATGATAACGGTACTGGGTTAGGATTCTTTTAAGAGCTCCTGTTTTAGAAGTACCTTTTGAAATATTTATAAGTGAGCTGACATACGGTGTGGCCTCTGTTTCAAATGAACCTAGCCAGAGGCTGAGCTGGGAGGGGTGTCTGACACACCCAGCTGGGTGATGGGCTGACCTTTGTTGATGGGGACACCGGGTCCCTTTCACTACTACTTCCTAGATGTTTAAATTGTTCCATAATAAAAAGTAAAACAAACAAACAGAAAACCAGAAGCCAGACATGGTAGCACACTTGTAACCCCTGCACTTGGGAGGCAGAGGCAGACCTCAGCTACTCGGTAACTTTGAGGCTGCCTGGGCTACATCAAACCCTGTCTAAAAGACAAAAAAAAAAAACCCAAAAAACAGCATTGTAAGTGAAATTTCCTATAACTAAGCACTGGATAAACAATATGCCAACTATATGTAATAGGATGGCCTGTATCACACAAGCTTGCACATATTAAAGAACTTAGGGGGAGACAGAATACATAAAGCTCAAAATAGCTGCATTTGGTAACGAGCATATGAGTGACTTTCTTTTCCAGATGTTCCTGTTACAGGTAAACCATCTCAGGAATAGAGGGGGGTTAACTTGCAGCCTAACTTAGTCCTTGAACCTCCATGGAGAACCTTTCAATTAAGTGATCTGAGGCTAATCTCCACCCCCAGGCCAGATGCTGTCCTCTGGGCTGGGATCTGAAGCAGGTGGAGAGTGGGGTGCAGTGAGGTGGGATGGCCCTGAGCAAACTCCAAGCCCACTGGAGCCTTCCTGTGTGCTCTTTATCTCTCTCTCCCTCCCTCCCTCTCACCAGGGTGTCATACTCCAGGCTGGCCTCAAACTCACTATGCAGCCAACAATGACCTTGAATTTCTGATCCTCCTGCCTCCGCTTCTGGAGTGCTGGGATTACAGGTGAGCATCATCATACCTGCTTTGTACCAAGCTGGGGATCGAACCCAGGGCGTCAAGCATGCTAGACAAATACTCTACCGACTGCGCCACATCCCCAGACTTGCCTTCATTTTCCAATCTCAAATCTTCCCACCCCTGGGGGGTGACAGTCATCCCCTTCCCCAAACACCCCATGCTAAGGGACGGAGTTTGATCATACATCACCTTTCAATCTGGGACAGGAATTTGGTTTCAAAGATCCCCCTGGTCCGCAGTCGCTCTGAAATGTGCCCTCGGAAGAGGAGCCCCTGGCGGGTAAGGTCGATCAGGATCTGCCTCACAATCTCCCCCAGGTACATGCCACTGGTCATTTTCTCATATCTGCTTGGGGAGAGGGGTAAGAGTGAGGAGGGCAGAGAAGTGGTTTCTGGGGACCCAGGCCTGGGCCTGGAAAGCATGCAGTGGCTCCCAAAGCTCAGGGTTCATAGTGGCTTGGGGAGGCTCCCTGCAATTGTCAACTAAGTGTAATACAGGGAGCAGGTTGAGGTGAGAAAGGTTGGCTCCAGAGCCACCCGGGAGCCAGCTTCCCACACCCCAGTCATGTGGCGTGAGCCCCCACTGTGAGCTTCTTCTGTAAACCAAGGAGCAAAGCCAGATTCTAAAGCCTGCAGAAGGCAGGGTCCCCCCTCGCCCCTCGCCCCACGCCCCTCCCTGGCCCCAACGCCAACTCTCCTTGGCCTCATGCTGCCACTCAGTGCTGTTGGAGATCTCTGCTGTTTATTTCCTTTGGGTTTTGGTTCTGCCTTAGACGCAGTGATATTAACTTTGCTTTTGAAGACATCTTAGTGGTCATGACAAACTCCCAACACTCAAGCGGTGCTAAAAATAATTCATCCTTTTCCCCTTTCCACAGCAATGCGTAAGGGTGCACACAGATCTGAGGGGCTCAGGGAGCGCGATCTCACCACCACGCTCCTAACTGTGCCAGGGAGCCAGACTCCCACCCACCGCAGAGGTGAGTGGGAACCCAAGTGCACCGAGAGCCAGGTACCAGCCCATGGCTTCTTACTGGCCTCCGGAGCCCCCCCAGCCTTTATGGTGCTTTATGTAATTATAAAAGGGACCCCTTTTCCTCCCTGTTTGAAACAGCAAGATGCTCGTCTTGTATTCCAGGATAATCGGCACTGACGCCTGGAGCAGATGCTAGGAGAAGAGAACTGCTCTCCGGGTTTGGGGAAATTGTTCCCGTCTCACCTCTGCTTGCCAGAATTCAAGGAGCCCTCGTCCACCTCCTTGTCATACTGGGTCCAGATGTCGTCTATGCAGCCGTTGTCCCCGAAGGCCCCCCACTCCGTGTTGATGCACATCCGCCCCTCGTCCCCTTCACCAGCTCAATGTTCCTCATCTCCTCCATGTAGCACACGTTGCTTCCTGTCCCTGGAAGGAATCGTGAAGGGACTTCAGCCCCAAAGACAACGCTAGGTCTGAGAGAGGCAGATGAGTGCCGTAAGTAAACTGGGGTCTGAGACAGAGTGGACAGGGCTCCAGATTTATGTTCAGCTGCCAGTCTTCAGCAAACGCCCTACAGAGTTGCTGTCAAGAGGAAAAACAGGGCAACATTGTTGCAGTACGCTACAATTTTTTACCCTCAATTCAGGGAAAGAGAAAGGAAGGATAGGAAGAAATCTTCCCTGCTTTCACAAGCGGCCTTGATATAGAAAGAGAGAAAGGTAGAAATCTTCACAGCCTCTTGCAGGCTGTCCTAAGCTTGAAGAGGACTAGCTGACAGCGAGTCAGACTAGCGTCTCAGCTCACGGTCTGTAAACTCAATCTCTCCACCCTTTGTTCTTTTAAGTAATGAACACATCAATGACAGCAACCCCACCAATGAACCACCAACCAACACCCATCCCAACTCTCCAGGCTTCAGATCTTTTATGCCCTAAACCAAAAGTTCCCATGAACCCATGTGGCACATGGTCCCAAGAACAAGCTACACGTGCCAGGGCAACTGCACCTAACCAGATCATAGCTACCTGCGCCAACCATTCCAAATCCAACTCGTAAACATCTACCATAGCTGGAGTGGGAACGCAAACCTAATCCAAACGCCATTTCGAGTTTTTAAAGAAACCAAAATAACAAAAGCTTCTTCCAAGTGTTTCACTCCACAACATTTGTCTCCACATGTCAAGTAGCCAGTGAATGATACTCTCCATCTTCAGTAGCAGCAACAGCATCCTCATCCGCATATTCCCCATCACCCCACCATCATTCCCATCACCCCACTATCATCATCCCTATCACCCCACCATCATCATCCCCATCACCCTATCATCATCCCCATCACCCCATCATCATCCCCATCACCCTATCATCATCCCCATCATCCCCATCACCCCACCATCATCATCCCCATCACCCCATCATCATCCTCGTCACCCCACCATCATCCCCATCACCCCACCATCATCCCCATCACCCCATCCATCATCATCCCCATCACCCCACCATCATCCCCATCACCCCACCATCATCCCCATCACCCCACCATCATCCCCATTACCCCATCATCATCACCCCACCATCATCCCCACCCCATCCATCATCCCCATCATCCCCATCATCATCATCCCCATCACCCCACTATCATCATCCCCATTACCCCACCATCATCCCCATTACCCCATCATCATCCCCATCACCCCACCATCATCATCCCCATCACCCCACCATCATCTCCATCACCCCACCATCATCCCCATTACCCCACCATCATCCCCATTACCCCATCATCATCCTCATCACCACACCATCATCCCCATCATCATCATCCCCATCACCCCACTATCATCATCCCCATTACCCCACCATCATCCCCATCACCCCACCATCATCCCCATCACCCCACCATCATCCCCATTACCCCATCATCATTCTCATCACACCATCATCCCCATCATCATCATCCCCATCACCACACCATCATCATCCCCATTACCCCATCATCATCCCCGTCACCCCACCATCATCCCCATTACCCCATCATCATCCCCGTCACCCCACCATCATCATCCTCATCACCCATCATCATCATCCCCATCACCCTATCGCCATCCCCATCACCCCATCATCATCCCCATCACCCCACCATCATCATTCCCATCACCCCATCATCATCCCCGTCACCCCACCATCATCCCCATTACCCCATCATCATCCCCGTCACCCCACCATCATCATCCTCATCACCTCATCATCATCCCCATCAGCCTATCATCATCCCCATCACCCCACCCATCATCATCCCCATTACCCCATCATCATCCCCATCATCCCCATCATGATCATCCCCATCACCACAACATCATCCCCATCACCCCACCATCATCATTCCCATCACCCCATCATCATCCCCGTCACCCCACCATCATCCCCATTACCCCATCATCATCCCCGTCACCCCACCATCATTATCCTCATCACCTCATCATCATCCCCATCAGCCTATCATCATCCCCATCACCCCACCATCATCATCCCCATTACCCCATCATCATCCCCATCATCCCCATCATGATCATCCCCATCACCACAACATCATCCCCATCACCCCACCATCATCATTCCCATCACCCCATCATCATCCCCGTCACCCCACCATCATCCCCATCACCCCCATCAGCAGCAGGATCAGCATCAGCGTCATCGCCATCCCCATCACTATAACCAGCATCACTGTCCGCATCTCTCTCCACACCACCCTCCCATCGCCGCCATCACCCTCAGTAGTGTCCCCATCATTTTCATCATTGACATCATCACCACGCCCGTCCTGCCTATCACCATCAGCATCACCGTCATCCCTACCGTCATTATCAATGTCACCATCATGTCTGTCACAGACCCCTGGATCTGACACAAGCTCCCTACGGATGAGCAAACTCAGGCGCTCCGCAATATGTAGCCTGCCCAAGCTCACACGCGTGCAGGTGGGAGTCTGAGGGCGTGCACTGAAGACATATCCAGGATCGTCATTTGCTTCTTTGCTTCCTGCTCTTGCTCGGTGAGCCCAGACAAGCCCAGAGCTACTCCTCCAGGTTCGGTTACTGCTCACCTGTGCCGGTCACCTCAAGGGCCGTGATGCTCACCTTCGCTCTTTAAATCCCACCTGGCCTGCCTCTTAGAGAAACGTCTCCCTCCGGAAACTGTTCTTGATTTTGGACCACTGCCAGGCTGCTTCTAGAAGCATCTAAAGGGCCTGTATCACCTCAGACTCCCTTCCTCCACCTAAGTTTCCTTTCACCTCCCGCCCTTCGCATACATCCAAAGAGTCAGAAGAATCCAGGCGACAGTGGCGTGGGTAGTAGAGTCAGAACCCAGCTCCGCAGCCTCAGGCCACCATGTCCAACAGTGTCCTCCTTCCTTCCAAGACACCAGGCCTCAGAGCCGTAAGTAGAACGAAGGGAAGGAAGGGGAGACACAGTAATGGGGTGAGTATAATTACAGCACACTGTATAAAAGTATAAAAATGTCCAAATCATGGAGGGAAAAAAGCGAGGAAAGAAAACTCCTTCTTCGTGTATCTTCTCCATCCTCAAGGAAAAGAATGACCTCGGCTTAGAACCTTAGTGAGGAAGGCCCTGGAGACTTGGGGACTAGCCGCCTAGGGCCCTGCACTGAATCACACCCATCTCTCGAGTAGCCTCTGGCGACAGAGCAGTGGCCCCGCCCCCCTCAGGGGAACCGGTGGGGTCAGGCCTGACCACTCACCTGCAATCAAGCCAATCTCACAGTTGGGATCTTCATAGCCGCACGTCATCATGGTCCCCACCGTGTCATTCACGATTGCAACTATGTCCAGGTCAAACTCCTGCAAAGGAGGCAAGCAGCTGTCCTGGCAGCAGAATGCGCAAGGGGCACCCGGGGCCAAAGCAGACCGAGACCTGTGTCACGGGGCCAGGGCATCCCTCGGGGTCGGGGAGGGGGGAGGGGAAGGGCACGGGGGATGGGGGCATGGTCTGGCATGGGTCTCCCCACCACAGCCTACATTTCTCCTCTTGATGGCTTCTCTGAGCATGTCCACCACATCCTCCCCTTCACAGTCGGTGGCCTTGAAGCCTTTGGTCCATCCGACAAGAGTCCCCTGAAACAGAGAAGGGGACGGACGGCACTTGAGCGGCGGGTCTCTGGGTCACAGAGCATCTTAGGTCCAACAGACACAAGGTGCTGGGTCTGACTGTGGCTGGGACATGGGTGCTCTTGGCCCGCTTCTCCCGCTCCTGTCCCAGCGTGGTCCTCCGCAGCTCTGCAGAGGAGAGTCAGGCGTGTCCCTGTCACTGCTACACAGAGTCCATGTCTGGAGTCAGAGACATCCCACCTCTACTGTAGCCCATGGCAGACGGAGGTGTTCACAGAGGTAGCTACAGAATGTCAGCTGAGCACCACTGCACAACGGACAGCGCCATCCCATCCCCCAACGGTAGTGAGAGGATGTACTATCTTATCCATCATTATCAAAGTTAATACGAATCAGAACAGCCTCACTGCCAGGAAACGTGGAGCCTTGGAGAGCTGTGTTCACCACACACTTTTAAACAAAAGCTATTAAAACACAGGTAGAAAACTAGTCTGTTTGTTTGTTTGTTTATTTATTTATTTATTTATTTATTTTTATTTTTGGTTTTTTTGAGACAGGGTTTCTCTGCTGTAACCCTGGCTGTCCTGGAACTCACTCTGTAGACCAGGCTGGCCTTGAACTCACAGAGATCCACCTGCCTCTGCCTCCCGAGTGCTGGGATCAAAAGCGTGGGCCACCACTGCCTGGCTAGGGTAAGTTCTTTAGCCTCTCTGTGGTCTGGTTTCCTCATTTAAGACTGTGGTTGGGACTGGAGAAAGGAGTCGGCAGTTAAGAGTGTTTGCTGTTCTTGCGAAGGACTCAGGTTTAGTTAACAGAATCCACATCCTGATTCATGATCACCCATAACTCCAGTCCCTGGGCAGCTGACACCCTTTTCTGACCTTGACACCTGCACACACGTGGTGCACAGGCATGCACACACACACACAAACACACACAGACACTTAAAAATAAATTAATCTTTATAAAATGAGGGTTAAAATTCTGCTTATTTTGTAGGCATGTCTGTGGGTTTTTTAATTTCTGTGCAATTCTACTCGACTATTTTGCTCAGTGAAAGAACGTAACAGCTCCGCATTCCGTGCTCTAGGAAGCTTCTCCACAGCGTGTCAGTGAGCGAGGGAAACAAACGGCAGCAACTTACACAAAATGTAAATTTGCTTATTTCAAAGTACACGTAGGCAGAGAGAAAAGGGTTTGCAGGGAGCTCACTGAATTTACAGTAGCAATTATTCCTCCAGGGGACGAGGAGCTCGAGGGGGATTTATTCTTATTGGCAACATTTTAGTTTTTTGTTTTTGTTTTAAACAAAACTAATGCACTCGTGCTATTGTTGCCACTGAGAATAAATATACTGCCAGGCAGGTGGCGCACGCCTTTAATCCCTAGCACCATCAAAAACAAAACCCAGTGTGAGTGGTGACACAGAGGAGCCTGAGGCCCCAGGCCAGCGGTGTGCCTGGGAGGGAGAGCTGTCTCACCTTGTCGATGCACGTCTGTCTGCAGGGAAAGGAGAAGGTGAAGCCCAAGGGCAGCTGGGCCCCCTTGAGGCCCATGTAGTCCAGGAAGTCAGCGATGCACTGCACGATGTGGTCAAACAGCTGCAGGGAGAGGGTAGCGTTCAGGCGAGGTGGGCGCTGACGGGTGTGGCGGCTGGCACCCGGGCCGAACACTCACCTCCTCGCCAGTGCCCTGCATGATCTCCAGGGGGATGGCAAAGATCTTGTTGTACATTCGCACCGACCTCCGTCTGATCTTTACCAGGAGGACTCGGAAGTTAGTTCCCCCCAGATCCAGGGCGAGGAACTTCCCTTTTTCTGCGGGAGAGAAAGTGGAGGCTGCACCTTACCCGCACGTGCTGAGCAGGGGCACCTGTTGGGCATTTGGAGGAAGAACTGAGCCCCCATCCCACCTCACCCCCACCGGCAGAAGGGAGCCCCTGCTCCTGGCCTCCTAGACAAAGAAGCTTCAGGAACAGCTGGCACCTTGAACCTATCTTAGGCTGGAACATATTTTTTAGTCCCTATTTCCTGAAGACCCAGGCGCCAGACACACCCGCCTGCATCTGAGAAACAGCTTCTCGTCCTGAGCCTCTTTCCATGTGTACAGAGAGAGGAGGTTGGCCTTGAAGGGTTCTTCCAGCTCTGAACCCCATTAAACGGGTCCCAGGCACTGTGTCACAGCTTCTGGCACAGAATAGGCTGTGCTGAACCTGGCCTGGGCCAGCTACCTGAGTGCACCGACTCTGGAGAGCATTTCCACCTGTATAAACAGTCCGCTGCAACTTTCACCATAAGCACGAACCAATTCTTTTATTATTGCGTGCACGTGTGTGCATGATATGGGGGTGGGGGGTGCCATGGCACATGTTTGGAGGTCAGAGAACAACTTAGTATCCGTTCTCTCCTTCCACCCCCACATGTGATCGTGGGACCGAACTCGGGTCGCCAGGCTTGGACAAGTGAGCACCTGTACCTCCCAGCCATCTCACGGATATAAACCAATTCTTGTCCCTCCTCCGCAGCCCCCATGTCCCCTGGCCGGGAAACCGCCTCCAGCCCTGCATCATGGAGCCGTGCGGGTCCCGACTGCAGGACTCTCCTTCCTCTGCCTCCTGTCTGCCTCCATCAGAGCCTGGTCTACACACCCTCTCATTGCTCTCCATCTACCCGCTCAGTTCTAACTAACCACACTGCTCTTTCTGTTTCTCAAGACTGCCAAAGACATCATTCCAGCCACCTCTGTTTTCCTTCCTAGCACTTGTGACTTCCTGGTACCCGTGCCATTTACATTTCCACGGTCTGCCCGCTGCCTAAGCCGCATCCCTGAGGACAGGGACCGCTCTGTCCCTGTGCCTAGAACAGAGCCTGACATGAGGTCGCTGCTTCATGGAGACCTGAGGAACAAGGGTAGAGGAAGTAAAGGGTCTTCTTCTATTTTTCCATAAACTGGAAGGATTTGGGCTCCAGAAATCTCTTCGTTCTTAAGAGACTCAGTGTATGGTCCCCGGAGCTGATCAGCCTGCGGCATCCCGGAAATGGGAACACTCCCTTTTCGGGTGATGCGCAAAGTGCTCCGTGAGGAAAACATAACAGCATCCAGAGCGAATGTAAGGGCTGAGCATCAGCAGGCAGGACGCTCAGCGGGTAAAGGCGCTTGATGACCTGAGTTTGACCCTCAGAAGCCACAGGGTGGAAGGAGAGAAACAACTCCCACAAGTTGTCCTCTGACTCCACGTGTGTGCTGTGGCATGTGAACACGCACTTCCAATAACAAATAAAAGTAAAATATATATTAATATAAATATACAACATAAATATACATAATATATACTGTATATTTATATTATACATTTATATAATATATTTATATATTATATATATATAACAGAAGTATATATTATAAGCTATACATATATAATGTTTTAAGAGACGCACCAAGGGCAATCAGCAAAGGCAGTTATTCCAAGTAGAGGCTCTGAGAGTCGCAGAGGTGAGGCAGCTTTGTGTAGAAGCCACCCACTGCTCAGTGGTTGCCCTCAGCTGAGCACAGAGGAGCAGCAGGATCAAGAGTTGGAGAAGTCAGGCGGAAAGCAGCGAGGAGGAGCATGACACAAACCCCAGAAGAGCCCCAGCCAGAGAATGCCCCGAAGGCCCACACGAGCCCAGGGGTCCAGAGGGAGACTCAGGGGTGGCACAGGGATGCCTGCTGGCTCACAGCATGAGGTTCACACCTGTTCTCACCTGCACCAGAACACACGCACACTTGCACACGCATGTACACATACATATGCAGACATGCACGCACGCACACACATGCACACACTCATGTATACACACACATAAATGCACACACATGTACATACATGCACACATGCATGCACATGCACACACAGACACACTCATGCATATACACACATGCACACATCCATGCATTCATGGACACACACATGCATGCACATGCACACAGACACATACACACACACACACATTTAACCAACTCACACAGCTCCAGGGCAAACTCTACCGACTGCCCCGTCTCCTCACCCCAGGCTCTAACACTGCATTTGCAGAGTGCAAACGGAGCAGGTGCCTGTACCAACCTACCCGTGCCGTCAGGCATCCCATAGACATAGGTGGGGAGCATCTTCACCGTGGCCTGAGCATGGGTGTTTTTCTTCAGCCCGAACTCTAGCTCGGTCCGCATCTTGTCACGCACACCCATGAGCTGCTCGCGGGTCAGCTGGAACAAAGCCAGCACCTTGTCGATGTGCTTCCGCTGGGCCTGCACACGAGAGGCTACCGCGGTCACCATGGCGGCCCCCTTGGTGCTGCCGCTCTCTGACAGGAGGAATCGGACGTCACAGTTTGGGACCAGTTTCCTCACCACCTTGTGCAGGCGTTTGGGGTACCTGAAGACAGACGTGACAGTCAAACACCGAACAGTCACAGAAGCTGGGTCTGGCCGACGGTAACAGGCATAGGACATGCGGGTGGTGGGTCCTAGAGGCCCTGTAGTTAGACAGGGTGGGGTGGGCCACAACTGGGGCAGTAGAAAGGGCACTTTGGGAGCTAAGAAAGTGCTGACGTTCCAATCCAAAGGCCATGTGCATGGACAGCGTGATGGAATATGTCACCTCTGTCCGAAGGGGAAGGGTCTGCTTGCTCAGCCCTTTCTAGGGCGTTTGCTCCTGGCTTCCAACATCACCTCTGTTAGCTAAAGGGTCTCACTCTGAATCCTCCTGAGAAATCTTCATTTCCCCACGTCTTCCTAGCAGGATCTGGCAAGCT
Source organism: Cricetomys ansorgei (assembly GCA_026225945.1). NCBI lineage: Eukaryota > Metazoa > Chordata > Mammalia > Rodentia > Nesomyidae > Cricetomys > Cricetomys ansorgei. Next base: position 2,596,277 of record JAMJFZ010003544.1, read on the forward strand.
CTGCCACCAGTGACTTTCCCGGTCAATAACTAGGTATTTCTGACTTTCCAGTCTTACCACGCATGGGGAGAAAGATGGCTAGAGAGATGACAGAAAGGTAGAGAGGTAGGTAGGTAGGTAGTAACTAAACAGATACACAGAAAGGCAGGCAGAAAGGCACATGAAAGATGGATGAATGAGCACACTGATGGGCATATGCATGGATGGCTGGATAGACAGACAGACAGACAGACAGACAGACAATGGCCTTTCTAATTAGACAACTGCTTTAACAGACTTCCCTTTCTTTTTTGCTCCCTTGAAATAGGTCTTGCTGCATAGCCCAGGCTGGCCTCAAGCCTGTTCTTTTCCTGCCTGCTTACAGTGGAGATCTCCACTGCTCTTCCCTCCACATGCCCCGGAGAGCCTGCTGCTGGCCAACCCTCTGAGTTCTGGGATTACTGGTATGTACCGCCTCATCCAGCTAACGGCCAATCTCTTGAAGACTGATTCCCCAAAGCACCCAGCCAGCTGTGTAAATGGAGGCTCTGGTCAGCCTTCCCCTAGAAATCTTAGGACCGTTAAGAGGGAGCTGATTCCAGATGCCCAGATATGCAACACAGACCCGAGGGAGGACCAGGGCTCACTGACAGGGGAGAGTCGGCGGTGGGATGCAGGCTGGCATGTGGGCTGGGATGCGGGCTGGGAGGCGGCACTCACTGAGGGTGTGTCTTGTAGAGGGTTCCGTCCATGCCCACTGTGGTGCGGAGCCGGGTCAGCTTCTTGTTCTCTCGGAGGCGGGTCAGGATGGCCGCCAGCGCAGCTGCGCAGAGATTGGCCGAGCGGAAGGAGACGATGGTGCACACGTGCTGGACAGCAATGCAGTCTGACTCAGAGGGGTCCAGGCCCAAATCCACCAGGATCTCTCTCGTATTGGCCAGGCCTTCTTTATACCTAGCCAGGGGACGGGAATGAGAGGAGCACACTTCTCCGCGCTGTGGGCGGCAGGATCGCGTGCGCACAGCACAGCATAGCCAGAAACATCAGCACCGAGAGCAGCAGCTACCGTTGGCTAAGCACTGAGTGCCAGGTGCATGCTAAGGCTTTGGCGTTCGTGTCAAGTCCCTGCTCACAAGGCTAAGTGCTGGAGCCAAGGCTTGAACTTGTGCAGCTGGATTTCAGAGCCCACACTTGTAAGCACCCTGCGTTCCACTGATACTCAGAGTCGTCCCTGCCAAGCTCCGTGCAGATGTGGGCTCTGGGCATTAGACTGACTGCGAAGCTCGGGTGACGCTAGGGACTCCACACCCAAGGAGCAGGCGTCTGACCTGACCGAGCTAAGCGCCTTCATCCGTCCGCTCACCGCTGACTGGGTCTGAGTGTACAGATCACCAGATCTACAGTGGACCCTGCTAGGAGCTGGCGGGGAAGGCTCAGGTTACCGCAGGCCTCTTAACTTTCTCCACGCTTTACAGAGCAGGTTGTGTGTAAGTGTGCGATAGGGGGTAAAGTATCCAGGACTTGACTCAAACGCCCCAAGGGATCTGTGACCCTAAAAATATTACTGGTCATTTCTCGAGGGTGAAAGGAGGCTGAAAAGCACGGCGAGAGGGCAGCTTTCTGGTGGCGCAGTCCCTGGCGGCGCAGTCCCTGGCTAATGAAACCCGCGGCAGGAATGTCTATCCTGTCTGGAGCCATGCCTGGGAAGGAGGAAGGCCTCGCCCCCACTGCTGCTCTGTCGCCCGGCCACCAACCCAGCCCTCCCTCCGCAAGGGCAAGGCAGGGGGGACGCGGGCAGCTTACTTCTCCATAGCAGCCACGTGCTGTGTTTCGATCTTGCCCTTGGTGTGGAGAGCGGAGGACTTTGCGCCCCCGAACAGGAGACCAGCTTTGGCCATCTTCAGCAAGATGAGCCTGACCAGCTCCCCCATGTACAGCCCGCTGATCATCTTCTCGAACCTGCGACGGGGCGATGGGTCAGTGGAAGGGGCACCGCGGGCTAAGCAGCAGCAGTTCCCAAACGCCAACACGCATCAAATAGCCCTGGCAATGGGGGAGCCCTTCCTGCTTTGGTCGTAAGGAGCCATGATGTTGCAAACTTCTGCTGTTTTCCTACGGTCACTGGACCATACCCCAGCCAGAGCAGAGTCTCAGAGGCTTCAAACTCCCAGAAGCAGAAACTCCCAGAGCTTCTGGCTCAGGGGACCTGGTGCTGAGACTTCAATCCGGAGTGTCCAGTGAAGCCACTTTGCCAAAGGTGTGGTCCTCAGCCTATGTGGCACTGTTGGGAGGTTGGGGGCCTCATGAAAAGTCACTTGCCATCAGGAGCGTGTTCCTGAGGGGGAGAGGGGCCCGCCCTCTCTCTTCTCCTCTCTCTGTGTTACACCCAGCCATGAGGTAAACGGCCTCCTCCACCACCTACTTCCACCATAACACACTGACTGGCCACAGCTGGCTACGATGGGACCTCAAAAGCTGTGAGCCAGGCGAGCCTCCCAGGCTGACCGGCTCAGGTACTTGTGACGGTAGCAGAAAGCTGACTGACATAAAGCTGGGAGAGCCCCAGAGAAGGCCCCCCACATGGAAGGGAGCCCCCAGAAGGCAGCTTTCACCTCTACTGAGCCTCCACACCAGACAACTGCTAATTGTCCCCTAGTCCAAATAACAACATAATTGTCAGCCTGCAAATATAGTGAGATGGAAAATCCAGGACCGCCTGTCTCAAAACCAACTGTAAGTGTTGCAGTATAAAAACTCTCAGGCCACTGGGGCTAGAGATACAGCCCAGCAGTTAAGAGCATCTGAAGTCAGTTCCTAGCGCCCGGATCAGACAGCTCACAGCCACCTGTGACTCCAGTTGGGGGGTGTCCACCGCCCTCTTCTGGTCTCTGTGGGCACAGAGTGACCTGCACTCACACCTGCACACGTGCATGTGTACACACACAAAAAAACTAACAAAGGTAAATATTGTTTAAAAACAATCATCTTAGAACACTGAATAAACAGAAGGCAAGCAAATGAAATTCAGGTTTGATTTAAGGGAGTGGAGTTTCTTTCTTTCTTTTATTTTGCTTTTTGAGACAGGGTTTCTCTGGGTAGCTCTGACTGTTTCAGAACTTGTTCTATAGACCAGGCTGGCCTCAGACTCAGAGATCTGCCTCTGCCTTCCAAGTGCTGGGATTAAAGGTGTGCACCACCACTGCCCAGCCTGGAATGCCTTTAAATGAGTCAGAGACAAATGAAGACGATAGTCTAAGGAGCACTACAGCCTTGGCTTGTGACAGCTCACAGCTACAGGGAAGTCGGTGTACGCACGGCCCAGGCGTAGCCAGGGTAGATGCATTGAGCTGCGAAAGACATGCAAGGCGCTGCATGTTGAAGGACAGCAGAGCCAGCTGATAGGGAGCCTTGAGTAAGCTCAGCTCACAGCCAGGGGCTACCACCATAGGCGCCAGAGCAGCTGTTCCACAGGGGCCGTAGCCCAAGCTAAATAGGGTGTGGCTAAGAAGTGGCCGCTGTGAGGTGACAGAGATTGGGGAGCCCCAGGGACGCGCACACATGAGGCCCTGGGCGGGGCCTGTGCTTCTCGGGCCTGGCTCTCCCGTGCCCACTCACCCACACGCTCTGAGAGGGCAGAAGTGTGTCGTTTGGCTCACAGACTTATCGGTAGAGCCTTGGATGCTCACGCGTGCTCCAGAACTACGGACTGCGTGAGAACTGGGGTCACGACCTAGGGGACTGACTGGCTGCGGGCTTGGGGGGCTGACCAGTCACAAGTAGAAGCCTTCTCTCTGACCTTCCCAGGTACAGAGAGAGGCTGAGTGAGCAGGGACGTCTGGTTCTGACGCCTCCGTGATAGCAAGGGGGGACTCACAGTTGCTTCCCGGGATTGAGGGAGCCGAGGTCCAGCTCTCTGTCAAACTCTGTGCGGATGTCCTCCAGAGCCCCGTCGTCCCCGAAGGCCCCCCACTCCGTGTTGATGCACATCCGCCCCTCGTCGCCTTCCACCAGGTCGATGTTGCTCATGTCCTCCATGTAGCATGCGTTGGTGCCCGTGCCTGGGAGTCGGGTCGGAGAGAACACTCAGAGAGAAAGGGCCTGGCTGGGTACGCCAGGAGAAGAGCACCCCATCCTGAGAGCGCTTCTCTGCCCACTGGCTCTGGAGGTGGGAGCCGCTCTGGCAAGCCTGGGCTCCCGGGAGCGAGGCCCACACACGCAGCCCGCGCCCCTCCCTCGGCAAACGGTGGTCCTCAGTGCAGCAGCGAGTGGAGGCAGTTGTGAGGCCGTCCCTCCTGAACATGCGTCAACCCGAACACACACGCCAGGGGAGAGGAGCCAAGCCAACCGCGTGAATTTTAAAATGTAGGCAAATAAGTGCTCAGCGACAGACTTCTTTATGTTTTCCCTAAGCTACCTCGTTCCTTTCTATTTCACACTAAAACTGTTTTTTTTTTTTTTTAGTTGGGGGTGGGGGGGTACGTGTATCTGCGAGTACAGGTGGCTGCGGAGTCCAGAAGAGGGTGTCAGGTCCCCAGACACGCGTGAGCCGCCTGAGAGTGCCAGGTGGAACTCTCCACGCAGTGCGTGCGCTCACGGGCTGGGCCGTCTCTCCAGCACACGCTGCTGCCCCCTCAGGACTGCCATCCCCTGAGAAAGCCACGCCCCACACACCGGAGGCCTGGGGAGTGGCTAGAAATGGGCACACCTTTTTGAGCCTTTCTGGGATGTCGGAAATATTTTAAAGTGAGAATGAATTGAGTGTTTACGAAGTTCTGAAAATGTATGGGGAAAAAAAATCATTAAATTACATATCTGAAGCCAGAGAAATGTTATGCCTCAGTAAAGCTGCTTTGGAATTGTATTCCTCCACCGTGTAATGTTTTCCACGACTGAGCCCCGGTCTGAGCATTTTAAATAGCAACATGAAGCGTGAGAAATGTAAAAATGTAGGCGATAACACCGCGTTTGTGAGAAGCTTTTCTCAGACAAGTGTGGGGCAATGCTCAGGCATAAGACTCAATCCGTGGTCCCAGACACAGCCCCAGACAGACAGAGGGACAACAGGAGGGGATGCCGTGCCTGGCAAGTGCCTGTCCCCATGTGAACTGGGGGGTCTTGGAAATGTTAGGCTTCAAGCTGCTCAGGTGGACAGAGGAATGGTAAGCTATTAAAGAGCAACCTGGGAGCCAAGGACGGTAATGTGTGCACAGGTACACGTATACACACACACACACATACACACACACATACACACACACACAAGCGCGCGTGCACCCGTAATCCAGATAGGAGGATCATGAGTTCAAAGCCAGCCTAGTCCATATATAAAACTGTGTCTCAAAATATTGCTTGGCTTTATTGAATCTCCAACTGCCCTCTCGCAGTCTCTCCCGCTGCTGCACGCCTGCCACATCGAAAACTCGTGTCTCAGGCCTCTCTGCGCCTCTCCTGGAAGACAGTTCGACCTGGCCTCTGAACTGTTACCTGCTTCTACCCTTGTCTTGGGGAAATCAGCCTCACAACTGCAGTCCAACTGAGACAGGATCTCACTCTTAAGCCCAGGCTAGCCTGAAACTCACTAAGTAGCCCAGGCTGGCATCAGAGTCATAGCACTCTTCCTGCCTCCAACCCATGAGGGCTGAGGTGACAGATGGGTACTATTATGTCCGCTTCTCAACGTGCACAGGAGAGTAGAGGGAGCTTCACTGTGAGTCAGCACAGGCCCAGCACAACATGTTGTGAAGAGATGAGAGGGAAGGAGGGGGCCGAGGAAGGAAGGGGGTAGGATGGAAGGAGGAAGGGAAGAGGAGGGAGAGAGGATGGATAGATGGTGGGAGGGAGGGAAGTGAGGAGGGTGGGTAGAGGGAAGGAAGGAAGGAAAGGAGGGAAGGAGGGAAGGAGGAAGGAAGGAAAGGAGGGAAGGAGGAAGGAAGGAAGGAAGGTAGGTAGGTAGGTAGATGGGTAAGTAGAGGAAGAATGAATCGATGGTAGGTTTCCCATCTCTCTGTGTTGCTTTCCTGAAAAGTGGAAGCACCCTTCATATTTATTTGTATTTTGCTAAAGCTCAGCCCCTAACTAGCCTCCTCTCCCACAGCCAGGACACCAAGTCCATTGACTTACCAATGATAACGCCGACTTCACAGCTGGGATCATCGTAAGCACACGTCATCATGGTCCCCACGGTGTCATTAACCAAGGCCAGGATGTCCACGTCCAGGTCCTGGTGAGCACAGGGTCCCAAGGGTATCAGGGATGGGAAGCTGTATTCCCCCCACAACACACACACACACCGAAACAGTGAGCCTCACTAGACACTGCCTGCAAGGAACAAGGCCTTGTGAAGGTTCCGGGGTTAGGGGAGGAGCGGGGAGCCTGTGTTCCTGCCTTAAAGGAATGACTTCTGGAAAGGGGAACTATGGGGACAGCCCCTGGTCTCTACCCCTGGGGGACACAGTAGAAGACATGTGTCCTGGGGAAATTGTATCTCTAAGAGAAAAATGCCAGTCCTGGCCCGAAGGACGCTGCCAGCCAGCAAGCATGGCCTCGACCAGGACCTCTCTCTCCCAGTGCCTTCTTTCCTACATGGATTTCCTGTTCCATTCAGTCAACTCCTGCCATTACACCAGCCCACCCCCACATGCATGGAGCATGTAAGAGCATGGAGCTCTTACTTTTGACACTATATAAGTCACTGTAAAATATTGTCGAAAAGTAGAAGTGGAAAATGGAATATGGAGCTAGACCAGAAAGCGTGTTCCTTGGGTCCTTCAGTTTATGTGTGTTTTGTTGGGCGGTTGGGCGGTTGGGAGGATGGTTGGTTGGGTGGTTGGGTAGTTGGGAGGTTGGGTGGTTGGGAGGTTGGGTGGTTGGGAGGTTGGGCGGTTGGGCGGTTGGGTAGTTGGGAGGTTGGGCGGTTGGGAGGTTGGGTGGTTGGGAGGTTGGGTGTTGGGAGGGATAGGAATGGACCCCAAGGCCTGCGCATGTGCTTTGCCACCACTGCATCCCATCCTAAAGAGGAGGGAAGGTGAGGCTCACACACAGCCACAGCCCAAGCCCTCCTGAGGGGCTGTGATGACCAGGAACCCAGGAAATGAAAGGCTGTCTCTGTGGTTCTGCAGAGGGCCTGTATAAACTGTGTTCATCCGCATACACTGGGACTCTCTCTGCACTACCAAGTTCTCCTTCAGGTGCAGCCCAAGGGTCAAGGACTGGGAGGCTCCACCCCAGGCCTAGTCCCTCACCTTGTGCCTCTTCATGGCCTGGGCCAGGCGGCCCACCACGTCTGTGTCCTGAACTCCCCGGGCCTTGAACTTCTTGGTCCAGGAAAGCAGGAAGCCCTGTGAGGACGCATCAGGTCAGTGTAAGATTGCTCAGGCTGAACTGTGCAGACTGAACTGTGCCCATGCTCTCGTGCTCCCGGCCCCATGGCTCTCTTCTCCAAGGTCAATCACTCTGATTCTTTTGGTTTTCATTTTGTTTCTAATTGATGCATAATAATTGCATGGATTTATGGGGTTTGCTGGGCTTCAAAATAGGATCCAATCAGCGAAATCTGCATAATCACCACAAAGAGCTACGGGGTGTGTGGGGAGACTCATCCAGATTTCACAAACAAGGGGGATGTGTGCAGTCTGTCTTTCTGTGCCTGGCTCATTTCACTGAATTTCATGTTTCTCCACATTCCCACAAATGACAGAAAGTCATCCTTTTGATGGCTGAGTAGTATTCCATTGTGCACAGGTACCTTTTCTCTATCTGCTCATCAGCTGAGCCACGCTTGGGTTGATTCCCTATCTCACAAAGATTTTTTTAAACGTTGCCTTGGGGGAATATTTTCGTAACTGAAGCCTCTTTCTTTATACCTTTTATCTCAGTCATGGGAAGCACAATTGCTGAAGAGTCGGAACTCCAACTCCTCAGACATCGGAGCCTCAGGGTTTTCATCTGTGTAACAGAACCCCCCCACACCCCTCCTGACCCACCTCTCCCCCGCTCCATCCCACCCCACCCTCACCCCCACATGCACAGGGAAATGACTCCTCTCAAAATATCCTGGTGGGGGGGTTACATGTAGTTTGTGAGAATGCGTGATTTGTGGGTCCCAAACAGAGCCGAACGTGGTGTTACCTTGTAAGAACTTCCTGGAGAACCTAATTTCAACTTGGGAAAAAAACGGTTCTCAAGTTGAACGATCAATTATTTACAAATGATATTTCTCATCTGAAATCTGAAGGAATTACAGATTTGTTTGTTTTTTTTCAGATGAGAAGAGAACTTGGAGGTAAACAGTTGCCCTGGTCCATCCACCCTGTCGGGAGCAGCTAAGCCGGAGTTCCCAACTCCCTCTTCCAGTTCCCTCCTCGTGGACAGAGAACTAAAGACAGGAAATTACTCAGGTCTCCTATGAGCTCCAGAGAGCAGAACTCAGACTTGTAATGGGGCCCCAAGGCTGTTTTCTGCGCCACACTGCCACCGTGTGGCCCCTGCCCTAACTTCTGCTGACACTGGAGATGAAATGGCTTCTCCCTTTCAGGTCCTAGGAGGCAGAGGCTAGCAGATCCCCTGTGACTCTGACTCCTGGTACCCTAGCCATGTGCACTCAGGGTCCACTGCAGACCCGCTGACTACGGGGTCCAGCAAGCCCTCCTGAGGGCTGCCTAATGCTCTCTGGATGTTAAGCACAGAAGCAAGACCTGTGTCACCCAGTTATCTCTTGCACACTAGCAAAAAACAGAGAGACCAACAGACTGCAATTCCATGGTGCTCCAAGCCACGGGCCTTACCTCCTCCAACTTAGTCTGCCTGCAGGGAAAAGAGAAAGTAAAGCCCAGAGGCAGCTTCTTATGCTTCAGATCTTTGGTCTTCATGAAATCCGCCAGGCAGTCAGCCACGTAGTCAAAGAGCTGCGGGAGAGAGCACAGGCGCAGGGCTTAGGCACTGCCTTGTGGCCAGTGCTCGGGCCCGTCCCTCCGACTGGTACCTCTGTGCCGTTCCCGCGGGTGATTTCGTTGGGCATTGGGTAAAACTGACTCTCCATTTGGACGTTCTGCTTCCCCTCTTCAGAGACCTGCACCTTCAAGACCCGAAACTTGGATCCTCCGAGATCCAGTGACAGGAATTCTCCGTTTTCTATGAGAAACAAAACCTGTCACCATTCGGTGACGATCTCTCCTTTGGGACAGGCTGGACATGCAGCGAGTGCAGCCACACAGCCCTTGTGGGTCAGTGTCACCTTCCCACTTGCTTGAGGGTTGGGGCGTCATATGGTCTTCAGTGTGCACCGTGAGGCAGTGGGCAGGGGTGGGGGGTGCGGGGTGAGCCCGAGTCTGCCTGACCCTGCTCCGCTTGCTCACGCTGGAGAGAACGAGCAAGAGGACAAGCAGTTCACTGGGAAGAGGCACACGTGAACCCACCTCGTGAGGGGCTCTGAGAAAGGAGCCTTGAGGGCGGAGCCTATTCCAGCACGCTGTATCTAGGAAGAAAGCTGTTGCGCCAACACCAGGGAAACTCAGATAGAGGCAGGAGGACAGAGGGTACCGCACAGAGACGTCAGCCTCACGCAAGCCTCGGTCCCCAGAGGGACACACGCCAGGAGGGGAGGGCCGGAGGGCGCCAAGGCTACTTTATTTTGGGGACCACCACCTCTCCGATGGGAGCAGATGGTCCAGCACCCCAGCTGGCCCGAGAAGGGGGCTACGAAAGAAGACCAAGAACGATGCCTGTGATGGGGAGGCAGCCCACCCTGATGACACCTACGAGGGACCCTCGCCTGTGCCTCGGGGGTCGGCTACACGCATGGGAAGTACACCTCCAGACACAGGAGTGTTTATAAGGAGCTGTCTATGCCTGTAAAGTGGTTTCACATGTCAGGTGTGCACAAGGAAGGGAATTCCATGCCTGCAAACCCAAACGACAGCGTGTGATGTCACATGATGGCGACCTCAGCTACCTGTACATGGAGGGTCAGCTGCACAGTCTTCCGCTCCTAGTGAACCAGGAAATCTAATGCAGAGGAACACCGCCACAGACAGTAAAAGCAGACTCGGGGAGGAAGCTCGCAGGGCCACGCCCACCCCACCGCCCCACCCTCTCAAACTGAGGGCACGGAGGTCCCTGCTTTAGGCTTTCCATGAAATGTGGGGTGCCTCCTTTCCAGCCCCCACCTTCTTGCACAATGAACATGCCTGCGCTATGCTCCAGAGCTTCCTCTCCTCTGGCAATCCAAGAGTTAAAGGCCGAGGCTTAGCTGGCCAGAACTGTGCTGTGCAAACTGTCACAGGTACCTCTCTGGGAACCCAGCTGGCAAGCAGATGTGGCTGTGGAAGGACCTGGAACTCTGCATTCCTAAACACACCTCCGGCTAGCCGAGCTGTCAATCATTTATAGACCCAGCCAGCTGGACTTTTGTATGGTGGAGGCATCTAGAGATTATCTCCCTAGATTAGCACAGAAAGGAGCCCAAGGGAGAGTTTTAAGGTCTATTGCTGGGCCAAGGAATCCAGGTGCAAAACCTCACATCTGTCCCCAGCAGGAGGCTGGGTGTGTGCTACCGGTGTGGAAGTCACGCAAACATTCACAGAGCGCCTTCTCTGTATCAGTGCCAGGTGCCAGCGGGACAAGAAGACAGGGCGTGAGCCATGGGGAGCTTATCAGAAGCAGTGCTAGATAGGACAAGTGCTCTGCTCAGGAGGCTGGGGAGAGGTTACACATGGGAGGTGAAAGCCAGCTGCCCTGAAGGCAAAAGAAAGCAGAGTGTGAGGAGGGAGTCAGGCAGCCAGGGAAGGGAGGAAGGAGCATGTGTCCCCACCACAGGGGGTGGGAGTGAGCCCCAGAAAGAGTCTAAGGAGAGGCCAAATCTGATTGAGAGCTTGGAAAAGCTGGCCTCCAGCCAGAGCGGGTGGCCCTGCTTCAGCTATGGAGGTGGCGAGCTTAGACCTGGTCAGTGTCAGTTCCTCCCTCTGCCGTGTATCTCGCTCTTATCACTGTGCAAACACCGCTCTCTGTGACTCAAGATGCCATTCCATGGAAACCTTGTGGTATGATCCATTCCACGTGGTGTGAAGAGGAAGGACTTCCTGGACCCTGGGGCTGGAGGCAGGGCTGGGGGTGGGGTGGGGTGGGGGCTGCCCAGGCAGAGCAAGAGAACTGAGTAAGAAGGAAAAAAAAAACCCCTCTGTGGGGCTGCAGAGAGGGCTCTGCTGGTAAAGTGATTGCCACGCGGGCATAAGGACCTGAGTTTGGTTCCCAGCACCTATGTAAAAGCCAGGCATCGTGGTAAGTGTCTATAACCCCATCGCTGAGGAGGCAGAGGCAGGAGGATCCCTGAGGTGTGGTGGTCATCCAGTCTAGCTAGTCAGCGAGCTCTAGGTCCAGTAAGAGACAAATACAGTTGAGAAGCAATTGAGGAAATCACCTGATATCAACTTCTGTCCTCCATACTCACATGCGCACACAGCCACGCTCACACACATGTGCACCTGTACACACACCAACACTCACACACATGTGCACCTGTACACACACCAACACTCACACACATGTGCACCTGTACACGCACCAACTCTCACATGTGTGCACCTGTACACACACCGACACTCACACACATGTGCACCTGTACACACACCAACACTCATTCACATGTGCACCTGTACACACACCCACACTCACTCACATGTGTGCACCTGTACACACACCGACACACACACACACGTGCACCTGTACACACACTGACACTCACACACATGTGCCTGTGCACACACCAACACTCATACACATGTGCACCTGTACACACATCCATGCTCACACACGTGTGCCTGTGCACACACAGGCATGAGCAAAAGAAAGCAGCCTCCCAAGAGGGGGGATGGATTCCCCTCCCTAAGTCACTGCCAGGGCCTGTGCCTCAGCCCCCTTCCCATTTCCCAGGGCAGTGTCCCCTAAGGGCACCCTGTTTCTGGGCACCCACACTCCCCAGACAAAGGCCTGGGAACCATGTCTAGGAAATGCCTAGGACCTACAATTCTTATGGCGTGGCAAGTATGAATCCCAGGTCCTTCTGCAGCCCTGGAGCCCATCAACGTGGTCTGAGTGACGCCATCAGGGCTTTAACACTCACCCTGAAGCCCACCAAAGGGTGAGCAGAGGCCAAGGAGAGAGCCTGCTTTGTAGGAACAAAACCATACGTTACAACCCTGAGACTCGCTTCCCTTGCACTGCCTGGGCGGCTGGGGAGGAGGCGGACAAAAAGTGCCACGAAGCACTCGCTTTGGGACGAGGTCTTAGCTCCAGGACTAAGAGACCGAGAGGCCAGTGAGGCTCAGAAGGTCACCCCTCAGACAGGTTCAGAGCAAGAACTACAGAGTAGGCAGACCCAGGAGGGTTTTACGGGAAACAGGTACATTTCTGAGACAGAAGCCACGAGGATTAGGAGAGTTTGTTTGGTTCTGTTAGTAACTGTGAAATCCCTTATCTAGCTCACAGAACTATGGAGAACTGGAGACAACATTTAAAGCATTTTTTTTTACCTCTGTGTGTGTGTGTGTGTGTGTGTGTGTGTGTGTGTGTGTGTCTGCCAGTGTACACGTACCACGGCATGTGTGTAGAGGGCTTAGAGGACAACCTCAGGTGCGTGTCCCCTCCTTCCGCCTTGCCTGAGGCAGGGTTCCTTGTTGGCTGCTGTGTACACAGGCTAGCCGGCCCGAGCTCTTCCGGAAATCCTCCCTTCTTTCTAGAAGAGTGCTGAGATTACAGACATGCGCTACTGAGTCAGGCTTTATGTGGGTTCCGGGGATCCAAACGCATATCGTGGCGACAAGTGTTTTACCAACTGAGCCATCTCCCCAGATCCATTTGAGAGGCTTTTAAAACACCCCAACCTAGCCATGTGCTGTGATCCATTAGCCTGATCTATGTATCATGTTCTAGGCCGGCCAGGACTACATAGCAAAACACCTACACGCATGCACGCTCCATTCGTATGACCTCGTCGGATCTCGAGGGTGGGCCTCCAAAAACAGCACCCTGATTTGGATATCAAACTGAGAGTCCAGAGAAGCAGTAAACACGGAAAGGGCTTTTCCTGAGGTCCTCTCCTCTACCTCTCCTCCAGCTCTGCCAGAGAGTCACATACCCGATTGTACTAGTTCACTGCTGTTGGGGCGGCAAGGAGGCATATTCAAAGGTGCAATCCCTGCCAGCTCTTAGCAGAGGGAACCGAGGTCATGGCCAGCACCATATTGGACAGTGTAAGTGTCTGAGCTCAGGTGTCTTTATTTATTCTTCCGGAACTCCGCAGGTGGTCTACTGATAGCACGTGCAGATCATGAGCAAGCAAACATCCCCCCACAGAAATCCAATGCCTGCAGACAGTACAGAACGCCAAGACCTAGGCAGCCCCTCACCCAACAGTGCACAAGACGATTATTTTATACATAACTAAAAACAAACTTCCACAACACTTGATGGCTTCCCTCCTATCAACATGTCACCAAGAATAAACTCACAGGTTAGAGACTGTGAGTCTCAAACCTCAGCACCTAAAGACACTCCATCCCACGCTTGTATCTGCCCTGCTCGTCGCGCCCACCAAATCACTACTACCGACACTGCCTAGAGCCCTCCCTTTCCTCGCCCCCCTGAGGAGGGCATTTAGGTCACAACCAGCCGGCCGTTGCGTGTGGCTCCTGTGAGCATGGACACATTGATGGACTACGCGCTCTCTCCCGCAGCTCTGTCTGTTGTTGTTCACTTCAGCAAACTTAAGGACCCAGTCTTGGGGCGGGGGAGGGCAGAAAGTCCCTTGGCTCTTCCTACAGATGGGCATGATGCTCTGACTGTACTCTTCTACTGATGCGGACCACAGAACGGTGGTCCTAGGGTTTGCCAAGGGCATCTGGTTATTGGGGACTCTGGGCCCCGGGACCTAAGTGCCACAGAGTGCCATAGCACCACGTCACGTGATGATGTAATGGCCGTGCACTGATACAGTGTATCAGGCAATGATACAGTGTACCAGGTAATGAGAGGCCGTCCGAGGACAGTGAGTCAGGGTGTGTGTCTCCCGGCTTGAAGAGAAGGAAGCTGTAGAATTTGTGAGTCTGGTCTCTAAACTCTCCGGAGCCGCCCCGCGGCCAGCAGTCTCTCCAAGGCCGCCGTCCCCTGCCTTGGAGCCACACCCAGCCAGGTTAGGAGGACTTAGCCCTGCTGTTCCTCATCACCCCACACACACCCTATGACTCAGGTGTCAGATGGCCCTGGATGACCTTCAAGGACCACAGTGCCCTCGGCACTCTCCTCTAGTGTCAGAGGCACGGCCCAGATTGCACAGTAGGGCTACACCGCTTCACACCGTATGTTCCTCTAGGTCAGCGGTTCTCAACCTGTGGGCCGTGACTCCTTGGGGGGTTGAACCACCCTTTCACAGGGGTCACCTAAGACCATCTACATACCAGACATTTACATTATGATCCATAATAGTAGCAAAATTACAGTTATGAAGTAGTGATGAAAATAGTTTTACGGTTGGGGGTATCACCACAGCATGAGGGTGGCAGCGTTAGGAAGGTTGAGAACCATCGCTCTAGGGGTTACACAGCCCACAAGCACCAACCTACAGGAAAGGGTGCAACGTCTCCCCCATCACTGTGTCCAGGGCCTCTCACCTAGCAAGCCAAGCTACTCTGATCCAAGCATTGCTCCCAGAATCCTGTTAGTCCAATCGAAGGTCCCCTAAATATACTCCAAGCTTCAAGCTTCAGTCTTTGTTCCTTCAACAGCTCGAAAGCTGTGAGCACTGAACACCCTGGAACTGGGAGAGCCTCTTGCTTCCCAGTCAGACCTAGCAACAGCTGTCACCCACGATGTTCTGGAAGAATCACATACAGGGAGACCCTAGCATTCCACGAAGACACTGTATGCTCAAGAAGAAATAGCACTTCTCTTTTTTCTAGTGGCTTTGCCAGAGCTGAGGGTGGAGAGTGGGTGGGAGCTCATGGATCCTTCCAGAGAACACTAGGCTATGATGGCTGGCAAAGTAATACCCCATTCCCCACAGCACTGGTTCTCACCCTTCCTGGGGCTGCAACCCTTTAACACAGTTCCTCATGCTGTGGTGACCCCCAAACCATAAAATGATTTTCGTTGCTACTTCGTAACTTAATGTTGCTGCTTTTGTGAATCTTGATGTAAGTATCTGATACGCAGACGGTCTCAGGCGACCCCTGTGAAAGGGTCATTCGATCTGCAAAGGGGCGGCGACCCACAGGTTGAGAACGGCTGCCCTGGCGATCCCTGTCCTAATCCCTGGGTCATGTGCCTGTGTGAGGGCATGGCACATGGCAAAGGGGAATTAAGGTTGCAGATTGCAGGCAGAATCAGAATCGCTCATCAGCTGACCCGTACACTGGGAAATTAGCTGGATCGTCTGAGTGGGCCCGATGTAATCACAGGGCCTTCGGATATGGAAGAGGGAGGCAGAGGGCCAGAATCAGAGATGGATAGAAAGGGGCACAGGGCAAGGAATGGGGGTGCTTTTAGAAGCTGGAAAAGGCAAGGGAACAGTCTTCCCTTCACCGCCCCTAAAGCCTTCGGAAGGAGCACAGTCCTGCTGACAGCTTGAGTTTAGCCCAGCAAGGCCCATTTCAAACTTCGGAACTATGGCAGAATGTGTTAGACCACAAAGCCCGTGGGAATGTTCCCAGAGTCTCCAGGAGCTGAAAGCTCCCGAGTGTTCAGGAGCTGCCACAGGCAGACCTTATGCTCAGGCAAACATGGAACCCAGGTCCCTGTGCAGACTGCTGGGCCATCTCCTGGGCCTGGGAGGACTACAGAGTTCCCTGGCTCATCACCAAGAGCAGAACAGCAACAGGAACCCAATACATAGGAGCTGGGAGTTGCCTCAGTGATAGGGACTTGCCTGGCCTGGCCAAGGGTTCGATACCCAATTCAGCATCTAGATATGCCAACTCTCCCATTTGACAGATGAAGAAACAAGGCTACGCACTGCCTGAAGTCACTAAGGAGTGACAGAGCTGGGCCGGGAGCGCAGGTCCCCTGGACTGCCACTTTGTACTACTTCACCACACACTGTCTTTCACTATTTCTAGCCTGGAATCTCCGGGCCTAAGGGAGAAGGTACATACCACTCATTCAACACGCGCGTCAGCGGCTAGCATTTGTCGAGCGCTCAGAACAATGTGCTAACCACACCCTGGCTTCTGGAGGCTGTCACCCACAACTGTGACAAGGGTTCTGATAAGCCATCCAATTATGGGGACACTTCCACGAGAGAGACAGTGAGCGATATCTGGGAAGTAACTTGGAAAGCTAAGGTGTCGCTCACAGGAACAAGAATGGGGCAGCAGGGGAGCAAATGGAAGGAGAGAGAGGTCACAGTGGGCAGAGGGAAACCAAATGGCCTCTGCCTGTGAGACCCAAAAGTGTTCAGCTAGCAGGACTGAGGCAGACAGAGGTGGGGGAGGCTAGGGGAGGGTAGGGGAGGCTGGGGGAGTGTAGGGGAGATTGGAAGGGGCAAGCAACTGGTACCCATCAGCTAAAGAGCTGGCATGGGAAGGGAGTGAAGGGTCCTGGTCAGCCTGAGCCACACTCACCGGAGCCGTCTGGGATGGCCCTGACGAACGTGGGCAGCATCTTCACCGAGGCGGTGGGGTGGGTGTCCTTCCCCAGCCCTTTCTCCATCTCAGCCTGGAACCGGGTCATGATGTCCACGAGGGTCTCGTCTGAGAGCCGCATGTGATACAGGAACCTGTCCACCTGGAACAGATGCTGGGTTGGCCAGGGCTGGCTACCTGGGGGGAGGGGAGTGCTTGCCCTCCCGGCTGAGGGCGTGAAGCTCCAGTTCTAGCAAGCAGCTGCACTCCTGGCTCTGGGGACGGCTTTGTCGCACACACGCCTGAGGTCCCTTACCTGTGCTTCTCCATTCGCTGGGGCAACAGGTAGGAGAACAGAACGGGAGACTGAGGCAGGCAGACTGATTCCTCGGAAGGACAAACTGAGGAGGAAGTGCCTCTCCACTGCGGTCGGGGGGTGCACTTCTAACCCCCAATCCAGGACCCTTGCCATGTAGCACCGAGCTGTACCCTGAACCTCGGGTTCCTAAACTTTCTTTTCCTGTTTTTTTGAGACAAGTCTCACTGTGCAGCCACGTAAACCAGGGTAGCCTCGAACTTGCTAAGATGCCCAGGATGGCCTCAAAATAGTGATCCTCCTGCCTCTGCCTCCTTCCTGGGATTGAAATATGTGTCACTATGCCTTGCTTACCATGGAAGCTCTCTTCCATCCAACCAGTATATCCAAACACATTTCTTTTTGCTTATTGGCATCTAGAAAATTCAGAACTAAATTTGATTTCCAATTGCAACCTTTCTCTAAGTTTCTATTTTAGTTTAAGTGAGACAGTGATGTCGTCCCAATTCAGGCAAGGTTTGGTTCTGCTTTTTGAGACAGAGGCTCACTAATTAGAAGTCTAATGTCTAAAGCCACATCAAAGCCTGGGGTGGTTACACATATCAGTGATTCTAGCATACAGGAGTTAGAGATAGGAGGATCAGGAGCTCAGGACCATCTTAGGTCAGCTTGGGCTACACGGGCCTCAAAAACACAAAAAAAATCATGACAAATTGTTATTGGAAACAAGATGTCATTTCAGCAGCCAGGACTGAGGCAGAGGACCACTGCCCCACTGTTGGGGGCTGGAGAGACGGCTCAGCAGTTAAATGCACCGGCTGCTCTTCCAGAGGACCTGAGTTCAATTCCAGCACCCACATGGCGGCTCACAACTGTCTGTAATTCCAGTTCCAGGGGATCTGACACCCTTACACCAATGCGTATTATTTTTTTTTAATCACTGTAATGTGTCCTCTTAATGGTAACACGTCGTACTAGGAATGGCAGGAAAGTGTCTTAGTTGATGCCGGCAGCAGTCTCCGTTCTCAGGCTCAGGAGGATGGATTATAGACAGGCAGGAGGAGAGAGCCTGGTACATTTACTGGGCACCATCTCTTCCCATCCAGGCCCCAAGGAGGCCTGGTTCCAGGCACAATCCTGGAGGGAAAACACTAAGTCAGAGTTGTTGCATTCTTCAAGGTTGTTTTTGTGTATGTCACCCCATCAAACCTCCGTGACGCTTTAAGGTGGCCAGGTAAGCTTTAGTCTCTAGCTGAGAGATGAGAAAGGCAAGGGTCAGAGCCCCACTAGGGTAAAAGAACTGCACGACGGCACTCCACAGACATACCCACAAGCCCCACAGACAGACTGTACCAAGAAGCTCAGGCCACACATCACCTTTGACCTGGGCACAAGTGCCAGTCTTCTTCAGCCAGTCTCAGAGGACAGACGGACCAATCAAGAGACCCAAGACAGTGAAATGGCCCCATGACTCTGGGACCTTGGGGGGAACAGAGAGAGGCCAGAAAACCATCAGAGGCCCACCAACAAAAAAGGGGACAACTGAGCTTTCAGCATATTTAAGAAGATAGAATGCAACCAGGTCACGCTTCATTAGGGCTTCCTGCTCAGCTGCTAATTGGTTGGCACAAACTCACACGAATGGAGAAAATTAGGTGGGAAGGACATGACCCAAGTAATTGGGGCAGAGGAAGGATGGGATACCCTACATGGGGACTCAACCTGATCCTTTATTGTCGTGTCAAAGACCCCAGACAGAGCCCTGAACCTACTGCTCAGCCTGAGAGTAAGAAGCCTCACCAGCCAGCCACAAGCCGCCACGCTACATAAGTCATGTCTGGGATCACGTGTGAGCTGCCATCTAATGGTCACCTAGCATCTCAAGCCACTGATGCTCTTTCGGTGAGCTCCAGTCACAAGAAAAAATGTCAACTTAGCGGTTTCTCGTTTATTCTTGTATCTTCCTAGGAGGGAAGTGAGACGTACGTTAGGACAGAAAAGAAGAAGCGCCGTTTTCAATCCAGGCGTGTGTAAACAGGAACGCATATCCCAGGTGCAAGGACATGGGTGGCAGGAGCCCAGGCCCCCTGCCTCAGAGACTCCCAGACCAAAAGGGAGCAGGACAGACGACAAGCTTGAGACACTAGCGAGAGCTGATGACAGCCTTGAAGGCCAAGCCTTCTCAGTTGTAGAAGGAAGGAGCCTGCGAGCTCGGGCCAAAGGTCTCATACTACAAACTGAATCATAAACAGGTCCCACACTTTGGCCTACTGATTTCACTTCTGGAAATTTATCCTCAGAAAATCACTCCAAATAGGGAGAATAATAAATATATGCCACTGTTTGTCATAGCAATTTTTTTTTTCCATTGAGGGATTTTGGTTTGTATGTTGGGTTAAATCAGGAAGCAGTTTCAGGGGAGAACCTGAATATTGTTTTAATATAATAACATTTTAATTGTCAAAAACAAAGTTTTCTTAAGTTTCCGTATAACCAACAAGATGGGAAAAGTGAAATGTTACCAGGCACTTCTGTTGAATGGGCCGAGGGGAAGACATGGAAAGGTGATCGTGAAGATATGGAGAGAGTGCACAGGAGGCAATCGGAGCTGACGCACAACGTGCGCCAACTTAACTGTAAAAGCACACACAAGAGCGGAAGGAAGGCTGCCTATGGGGCACACGGGGGGCTTGGGACTGGAGGGAAATTAAAGGTGAGACTCCAGCTAACAGCTTCACATTTCTGCAATGTTGACTTGCTAAACTGTAAAACACACACACACACACACACACACACACACACACACACACACACACACGCACCCTGGAAGCCCAATCTGTTCTGTTCTTATGAATGAACCATCTGTGGGTCAGTGACCAGGTCCAACCCAGCATTATCAATAGGTCAAGTATGTCAATATATTGAACTGGATATGAATGTCACACAGTGACCTTCTTGTTGTCTTAATGTCATTCTGAGACTTCCAAACACGGTTCAAGAGTCTGATGAGTAATCTTTCCAGGTAAGCATGACCCAGGACCTCGACAACTCCAGAGTCAGGAAATGTGCAGACGGTTGGGTAGGAACCACTGAGAGCATCACCCGTTAGATAACACGCTTTGCCTTTTGACAAGCTGCTTTTGATCTGTGGAGGAATGTCCTCCAAGCTGTGACTTAGATCAACTACAAACCAGCCTACCCACGAGCCCAAGGGGACTGCTGGGCCCTTGCATGGGGTGGTTCCCAGGATTTCTTAACTTTCTTGCTTTCTGGTGTGGGAGAGGGACCCAATCCAGGTATTGACAAAGGCTGGCCCTTCTTCTAGAAGGATCTGGAACATATCAGTAGGGCCTGTTCCTGGGCTGGTAGATAAATTCTCCAGCCTTATCCCAGGCTAGAACAAAAGGCTGCTACAAGGAGCCAAGGCAATGAAGTGACTTTGCCAACTAAAGGGTCCAATTTCAGAGATGCCCCTTAGGGGTGGCACCTCTGCCAAGCAGGCAGAGACAGAAAGCGAGTTCCAAAGCAGGGCTGCAGAGGGCTCTACACCCCTCAAACAGTTCACAGAGCGCTCTGTGAATCCAGTCAACAAACGACAGAATAAAACAATTGTTGAAGCTGGTGAGTTTCTCCTCTTTAGCTTGCCACTGTCTCTGATTCTCACAGGAATGCAATCAGAGAGCATTACCCAGCGGCACGGAAGGGCTACAGGGGACCACACTTCCACTTTCACATTCTGGAAAGCATTTTGAAGGCTAGAAGACGCATCTGCCAAGTTCAGCTTGATCCTCATTTCACTTTTAACACCCGGGTGGCCTTGGCGGAGTCTGGCTGCCTGGAAGACTCTATTATCTGCCGATTAAGACGTTATGTGCCCTCGGTGCAGTTGTCGGCAGCGAAACAGGCCGGGCTTATTTTAGCTGCCAGGAGAAACTCTGGTTTCCACAAGTCAACTCTAGTCCACCTTGATTTTCTAGACTAGTGCCTAGGGCAAAGTAGCCAAAAACCCACACCACTAACAGGATGCCGCTGGCCAATAGCAATGTAAGAGAAAAAATACAACTGTGTTAAAATGTACACCCCAGCCACGCCTAATGGCATGACCTTGTAATTTCAGGTACTTGGGAGACTGAGGCAGTAATCTGAGACCAGTGCGGACCAGAGACCATGTCTCAAAATAATAAAATAAAACCCGCATTCCTCTTGGTGCCTTTACGTGATTTCAAACACATGAACGCTCAGGTGCATTTTTAAAAGCCTCTGGTTCTTCACAAATGACTCACCTCCACTATGGCCTCGCCCCTAAACGGCCCTGAATTGGGCGCAAAGTTCTTTGAGCTTTCTAAAAGACTTCTTTCTGTCTCCTGTGTTTGCCAAGAAGCTTTTGACTGAAAGTCAGAACTCAGGAAAGTCAGTAAGGAGACTCACTACCTCTTCCTGAGACTTCCGTTAGTATTAGCTCCTAGCGTCTTTTCTAATAAAGTCTCTTAAGTTTTTTGGTTTTTTTTTAATCTTTCCACGCTGGGGTTTGAACTCAGAACCTCATATAAGCTAGGCAGACACTCTGCCACTAGAGCTAACATCGCCCCTTCCCCGGCCCCCGGCCCCTGGCCCCCAAATCCCTTTTGATGCCAAGAGGAAACCGAGTGAGTCTGGGAGTGAAGGCTGGGCCAGACACCTCAGCTTCGGGAGTCCTTACCTTCTTGATCTGATCCTCCTTCAGCTTAGTGAAGTAAAACGCCATCAAGTGTACTGCAAACATGGTTCCGAGTTTGGTTGCTCTTGAGCCAGGCAGGGATTTCTGTACAGTCGCTGCTCCCCCTCTGCCGAGTGCTGCACACCTCGAGTTCAGGCTGGGAGCTGGGTGCTGGAACCAACTCCTCGCAGCTGCTCGGTTCAATGATTAAACCTCTCCCGTCTCTGGTACCTCTCCCTCTGCCACTCACTCAATTGTTTGATGGGAGGCTCTGGTGGGAGCTGCTGGCTGGCAGAGGAGGAGGCTGGGGACTGATGGGTTGCTTGTGTGTTTAAGAAAGGGGCACCGAAAGATCTTGTTGCTAGGCAACACTCTCAGGCCAGTGCTCCGAGCCCACTCAGCCAAGGAAAATCTTGAAAAGTTGGGGGCAAAACAAAGTGGACTTCAAGCAGCGGAGCTGCTCCGGAGGTAAATCCCAGACCAGCGTTGCTCTCTTCCCCTCAGTGGCACAAGGCAGCCTCCAGACTCCCAGTCCCTCAAGGCGCTCTCTCAACTAAGACTGAGCGGTTGGTGTCCTGGTCCTGTAGATTCCAAAGATGCTGGGCCAGTTTCTCTGCTGTGGCAGATCAGCTCTGAGCTTGGTTAATGAAAAACAATACTCAACAGTAAGCTGGACAGCCTTTATTTCACAGGGACGGGCTGGAGTGGGGAGGGTGAGAAGAGCGAAGCCGCCAGGCCTCACTGAAGTGCTGTTGCAGAGAGACACTAAGGTTGTGGGTGGGCAGGGCGCGCGGCCATTGGACACCTGGCTTTCTTGCCCACCTCCTCCATTGGTGTGAGAAGGACCTGAACAAAAGCCTTTGCACTCCTGCCAGTCACTGGCTGGCTAGTGAATTCAGTAAGACTAGCACCAACAACTACTACCGTGGATGGGGGGCGTCATCTTATGAATGGGAAAGCTGGTCCTGAAAGCTAAGTGACTTAGTCAAAATCACACTTGCAAATGCTTCAGCCAGGAAGCAACCCCGGGAGTTTGATTCCAGAGCCCAGCTCGTGACCAGTACCCAACGCTGACCCTCATTCTTCCTCTACCCAGTGCCCATCTGGTAACTACTAAGACTGCTGGGTTGAGTTTCTGCTGGCTAGAAAGCTCAACACAGAGCAGCACTTCAATAGACCCTTCCTGGCTGGGAAAGGGGTCCTTTGGAAAACAAATTCCTGACTCTATTATCCCAAACACTAATCAAATGTGCTATAAATGTGCTATAAAATTAGCTGGCTAGATGGGCTGTGGGAACCCTAATATTTTTTTTTTCTTTCTTTTTTTGGTTTTCTGAGACAGGGTTTCCTCCATGGATCCCCAACTGTCCTGGAACTCACTCTGTAGACCAGGCTGGTTTCGAACTCAGAGACCTCCCGAGTGCTAGGATTAAAGGCATATGCCACCACGATCCAGCCACCAACATTTCTTGTCTTCCACTGTTCAGGTGGCCTTTAAAAAAAGCTGTGTCATCCTGGTCGGCTCATAACTCAGCTTTTTCTGCTTATCTGCACAATCTTACCAATCAGAACAATGGCTGACTATTGCCTGGGCAGGAACCTTCCACAGCTGCCTCTTTAGAAATGACTGGAAGCCTGGCTCAGGCCAGCCTCGATTAAAGGATTACGTGCTTTCCACAGACTGACGTAACAGCCTCCCGGTGGAGGAACCTCGACCCTCTGGGTCTGCTTACCCCCAAACCATGACTTTTGTCTCTTTTGCTTACCTTATAAGTAAACAAAAGGTTAACCTTCAGTTTCCACTCAGTCCCCGAAATGCAGATCCGCAGGTACTCAGACAACGCCCTGGGCAGGCTGCCTGTCCAGGAATGAGGCTGCTACCTTAATTCCCTTCCAAGTGCCCGTGCCACCAACTGTGGCGACCCAATCCGGATGGGATCTGAGGCTATGGTGGGCAATGGGCAGAAGGAGACTGACCGCAGTCAAAGTTTCTGCGGTTTCCAGCTGCTGTGAGTCGGGCAGGGAGTCGGCCTTTGGAGTTTCACTGAGGCAAAGGACACTAGAGGCTGTTCCTGTGATACGGCATAACTACCATCTCTCACCCAAGTTCGCCAGCATCTTCCTTCCAGGTGTGAGTTAGCTGAACAACTCAAGAGGCCTGACGACTATTAAAGATCAGGTTCGTCCAGTCATCTGGACTGACATTTTAGTTTATGGTAGGAAGACAAACAATTGGGTTGGCTTCCCATTTTCTCATAGACTGTCCCTTGGCGTGTTTGGCCCTTAATAAAGCTCTAAGTCTAAGATGTCTGGGTGTTAAGCTGTAGAACATGCGTGACTGTTGTCAGTGTTGTAACAGCTAGTATTTACGCTCCATTTGACCCAGCACCTCAGCACAGAGAGGTTCTCTCTACACACAGGTCCATGTCCATAGAGCTCTGCTATAACACACATGGCCCCATCTAAGCCCAGAGCAACATCTGCTTTCCGTAAGTGCTGAGCCGGGGAGGAGAACAGACAGCCAGATAAAACCTTGCTATTTTATTTAGGAAACACATGGAGGTTACAGGTGCTTTGCGATATTAGTCCCCACAGCAACTACCACACTCTCCATTTCACAGAGGGAGGAGTAGAGCCCTGGGGTCCCACTGGTATTTGGTGGGAGAGAAACTCAAACACAGGCAGATTGACACCGAAGCCCAAGGAAACCTGGGTATTTGGTAGAAATGCAGCCCCAGCCCCAGAGAGCAGTGGAAAATTTAAAAATCAAAACAAAAATAAAATAAAATAAAGACAAGAGGACAGAGAAATGAAATCATGGTGGATAAAAGACCTTTAGCATAATTTTAGAGCGTGGTGGGGTATGCCTTTATTCCCAGCACTCAGGAGGCAGAATTCTGTGAGCTTGAGGTCAGACTGGTCTCCACAAGGAGTTCCAGGACAGCAGGGCTATATAGAAAAAACCTTGGAGATAGGTAGGTAGATGGGTAGACAGACAAGACAGACAGTTTAGAATCAGCTGGGAAAGGGTCACATACACCGTGTCCCACAGTGAAGTTGCCAAGAAGCAGCCCCTGAAATAGTCCAGAAAGCAGGTGAAGGAAGAGAAAGCTTCCAAACAAAAGTAGAAGCTGGGCTTTTAATCCCAGTACCCAGGAGACAGAGGTAGGCCAACCTCTGAATTAGAGGCCAGCCTGGTCTACATAGTAAGTTCTAGGCCAGCCAAGCCTACACAGACCCTGTCTCAAGAAATAAAAAAACAAATAAGAGAAGAAGAAACTCTAGGAGCTAAAGCCAAGACTGCAGGGAAGGGCCCCCTGGCCGCAGGCAGGATTGAAATCTGGCAAAACGCTATTCCCTGGGCCTGAGATGAGGTGACCCTCCTCCATTCCTGCCTGACATCCAGGTTCCCTGACACATTTTTGCCACCTATATTGAATGAGGTGTCCCAGAAGGCTCTGTTATACATTATAATAACCTTTTATTAAAAAGAAAAAAAAAAAAAAAACAGCTGGGCGGTGGTGGTGCACACCTTTAATCCCAGCACTCAGGAGGCAGAGGCGGGCGGATCTCTGTGAGTTCGAGGCCAGCTTGGTCTACAGAGGGAGCTCCAGGACAGCCAGAGTTACAACAGAGAAACCTTGTCTTGAAAAAACAAAAGAAAACAAAAACATTACACTGACTATAGTCTCTAGTTTACATTTAGCTGTTCCTACCTGCGCTGTGACTTTAGAGTAAGCCACTCTGGAATCCTGCCAGAGCCTGCTGTTTCATCTTTGTTGTCTGAATTCTGTAGCACCTTGAATTGAGCCAAATCATTTAACTGGCAAAATAAATACAAACATGTAATTTTTAAAAGTTTAAAGATACTTTTGTGAACATAACACATTGCTTATGGCATTTAAAAAACTGAATTTAAAAGGGAGTTAGGGACACAGCTCTGTGGAAGAGCACTGTCTTAGCAGGGCCAAAGTCCTCCTGGGTTTGAGTCCAAAGAACCAACCATCGCAATCTGTTCATAGGCACTGTGGGGAAAGATTTTCCCCGCAGAGAATTATCGGTGTCACTCTCCTGTACTTTATAGGTGCTAAGATGGTGGCTTTAAGACATCCCTGCCTGCTCCTCTCCTTCCCCAGAAGGCTCGGCAAACACAGTGGGAGAGAAGACAGAGAACGTGAGTTGGAGGTGAGGAGGTGTGCGGTGAAATGCTACCCCTGGACAGGACGTGGCTGCTGCACATCAACACACAGCAGCCACCCGCACAAAACCTGTACAGATAAGTCAGCTGAAATTCCAGCATGGCCCTGGTGCCCGCAGGAGGCCCTGGTGCCCACCAGATAGATGTCTGGATGCCAGTGGGCCTATGGGAGGCCTTGGTGCCTGCAGGAGTCCTGGGTGACTGCTGGATGTCCTGGTGCCTGCAGGATGTTGGTGCCTAAGGGTATCCGGATGCCTGTGTGACACCCTGGTGCCTGTGGGTGGTCCTGATCCCTGTGGGAGGCCCTGGTGCCTACAGGGTGTCCAGGTGCCTGTGGGAACTCAAAGTGCCAATGGGAGGCCTGGGTGCTTGTCGGATGACTGGGTATCTGTGTGATGTCCAGGTGCCTGCTGGATGTCTGGGCACATTTGGGACACCCTGGTGCCCAAGGGTGACCCTGATACCTCTGGGATGTCAGGGTGCTAGTGGGATGACTAGATGCCCATGGATTGCCTGTGGGGAGACTGGGTGCCTGCGTGATGTCCAGGTGCCTGCGGGAGGCCCTGATCCCTGTGAGATGTTGGGGGTGGGGGTGGGGCCCGTGGGATGCCCTGGTGCTTGCAAGATACCAGGGAGCCTGCCTGGTGTTTGGGTTTGGGTAGTAAGACCCTACTTCTGGTTGAACTCTGTCATGCTTCATCTCAGGCTAGCATGGGCTAGTTATGGGCCAGGTTAAAGTTCACAATCAGAGCAGCCTTCTGCCTACAAAAAACCATGGTGAAGCCTTCCATCCTTGCTCCTGCCACATAAACTTGGCTCAATTTTCTTTTTGTTTTTTTCTTTTTTGAGGGCACAGGAGTGGGTAGGTGGAACAGGGAGGAATGGGAAGAGGGTGTTATCGAGATACATTGTATGAAACTCAAATTATTAATAAAAAGTATTTTTTAAAAAAATTCCAGCATGGCGCACAAAGGGCTCCTACCCCTGGCAGAGGACCTGATGGCAGCTGATGGCTGCTCGGGGAGGGAGAGTCACTTCTCTTCAGGGGTGTAGCCACTGGGCACCACCCCATGTCTTAGTGAATGGTTCTACACTATGCATATGCATATGAGCACTAACTAGATTCAGAGGACTTAAAAAAAAAAAAACAGTAAAAAAGGGGGACATTAAGGTGGGAAGACGTGATGGGAGTCCTGGGTGAAGCTGAGGGGAGGGATGGGGAGGGGTGGATTATGACCAAGATACACGGTATACATGTACGAAATTCTCAAATAATAATAAAGGAAATCTGAATACATAAGCCCCCCCATAACCAGTCACCCCACAGGAGTACCCAGTGAAGCCCAGTGAAGAGCAAAAAGGTGACATCCACTCCTTAGGAAGACAGTGGTCTTCAAGGGGCAACTCTACATAGAGAAATCACTTCTTAAATTTGGTCTTTGGGATGGAGAGATGGCTCAGTGGTTAAGAGTACTTACTATTCTTCCAGATAGTCTGAGTTCAGATCAAGGCTTACAGCCATGTTCCTGACACTCCAGCCCCAAGGGATCTGATGCCCTCTTCTGGCTTCCACAGGCATGCACGCAAGTAGCATACACACACAGACAAGCACACATAACACGTAAAGAAACATGTTAAAACTATAAATGTTTTCAAAACTCAATTCTATATTGACAGATGTTTAGAGAGCAGGGGTAACTCCATGTTTAGAAAAACTCAGGTTTCTACCCTGGCAATGATGGCGCACACCTTTAATCCTAGCACTGGGGAGACAGAGGCTGGTGGATCTCTGAGCCAGCCTGGTCTACAGAGTGAGTTCCTGGACAGTCAGAGCTACACAGAGAAACCCTGTCTTGAGAAAAAAAACAAGAACAAAGACACTCAGGTTTCTAGAATCTAAAGTTTTTAAAGAGGAAAATCTTAGCATGATACATGTGCTTGCCTCTCAGCAAGCCGTGCCTTTCCATTATACCCTATGCCTATTTGCTTCTGTTTTTGAGATACGGGCTCACTATGAAGCCCTGGCTAGCTTGGAATTGCTATGTGGAGCACGCAGGCCTCAATTCAGAGATCCACTGCCTTGGCCTCCTGAGTGCAGAGATTAAAGGTGTGGGCCCCATGCCCAGCTAGATCTGATGACTGACCATGACTGGTTTTGGGCATGGGACTGACGGTTTGTGCTGACAGTACTGTGTATGTACACTGCACTGGATGGGATCTTTCAAAAAACTGAGTGCCGTGAAGCAGATACAGATGCTTCCACAGATACAATATGCAGAGTACTAAGTCACTGGTTATCAATGGCAGCCAGACACATACTAACCGTATTTAAGTCCCCCAGATCTGTAGTGACAGCGTTGAGGCCAGTATCTGAGCCGCAGTCTGCACCTCACACTGACGTTTAGAAGAATCCACAATAACCCCCAAAGGGCGCCCAGATATTTCAAAGCACATTAGAAAACTGCAAGGGAAAATGACAACAGTTTAGGAACGTTTGAGAAAGGACGCAGTCACGATTGAAATGAAACGCACAGGTGGGAATTCACAGGAGCCCACATCAAACCTTAACAGGACCACTGCTCTTGTGGTGACAATTTAAGTTCCCTGAGATCAACCCAGTCACGCCTGTCAGTTTCCCTGTTTGCGTTTCTTGGTATCAGACATCCTCAGTCTCTTCTGCCCTCCCACAGGGCCCTCCCAGCCCTGAGAAGGAAAAGGTAAAGGAGTAGAGGATCACTGTTCAAGAACTTTCTTCAGTCAGGCATTCAAGCAGGTCTTCCCTGGGAGCCCCCACCCCACCCTCCACCACCCATCAGAGGCTTTGAGAAATTTAACTTGCTGTTTGTAAAGCCCCACTGACATATAAATTTATTTTTTGCTGTGTTTAAAGTAATTGTGTGCACTGTTAGGGGAGGGGTTGCCTAGGTCTTGGTGCTTTGCACTGACTACAGGTATCAGGTGTATGTGGGGGATGCGTGATTCCACATGATCTGCACATGCCATCAGCAGGACACCTGAAGAGTTCTGCATTAGTAAAACACACCTGAGCTCAGACCCTGGGGGTTCCACTGTCCACATGGCACTGTCCAGGGCAGCGACCAGTGGCCCTGGTAAATCTCAGGGAACTTGTCACCACGAGAGCAGCCTCGTCTTGTTAAACTTTGATGTGCCCCCTTTTTTTTTTGTGGGCTCGTGTGAATTCCCGTGTGTGCATTTCATTTTAATCGTGACTGTGTCCTTTCTAAAACGTTTTCATTTTCCTCTGCTGTGGTCTGGAAGGGTTTGCACCTATGGATAGGCCTCGTGTCTCCTTGCTGAGCCCCCACAGCAGCTAACTGCTACACCCCACGTCTGCTTCAGCTTGTGGGAATTCTGTGAGACCACATGGACAAGAATGACCGCATATTATTGTTAAGTCCCAGAGGAAAGCAAATTCTAGAAGCTAGGGCTGACAGCATAGGATGCCCAAAGAAAAACATCTCCTAGGCCCTCACTCCTTTACCCACAAGGGAGTAACAGTACTTTTCAGCCTGCATGCCTGTGAAGACAACGGTCTGAGCCGTTTCAGATATATGAAATTCCACGCCAACTGAGAACCACCTAACAGAAGCTGAGACACGTGACTTGTGACGTGTGAACTGCGTATCTGCCCCGACTCTGGAGTCAGCTTCACTTTAGCACGTGCTTGGGAAGCTGTCTGAATTCTTGGGATGACAGCTCCGCCCACTCCTTCACAGAAGGCGGTGCTGAAATAGGCCGACCCTCGCCTGCCCACACCCTAAGCTGACGCCTTCACTTACTTCAGCTACATGTTTAACCAGGGCGAACGGCCCGCTGTGCAGCAGACTGGCCTTTAGACATGGGTGAGCACACAGAGCCTCTGGCGGCCTCGTCACCACTCAGCACCCTTCCGGGCTGCCGTCCCCATCACTTATGTCTACATTCTGTGCACTGGCTTCTCAGCCAGGCCGCGCTTCACGCTGAGGCTTCAGCAGGGCACTAGAGACAAGCGTCCTTGCCCTGCTGAGCTGCACTCCGTCCTGCTTGGCGTGTATGTCCAGCTTCTAGAACCTCTGGTGGTGGTGTAACAGACAGCGGTGTGTGCCGAAGAATTCCATGGTGACGTCCTCAACAACAGGCCTAAGGACTCCCGCACTGATGCGACGCCATGCAGAATCTCTGAGCTGCAGCGTCTCGGGGCTACTCTACAGAAGGCCGTTAGGAAAACCCAAGCAGAATCTCAAAGACACTCTAAGTGTTGGAATGAGTAGTTTAGAGAGCTCAAGATGGCCACAACCCTACCACAGGCAGTGAATGCCATGTACGAAAGGATTTAAAGTTGGTTTTTATTTGCAATATTAAAAAACCTAATTGGAATTGGGGTCCTTCTTCTTCCTTCTCGTCCCCACCTTCTCCCTGCCATCTTCTGGCTGCTGTGCCAGCCACTCTCTCTGGAGCTGCTTCAGCATGTCTGCAGTGAGCAGTCCTTGCTGCACCAGCCTGGAGGCGAGGGGCTCCGCGGCTTTACTCCCTGCACTCTTGGTGCCGCGCGTCCTTCTGGCCGGGCTCTTTGCGGTTCCTGACAAGCGTGACTGGTTCCCTGATGGCAAGCTCTCCAGATTCAAAAGCTTGCGTGACTCAGAAATTTTAATCAGCTTGGTGATGTTGTGCACACCGTCTTGGATAATGACATCTAGTTCTTTCTGGAGATTTCGAACGAGGCTGGAGTCCGGAAACATATCCATAAATCGGTAGCTGGGAAAAGAACAAAGAGCGTGAGAGCAAGAGCTCCGGGCCAACTGAAGAACCTGCCCACGATCTGACACCACGCACTCCACGTCCTTGTCCGTCATGTAGTGCCTCTGGGCAGCCTCGGCTTCTGCCCACACCCGAGGCTGTGTCGGAGCCTACGGCAGGGCATCCACTTTGCTCCAGAGCAAAGCCTTTCAAACATTAGCGCGCAGGTTAACAGGAAACCTTGCTAAGTGCGCAGCCTAGGCTGTGGAGATGGCTCAGCAGAGGAAGGTGACTGCTTCACAAACCTGGGGACGGGAGTGGAGCCCCGGGGCCCCCGTGAAATATGGCGTAGAGAATCAGCTCCACAACACTGGCCTCTGATTGAAAACAAAACAAAAAAAAAAACCACCGCACCCTGGCATGTGCACCGCCCCCCATCTTACAAACATGTACACGCACAGCAATAAAACGTTTTTAAATTCAGAACTTAAGTCTAATGGAGTCTCTACTTCTAACCAGGTCCCGAGGGACGCCACTCTTTCATTGGCAAGGGTCTACTCAATGTCCTTATCAGGCTATCTCAGGGACTCCTGATGTCTTTTCAGGAATGCGTATAAACCAAACTCAAGCACCTTTACGGAAAATATAATACAAAAATAACAAGGACGTCTCTAACTTGGAAGAGCAGAAACCCGCTCACAGAAGCTTTAATTTTTCCTGAGTTAGCAAACTGAGAGCAGAGACAGGAAAAGGTTTGGTACCTCAGCCACAGGTAAAGATCAAAGACATCATGGACGGCTTCAAGGTCCATAAGGTCTTTAATATTCTTAGGTGGAAGCAAAGGCCACTTGATGTACCGACGTAACCACGCAAAGGTCAGGGGCTCATTCCTGCTGTACTGCCTGGCGAACTGAGAGCAAACAGCAAAGTTGGTGAAACAGTCAGACTCCTGTTAGGTCTATAATTAGAAAGAAACTGCTAACTGTGCAACTGTTAACTATGGCTGTTTGAAAAGATAGGCTGGTCTCCTGCCTGCTTGATACTTTCCTACATTTTAAAAAACATTTAGTACTTTACAAGGATTTACTTTAGTTGAGACGAGGTCTTGGATAGGCTAGGCTATCTAACCAGGAGAGGCCTTGGGTTCCCGATTCTGTCGCCTCCACCTTCTGAGGACTGGGGTTACAGGAATGTGCCCCATGCTCAGCTTAAAATGTTTATTTAAAGTTAAAATGGGGCCAGGAGACTGACTCCTCAGGTAAGGCTACCTGCTGATAAGCCTGATGCCCTAAGTTCGGCCCCCAGAATCCACATGGCGGATTTCTCAAAACCACTGTGTTTTAAGTGGTATCAGAGGCCACTGGCAAGACTGGGCTCCTTACGGTGCAGGACGGATGTGGTCCCAGAACAGGACAACTCTAGATTTCACATTCAAAACTCCCAGTAAGCAACTGCTGACTTGCCCGCTTCCAGGCCCGCCCCGGCAGAGGCTCTTGCTTCACTGGAGCTGCTGCTTGACGAACAGTGTAAACAGGACCAAGGCCACGGGACCAGCTCTAGTCACGTGATCACGCAGTGGCTGAAGATCGCCCCATAGCCTCCCCCTTATCCTGGCTCTCCCACCAAAGACATGCTTCCAGGAAAATACCTGAACACAGACCTCTAAGACACACTGTTACGGATCAATCTGGAACAACTCAAAACAGCACAGAGCTAAGACGTACCTGTAACAAGGACGAGCAGACAAAAGGCTGTTTCTTGTTGATGGGGGCTGTGCAGAACACATACCTCACCCGTAGACTTAGGGGAATATGCTGGATCAACTCTGCAGAGAACTTAAAATCATCCATATTGCAGACAAAATACTGCCCATCAACTTGTGCAAAGTCTACAAAAATATCCTGGGGGGAAAAATGTATATGACATTACCAGTCTGCCTGGATGTGAAGCCCCCACTGGGTATGAATACAGAACTCAGGTGCACGAACGACAATCTCGGGGAGGGTATGCTTCAATTACTGCTCTCTAAAGTTACTACATTTCTCTACTCTCCCTAACCTGAACTCCTTTTTGAGACAGAAGCTCACTATGCACCCTGGGCTAGCCTCCAACTCTAGGGCCTCCAGCTCCAGATTCCCGAGGGCTGGGCTTACAGGCATGCACGGACACACCCGCTACTCCCAGAGTTTGGAAGTTTTCACCAGCAATAGAAATTCCCCGGCAGCAACTGCACAAAGGCAGCGAGGCAGTGCTGGCACGGAACATCAACATCTCCACTTACGATCAGATTGGACAGCGTTGTCTCAGGGAGATGGTAGGCGAACATTTCAATCTGCTCGGCGGTCGGGTGAAGACCAGCTGCCTGTGGAAGAGGAAGGCAGGTAAGCGTGAGCGAGTTTCCCCTTCATTTTGTGAAAGGCATTTCCTTCTTTTGAAACAATGTCCTACAGTCAGGCTGAGATCTTACCAAATGAGTTGCAGGCCAGGGATTTCAGCAAAACACAGAAAAAGCTATGGCCATTTACTGCAATTCAAAAAGCTGGTATGATTATTTAATGAAAACGGCAGGTTATGCAGACTTTCATTGTGTTTGTCCGATTCCCAGAATGTATAATGATCCGAAAGAGCACCAAGAGTGTCTTCAAGGGTGAAACAATCTTCCAACTTGCGCATCTCCCCACTGAATAAAAACGAATGAGGAAACCCCAGTGACTTCAGCCTGGGTGAGAGAACTCGCAGGCGCCCACACTGAGATCCCACGGCGCTTTACATACCGCAGTGCTGAGGAGTGAGGTGAGCAGGGGGAGGAGGGCTGAGCCTCCCAGGAGCCACCACACTCAGGACAGGAGCCACGCCACCAGCCCCCACCCCACTGTCTCACAGACACACCCTTTCACGTCATCTTACTGACTAGGGAAATAAGCCATTAACGTGAATTTCTAGAAACTTAAAATTTTAGGTTAGCTTGCTTTAAAACGTGATTCAGTAAGCAAATATTAAACTCATCCTCACTCGCCGCCTGCACCTGTTAACTCAGTGCTGAGCTTCGTCTCTGCTCAGGCTTCCGTTACTCCCCCTGTGCTGGCATGACTCCGTGCACCCACAGCAAGAAAATCAGGCCAGCTAAACTGCCGAGCCTGGATCGTTCCAAGAGCTATCTATGCCTCCTAAAACAACAAAGGAGAGCTTCCTATTTAACTTCTAAATTATATGGTGTTTGGGGGGGCAGGCTGCAGAGGGTCCCTGAAGCCGGAGTTGCAGGCGATTGTGAGCTGCCTCGTGTGTTTGCTGGGCACCAATCGCAGGTGCTCTGCGAGAGCAGCACATGCAGTCAGGAGACGGCTGAGCCATCTCTCCAGCCCCAAGGAGAGCTTTCTCGACATGGACTCCCCAGCTGAAGCTGCCCTTCGTGCAGCGGTAGCGGTCACATGTCATGCCTCACCTGTATGGGATCCATGGGTCTGTTCAAAATCTCCTTCAGCAGAGCCAGGTCCTCGCGGTGCATGGTTGTAACCTCTCCCTCTTTAAAGTGGGAGCTGAACCTGCCGGCTCTGCCGGCAATCTGCAGGGCTTGGGAGGTGGTGATCGGCTCGAGTTCCTTCTCTCCCTTCTCATTGATACTGGGCTTTATAAGGGAGTAAAAAATAATTCTCCTTATGCTCCTGAAATAGAAATAAAAGTGACCCCACAGACATACACAGGCCTCTGCACGTAGGTCATCACAGATGCGCTCGGCCCGTCTCACTCGGCCCTCTGTCTTGCCACTATTCAGAAAGGAGGAACCGGGGCTGAAGAGCCGGTCAGCAGCCGAGGGTACTGTCCGCTCCTCCGGGAGGCCCGAGTCCCATGCCCGCCACCTACGTGGTGGCTCACAAGCGTGTGCACACAAGTCCTGGGGGATGTGACACCGCAAGGGCGGCAGCACGCAGGCGGTATAGAGAATACACGCAGGCAAATCCCAATGCACGTAAGATAAAAGTTCTAAATTTTGTTTTGTTTTTTGTTTTTTTGAGACAAATAGCCCTGGCCGTCCTGGAACTCACTCTGTAGACCAGGCTGTCCTTGAACTCAGAGAGATCCACCCATCTCTACCTTCCGAGTGCTGGGATCAAAGGTGTGCATCACCCTTCCCACTAATTTTTTTTCTTTAATGAGAAAAAGCCAGGCACCGTGGCACACATGGACAATCCCTGCACTCAGAAAGCCGAGACAGGATTGTTGTGTGTTTGCGGGCAGACTGGGCTACACACTGACTTCTAGACCAGCCTGGCTAAAAAAAAAAGATGGTTGTTATGAACCTTTTTCTTCATCTTTTTTGTTTTTTTTTTTTTTTTAAGACAGGGTCTCATTTGTCACCCTGGTTGGCTTTCAATTCAGTACGCAGAGCCCCTGAACTTCTGATCTTCCTGCCTAGGCCTATCGGGTGCTAGGGTTACAGGCATGTGCGCTCATGTCCAGCTCTCTAGCAAGGTGTCTGAATAACTGCATTTACTAAAAACCACTCTTTGAGAGGGTAATTTATATGGTATTCGAATTATTATTAAGCTAAAGAGAACGACACCAAATAAAGCGCTCTCCTACCATGCTGCGGGCTAGCTGTGTGAGGACAGCGGCAGCTCTCGTCCCGCGCCCGAGAAGCTGACACGGGAAGACTGTCTGAATCAGGAGTTAGAGGCCAGCCTGGGCAATGCAGTGACAGCGACCGGAGAGATGGCCCGGTGTCTGGGAGCACTAGCTGCTCTTGCAGAGGACCGGAGTTGGGTTCCCAACACCCACGCGGTGGCTCAGGTGACAGGTCCTGGCCACCTTGCTACTGCACACAGGTGCACATACAGAACATGCAGGAAAACGCTCATACACAGATATAAAAACTCTGAATCCTTTAAAAAATCAACATCAAAACAAAAAAAAGACAGAATGGCGGCCAAGAGCTCAAGGTCAGTGTGGGCTGCAGACCGAACTAGGCGGGAGGAGCCTGGGCAGCGGGGCACGGCTGTCCAAACACGCTCACACACTAGCCGCCGGAACTATCGGCAGTTTTGAGCCATGAAGGCCTGGCCCCTCCGCTACCTAGAGCGGAAGTTAGCACAACAGCGTCTGCAGACAATGCGAGCTCATGGGTTTGCCCCACTAGGGGCGCCCCAAGCCCGGCGCTCTGGGGCATTGTCTTTCACTCCCTCAACAAGTAGGAAAAGACAAAGCTCCAGTCAACACTATCACGTTCCCCAGCCAATCAGAAAATTGAAACAAAAAACTCTGCCATCTAACCCTCTGTTAATTATAGCAAATTACTTACAAATTAAGTCCCATGCCAATGGCATCTGTGGCTACCAGGATTTTGCATGGATCGCTGGGGTCATTAAACTTTTTTGCTTGAGCAAGTTTGGTCCCTAGAAGAAATAGTGCACATTAATTCCATTTTGTTCTTACTGTGCTTTCTACACACATGGCAACCTAAATGACAACTGGAAACGACTTCACACCCAGTCACAGTAAAGGCCGACCATTACCAGGAGGGAGGCTGCCATATATAACAGCGGATTCCAGGCCCCGAATTTCAATCTGCCGGCTCACGGAGTAAATGTCATTCTTGCTAAAGCAGACAATGCAGTCTCCAGGCCGAAGGTTATCTAAAGACTCTAGCGCACGGTCCAGCACGGAAATGGGGGTAAGCCTCTCGTACTTCTGAACCTGCAATACAGACACGTGGTGAAGTAGCACACGCAAGTCAGTGCCAGGTGACGGGTCACTGGAAAGCTGGCAAGCAACCCACAGGAGCTAAAGACTGGTTAAGCGGCAACTTCTCAGGAGCTAGGCCTAGAAACATTCATTTGGAGGCTGAGCCGCCTTCAACTCTTGGCATTGCCAGTTAATGTTCCTGTGCTGACACCTTCAAAGAACTTTAATGTACACTAATTTTCATGGCAATGTGGCAGCTTCAGAAAGATTAACTGTTACTTCCATTTTAGGATAGAGTAAATCGGTCCAATAAGAGATGACCAGAGACTCGGCTTTTCAGCCTTCTGGGGTCTGCCGCAGACAGGGCCAAAAGCAGCCAAGGCCAGGATTTGAACCTGGAATTCCTCCCACTGCACGCTCCTCTACCCCCTCAACATAGAGCGGGAAATTGTAACGGCTCAGCTTAGAGCATTTCTTCACTTCTGTGGAAGCTAGCCTTCACTGCCAGGTAGACTGGACTTAGAGTCTCCGATGGAAACACATCTCTGGGTGTGACTTATGAAGAGTGTTTGCCAAAAGGTTTAACACCATCCCGTGACTGGGGTTTGAAATGAACAAATGGCAACACTATCTGGGCACGGGCATTAGTGGCTCTTTGATTCTGAAACCATGAGTCAAAAGAAGCCCACCCTCCCTCCCTCCCTCCCTCCCTTCCTTCCTTTCACTACCCATCTACTGTCATAGCAATGCGAAAAGTAACAGACACAATTTTGTATCTTATTAAGGAACTCTGCTAAGGAAGAGCGGGCAGTTTTTAAAGGAAACCAGTCACTTCCTGCTCCACACCGGCAAAGGGGACACAAACAGACCCGACAACTGGGCAAATACCAAAGGCCCCGATGTGCGATACACAGGACTGAGAACACTACAGGCCTGGGCTGAGCCTCAAACGCAACAGCCTGCCCGCTGTGGACGTAGCTCAGTGGCAGAGCACTGCCTGGCAGGATTTAAACCGCAGCCCCACAGTAGGAATAAACATATCTGCTCGATCCTCCAAAGACTTCTGTGGAAAATGGAAGCTGGAGGCTAAATGTGGCAGCACACGCCTATAGTCCTAGCACGCGGGGCTAAGGCAGGAGACTGCCATGATTTGAGGCCAGCCTGGGGTACACAAGAGACCATATCTCAAAAACAAACTAACAAACAACGAAACAATCTCATCCTCACCACCACCCCCAGCCTCCCCCCGCCCCCCTCCAAAAAAAAACCCCAGAAATTTTGTGAAGGTGAAGACTCTCCCACACTCCTAGAAGACCTAGAGGCATGGCTTCTCCACCAGAACTTCACGTTATGAAGTTTAACCATGTATTTGAGCCAGTCAGCTATTATAAAGACTTCCTGTTTGCTAAGCTCTTTTTTTTCTAATCTTTCTAAAACAATAGTAATACTTTGTTAGATAGCATACAAAGGGTCTCCTTACGCCGACTTCACGCACACTGTGGTACTTCGGTCATCGTGTGCTTGCTACATAGTTAAGTCCTGATTTGCCAGCCTGGAGCTTATAGGAGCCGAGTGCCCGGTACCCTAGACTCTGGGGCACACCCTTGAGAGTGAAGCACAGCTCTCTTACCTCTACCTCCTCCCCGGTTGTGTACAGAAGCTCGGTGACCAGGTCGATAGCAGCAGATTCCCCACACAAATGGACTTCCTCAGCACAGAGTCCTGTAAATGCACACAGGAATACGTCATTCCATCCACTTTCTAATGACGCTGTAATACTGTCCATTGTTTTCGGTCTCTCTGACTCAAGCCTTCTCAAGGGGTATAGACAGAACCCGGTTTTATAAATTTACAGGCCCTTAAATGACTTTGAACGAGGCTGACAGCACTGTAGGGTGAGGCCAAGCAGGACTGGAGGCTGGCGCTCTGATGCTTAGTGATGGTGTCTGTCTTGACCCGTGTTCTTCAAATCAGAAATCCATGGGGGAGGGGCTTCAGGCGGCAGTATGGGGGCCAGCGAGCAAAAGTGCCTCCAAGCTCCTCAGCCCCAAGCAGACCCACTTCCACTTACTGTCTAGCAGGCAAATTCAGGGTGCGGCTGTTCAACACCTGCCCTATAACGTGCTAGATCCAAAACTCACCCCAAGCCAGGCGCAGTGGGACTAGCCTACAACCCTAACACCTTACAGGTTGACACAGGAGGGCCTGGAGTTCAAAGTTAGCCTGGGCTACATGGTGAAACCCTGTTTGGAAAAAAGAAAGGGGGGGAAAATTCACTTCAAAATTGGGCAGTGCACATTCACTCACGCCTGTGAGCCTCGAGAACGCCACCTCGAGTCCCCACCCTACAGAACAACTGAGAATAAATCAAAAGTGAAAAGCTACTGCAGCACTGTCGATGATGGGAAAATGTTCAGCCCCATGAAACAAACTGCAGTACCGCTTTTAGTGGACAGTTCCCAGACACACTCGTCTGCAGAACGAAATGTCTATCAAACAACAGAACTGGGAAAAAACAAAACACAGAGTTGTACGTCCTCCAAACATCACACGTATGGGAAGGCTGACAAGAAACATCAAGACGTTAACAGAGACTATAAATACATCGAGATAAACTTTCTGTACTTTTTCTTTTTTCCTTTTTGAGGCAGGACCTTAAGGTAGCCCGGGCTGGCCCTGAAGTTGCTGTGTAGTCCATGTTAGCCCTCTCATGTCCTGATGGCCCTGCTTCCTCCTTCCAAGTGCTGGGATAACAGGAACGTTTCCCCATTCCGTTGATGTTGCTCTGGGAAGCAGACTGGGGCTTCATGCACGGCCTGCTGGCCTACAAATGAGCTGTGTCCGCAGCTAAGGGGCTACGTGGTGCTAAGGACTAAACCCAGGGACCCCCATGTTAGGCACGTGCTCCGCCTCTGGGTTATGTCCTCAGGCCCAGAGAGCCAAACACTTCTACTTTAGTTGATTTGGCTGTATTAACTTTGTAACACACAGAAACAGGATTTTTCATTACTAAAATAGTATTTAAATAAGAAAAGCTTCTCAAAAAGAGAGGCCGCAGCTGACTGAGGCACTAAGACCACTCACCGAGAAGTGCTCTGGTCCAGGCCCATCCTCTGGCTGGGTCTCTAATCATCTGAATCTCGTCTATCACGGCCACATCATCTTAGAACAAAAAAGTCTCCGTAAGCAATAAAGCACAGTGAGCTCCAACACCACCTTCCCCCTCAGCAGCATCATTACCATGGTTACTGGGTGCATCTTTCCTAACAGGCTTCTCATAGGTGGTTTGCTCCTCATAACAAACATATGAGGTTATCTCCCATTTGACAGGAAAACAAACTGAGGCCACAGACCTTGGACAGCATGTGTAGGGATGAGATCCAAGCCACCTAGCCCTCACCACCACACCAAGCTACTCTCCTGCAGTCTCCACCTCTCCATACCCTCAGACACACCCTGCTGACTCTGCCTAACAGGAAGGACCGCATCTGACTGAAGACGGCTTGAGGGGCAACAGAGAGCGCTCTCGGGGCTCTGAGGGCACACGCACGCGCACAAACGCACACAATTAAAGTCAATCTTAGCCCAGCATAGCAGCACACATCTTTGATCCCAGCAGTAGCGAGGCAGAAGCAGGCAGATCTCTACGAAGTTGAGTCCAGCCCGATCCACCATTAACAAGTTCCAGGCCAGTCAAGGCTACATAGTGGGACCCAGTCTCAAAAGCAAGCAAGCAAACAAGCCAGCCACATCTACACAGTGGCAAAGGAGAAGGCGGCAACTATGCTCCCAGGAGCCAGGACTGGAGAGCCGTCCAGTGACTCAAGCAGCTCTCCCGAGCGATGGCTCTCAGGAGCTCCGGTGCGGCTGGAGAGGTGTTGCGGCTGCCGCTGCTCTAGCCGAGGGCTTTAAGACCATCAGAGGGAAGCAGAGCAGCGCCTCAGCTTGGGTTTCAGGGTGTCTCTAACAGCCCTGGCTGTCCTGAACTCACTCGGTAAAACCGGCTGGCCTCCGACTCAGAAAAATCTGCCTGCCTCTGCCTCCCGAGTGCTATGACTAAAGGCTTCAGCTCATTTTCTGATGCCCAAATATGTCTAGCCATGTTATGCTATGCTACTTTCTGTAAGTCATATTTTAATTTCGCTCCCCAAAATACCAAGGAATTGAGAACATCAAAGGAAGATAATTTATATTGAAAACCAGATTAAAAACTACTCATCACATCAAGACAGGCTGAAAAGCAGGAAGAAGAAAATATTTTGATTTGTGTGTGCTATTTGCATTTTTATAGTGTATGATTCTTACAACACACTGAAAAATTTCCAAGTATTTATTTTAAAAATAAAAGCGAGCTGTTAGTAAAAAGCCGTATGATCCTTATTGTATTTAACATACTCACCTGAGTGCAGACCCTACTCTAACACATAACATAACCTGATACTAGCAGAGAAAGTCGAGCACACACACACCATGGGGTTAATTAAAATGCCCTGTCTAGGGATGGGTGGGATTGAAAATTACATACCTTTGTTTTCTTTGCTTGCTTAGTCTTAAATATTTTCAGAAATGAAGCCAAAGTTCATTCCAGCACTGCTTATTATGTAGACTTTTGTTTTCAGCACTGAGGACGGAACCCAGGGCCTTGCACTTGCTAGCCAGGTGTTCCCCATTGAGATACATATACATACATGCACACACACACACAATGGGTAGATGACACAATCAGATGATGTCTGACTTTTCTTTTTGAAGACAAGGTCTCACGGCGTAGTGCAGGCTGTCCTGGAACTCATTATGTAGACTAGGTTGTCTGGAACTCAGAGACCCATCTGCCTCTGCCCAAGTGTTAGGATTAAGCACGCACTCAACAACACGCATTCAGAAGCGAGCATGGCCAGATCCGCTGTAAGGTACTAAGTACTTAGTGTGCTATTTTCTCCTAGATTTTAACTGTTTTCACGTTAAATCCCCGCATCCTAAGTTTAACTATACCGAAAACCTCTGAATCTTCGTTTTCTGAACACATACGTACAAGGAGTTGCAACGCTGCACATCTCCACAGTACAAGAGACATGGGAGGCTTGTTTCCCCTCAGGCTCAACTGTCAGCCGCTCTTCACCTGTCACCAAGTCACATGGCACGCCCTGGAACAACAAACAGACACCCAGACTCACCAGACTTGAAAATGGTAACAAGAAGTAGTCTAGAGCTTTTACACACAGCTGCATACTTGCACACACACACATACACACACACATACACACCACATACACACCACATACACCCACACCACACACACACACACCCACACCACACACATACCACATACACCCCATCCCCCTACACACACAGCCACTTTGTACAACTGAGGTAAATGTGGAGAAACATCCAATTAGAAGAACCCTCAGAAGAGAAACTGTAGTGGCTCCTCTCTTCATTTCTTCAGAGTCTCATGTAGCCCAGGCTGGCCTCGAACTCACTATATAACCAACTATGATTTGAACTCCAAGTCCTCCTGCTTCTAACTCCCAAGTACTGGGGTTACAGACATGCACTGCTGTGCCCGGCTAATAATTCTGGCACTGGTTTTGTTCAGTTTCTCCTTCTGCAGCAGAGGGTGGTGAACCAGGGCTTTGCTCAAGCCAGCAAGTACTCTGACACTGAGTTCCTCTCCCAGCCTTCCGCTGTGTGCATCTCAGCACTGAGGAAATTAACTCACTGAACACGAATTGTGTCTACACTTAAGAAGAACTCTGCGAGTGCAGCTTGAGAACAGAAGACCTCCTGCCACGGAAGCAGCAGCATCAGCGGTACGGTTTGCTGGGGTACTCAACGGTCGTAGCCAGTACTACAGGGCTCCCCAGAATGAAGGATGCTTTGTGCCCTGAGAAGTCTAGTCAACAACTAACCCACAGTATTTAAAACATAAAGGCTACAGGAAACAAAGACAGAATGAGGAATTCTGAGATTAATGTAACCTAGGAAAACGGCCACATGTGCGAAAACTTAGGATCCTAGGAAGGACCCGGAAGGTGGTTACTTGACAACGGGCACAGGCGGACACACACGCACACACAC
Source organism: Cricetomys ansorgei (assembly GCA_026225945.1). Taxonomy (NCBI): domain Eukaryota; kingdom Metazoa; phylum Chordata; class Mammalia; order Rodentia; family Nesomyidae; genus Cricetomys; species Cricetomys ansorgei. The sequence continues at coordinate 2,638,567 of JAMJFZ010003544.1, forward strand.
ACACACAAACACAAATTAAAGATACTTTGTTTTTTATGTGTATGTGGTACCTGCAGAGGCTAGAAGAGGGTGCTGGACCCCTGGAGTTGGAGTTACAGGCCCTGAGCTACCCAACATGCAAGAGCAGCAAGTGCTCTAAACCACTGACTCATTTCCTTAGCCCAACAAAATTTAAAGTTGATTGTGACTTAATATATGGGGTAATAGTAGCCTGTCAATTAAGTAGCCTTTCGGATAAACATGCTAAAGTCATGTTAACCAAAACAAAATAACCAAGCAGGTCTTTGTTCTGAAGAAAAACACCCAAAATGTATCAAGCGTTACGTATAAGTTACTTTTGTAAGCGCAGAATACAAACCCAACTGGAACTGGGTAACATCACTTTACACTAGACTAAGACGATGAGAAATGGCCCGTTTCGTGAAACAATGCCTCAGTCCGAAGGGCTTCAGTGAAGTTTTGAAAAAGTGGCTCTAGACCCGATCAGGAGTTCTAGCTCACAGCGTCAAAGTCGGACCCAAAGAACTGGGACACGAGCATCCTGACAGCACTAGGAGGCGCCAAGGGAGGTCAGAGGTCAGAGAGAGTGTCAACTAACTGATGTTTTCTTTCTTGAAAAAGTAAACAAATGTTGTTTGTTGTTATTGTATTTGTTTTCTGGAAAGGAAAAAAAAAAAGAAACAAAACACCAGAAGAGACTGACAGTGGGTCCATGCTATTTTCTGATTCTCTCTACACAAAATACTCATTAACATTTAATTTCATTCTCTGTATTAGGTATCATTTTTTTCCTTTTTCCTTTTCTTTAGGGTTCTTTCGTTTTGTTTTCTGAGACCAGGCTCCATGTGTAGCCCAGGCTTGCCTCAAACTCAAGATCCTCCTGCCGCCACATAGCCAGTGCTGGGACGGCAGGGCCTTTTCTCACATTTTCTCTGAACTAAGGATACAGCACCCTGGTGACACATCAGAGCTCGGCTCCCGCGGCTGTGTGGGTGGCACCTTGACCTCTCAGCCCCGGCGGCTGAATCAGGCATTCTCTGCCAACAGCTGGTCACTGTGTTCTTCCTCCCACCTCCACCCCAGAAAGGGTTAACGAGGAAGCGAGCAAATACTTGGCAGGGTACTGACAGCAGCATTACTCTTCTCGAAGATCTCGTGAGCCAGAAGCTTCAGAGGCCCACAGTACACGCCCGACCTCGCAGACAAGTATTTCTGGATGGCGTGGTAAGTCTTCCCACTGTTGGTGGGGCCTGAGTGGAATATTATCTTCCGTCGTCTGGCTCTGGCTTCTGGGTACCTAAAATGTGAATAACAGGTAAAGAGCTTAATTCTGTTAACCTTGTCATCCACTCCAGAAGACAGTCTTTGAAAAACTCAATGAAGGGATGTACAGCCACATAAAATCACAAGAGTTCCGAGAATGACACTTACCAGCAGACAGAGCGCCCAAATGCTCACGCGCATGTCTTGGGTATTTCCCACTGCACGAATCTCGAGTGTTGCGGAAAATGTGTTTAAATTGCCGTCAGTCCCATAGACATGCTTACATCACCCCCACAACTTGGACCGTAAGACCCCAAAGCAAACATCCCCGGGCCTTGTCATTTCAATAGTTACAAATACAGTAACTGAGCCTCTGCTTCCGGCCACATGGGCTGACCTGTGAGGAGATGAACCCTACCGCACGCAAATGCAAAACTGGGCAAAATACTGCAGCAACTCTTTGGGACAGAGATAACAGGCAGTGTAGGACTACGTTCCTGAAGGAGAGGAGCACTGGAGAGGATCCCTATTGCACCCCAGCGGGACACAGGGAGACCGAACCCAAGCAGAGGATGATAGTTGTCCTAAGCAAGCAGGAGATCATACTCAGGGCTGCTGAAGTAGCTGTATTTGTTTTTAAGCCTAGGTTGTTATATAGCCAAAAAGATTGGTGTTCTCTCTCTCTCCCTCTCTCTCTCGATAGGGCCTCTCTATGTAGCCCTGGCTGTCTTGGAACTTACAGAGACCAGGATGTCCTGCAACTTAGAGGTCCTCCTTCCTCTGCCTCCCAAGCGCTGGGTTTACAGGCATGCACCACCACAACCAGCAACTTCGACTTTTCATTTAATCCTGCTGCCTCTGTCTCACAAATGCTGACATTATAGGCATGCTTGTAACCCACCGTGCCCGGTTTTATGCAGTGCTGGGGATCAAGTCTGAAGCTTTGTCCCTGTTAGACAGTGCTCTATCAACTGAGCTAAATTTCTAATCTGAATTGAAGCAGTGGAATCTGAATGGCAGAATGTCAAAGAGCAGAAAAGGTAAACAGAATAGGAGCCTGAGGGTGCCCTGTGATGGGAAGGGGGGACTCTGTGGGGTTTTGGCCAAGGGCTGGGTTAGACCTATATAAGATGAGAACTGGCAGGACCTAGATCAGCTCACAGGATCTGAGCAGAGTGTCTCAAAGGTGTCACGGTGCTAAGAGACCGTAGTTCCTGCCACGGGAAAAGAACTGTTAGCATCCAAGCAGTCAACCAAGATGTCACACTACAACTTAGGACGATAGTCCAGATGAAATCCAGATGAAATCAGAAATCCACCCTAATCTGGGGCTGGAGAGGTGGCTCAGTGATTAAGAACACTGGCTGCTCTTTCAGAGGACCCCAGGTTCAATTCCCAGTCCACATGGCAGCTCACAAGTGACTAGAACTCCAGTTCCAGGGGACCCAACACCATCACAAAGAAAATCTGCCAGCAAAATATCGATGCACATAAAACAAATCATTTTTTAAAACAATAGTAAAAATCAAAGAAAGAAAGAAAGGAATCTGTCCTAAGAAAATCTCAACTCACACTCCAACAGGATGAAGGGACACACCAGGAAAATGTCTGACAGAATTAATTCCTTGGTTGTTTCACTCTCAGAGATAACAGAATTCACACCCTATAATTTGTTGTCTAGTGTAAAATTAAAGCACAGACACTAGTTTCCCCGAATTAGGAAATCCCACAAGAACTGACCAGTTGGGCGGTATCCTCAGGTCGCTGATTTTACGTAGGTCGTCCTTGCATTCCAACACAGGGAATATCTGTTTGGCGTGTCTCAAGAAAAATGGAAACAAATCGTCCACGTGAGCTGTAAAATAGCACAGTCCATCAGCATGCCCGCTCTGAATGGCACCCAAAACTGAGGGCAGGCAGACCGCAAACTTGCAGTTCTCCCAGTTCAGAGCCCAGTGGTTTGGAAACCGTTTCTCTGGAGTGAGGTGAACTGAACACTGTCGGGGCTGCGGAGCAAGTCTGGGAGCGAGGGGTCCCTCTTTCTCTGGGACCCCACTTCCTATTCCTTCTTTCTCCAAACTTCACTCACATTTCTAGCAAAACAAAAAAACTCGCCTCCAACCACCACGGTCTAGGTCTCCAGTGTAAACAGGCACAGGTTAACGGAGGGGGGATTTCAACTAAAAATAAAGAGCCTGGACATACATTAGAGAGGGGCAACCTTTTATTTTTGTGAAATGTTTTGAGTGGCTGTTAGGGCTCGAGCCCAGGACCTTGCATAAACCAAGACCACGGTCAAGCCCTGAGCTGCACCTCCCAGCCACTCAACGGTTTGGTTTGTTTTTTTTATTTCTGTGCAGCCCTGGCTGTCCTGTAACTAGCTCTGTAGATCAGACTGGCCTTGAACTCAAGAGATCCACCTGCCTCTGCCTCTGCCTCTGCCTCTGCCTCCTGCCGGGATTAAAGGTGTGTGCCACCACTGGCTGGCTTTTTTAAAAAATTTTTTATTTCAAAGACTACAGAGAACCAAATAAACTTTCTCTACCCCTTTGTGGCTCTGAGAGGGAAAGTGGGGTGTGTCCCGTTGGCTATGTATCAGGTTTTCCCTCAGTGTCTAGCACAAGCTAAAGGTCTAAGCGTCAAACACATTTAACACTATAACTAAGACACCAAGATACCCATGGGAATGAAACAATAACGTGCTTACTTTGTTTTGTTGCAAGACAGGGCCACACTACAGCCCAGACTGGCCTGGGACTGAGAAGCCCCCCGCTCTGCAGACAGAGGATGGGACTAAGTGAGGAGCTGGCATACCTAGTGCCTGGTCTCTTAGGACGCGAGCCTCACCCTGATGTGGAGGAGAGAGGAGCAATGGCAGGAGCAGATGGAAGGCGCCACGCACTGCCCTATCTGGCACAACTCATCCGCAGTGCTCAGCCGTGTTAACACGTGACAGAGAGCAGACGGCGACGGATCAAAGACGGTCTATGCGTGACTTACTGAGGGATCTGATGCAAAGGCACCAGGACCTACGAGGGCCCCTATTGACAGCAGTGACTTATTTATGGAGTACCCTGCCAGGACCTACTGTAAAACAAGGAAGCCCTGCTAGAGAAATAAAGACAAAGTATAGGAAGTGACAGAAGGCCTACTCATAGTATTCTTAAAATTCTCCGAGCTTGAAAGATGGCTCAGGGCATTACAAGTGTTCGCTGTTCAAGCATGAGACCTGAGTTCACATCCCAGCACACACCCAAAGGCTGCCAGCACATCTTTAACACCAGCCTTGGGAGGGGAGGGGCAGGGAGGCAGGAGGACTGCTGGGGCTCCCTGGCCAGCGAGCCCGGCTCTGGGTCCAGTGACGGAGCTGGACCCTGCTGTCTTCCTCTAGTCTCCGTATGCACACACAAAGGAACACACAGGGGCCCGTGAGCATGCACACACACATAAAATCATTCCTTCAAAAACCCTCTCAGAGTGCTGAAGCAGTGGCTCAGAGGTTAAGAGCACTGGTTGCTCTTTCAGAGGACCCAGGTTCAATTCCAGCAACCACATGGCGGCTCCCAACCATCTACAACTCCAGTTCCTGGGGATCTTGACTTTTTCCTCTGGCCTCTGCAGGTGCTGCGTGCATGTGGCGCACAGACATACGTGCAAGCAGAACACCATACACATAAAATAAAAGTAATTTTAAAGAAATCCTCTAAGCAGGCCAAGGAGATGGCTCAGCAAGGAAAGGTGCTGCCATACGACCCCTGGAGCCTATAGCTGGAAGGAAAGCAGACTCCAAATGAGTGCCATGGTGTGCACGCACTTCTCCATTTCTTCCCCCCACACACATTTCCCACACTATCTCTCCCTCCCTCCCTCCCTCACACACATAGAATAACTTTTAAAGAGTTCTCTGAGCACTTGCCTGCACTGAAGCAGATGTCATTCAAGACAATGTGAATGTCCACATCCAGAGAATGAGACTGCATGATGTAATTTCTAAAGCTTATGAAAGCCTGGTGGAAGAGACGAGCTGTGGAAAACATAGAATCGAAGCATGCAAGGCTTAGCTTGTATCTCTACTCTCGATGTTAAAACACACACACCACCACAAACTCCAAGTGTCTATTAACATCTGGTGGTCCGGCCAGTTTATTACAAGCTGGGCTAAAACTGAAAGGCAATGCGACGCTAAGGCAGGCTGAGCTGCGAAGTCCGGCTTGCTAGGTGGGCTTGTAGGTCCCCAGAAGGCAAGGAAAGAGACTTTTCTTCACACTACAACTATGCACTATAACTATGTATATAACAAAGTACAAAGTGAAATATAGCAACTCCATGAAGATGCTGTTGGTGGGGCTGGAGAGACGGTTCAGTGGTTAACAGCACTGGCTCCTCCTCCAGAGGATCTAGGTTCAATTTCCGGCATCCACATGGTGGCTCACAACTGTCTGTAACTCCAGTTCCAGGGGATACAGTGCCCTCTTCTGGCCTCCACGGGCAGTGCACGCATGTGGTGCACAGACATGCAGGCAAAACCCCATATAAATAAAAATAAGCTGCTCTTGCTCTTCCAGGGAAGGCAGGCTCCGTTTTCAGCACCCACATGGTGGCTCACACCCATCTCTAACCTCTATTCCAGGGATCCAATACCCTCCTCCACCGGCACTGCGTGAAAAGTGGTACGCAGACACACACGGGCAGAACAGTCACACACGCACGATGATCAAGATGCTGTTGGCCTTACCATCAAGTCCATAGTCAGCACTCAGCTTCTGAACTTCTTGCCTCTTATAGAACTTGTCTAAGATCTTCTTTACTTCATCTAAAAGAGAGACATAAAAGTTTGACCCTTGTCCCGATTCAGAGAACTCTATAAAAGGCAAGAGGAATCTGAAGTCACAACGCTAAAAGCGGCAGCCTCGGGGATGCCGCAGGCTCCTGAAGCTTTGAGCTGATCCCTCTTGGCGAGTAAAAGAACGCATCATCCCTGCTACACTGCGGACACACGGGACAGAACCTACTCCACGAAGTTGTCTTCTAACTGCCACTTGTGCCCGGAGCTGCCAGGGCAGCCATCACTTCCAAGAAGGGGGAGCCCTTCTGCTGTGAGAGGCAGATGTACTTCACCGCTAGCAGCAGTGTTGGCCATGGTGGTCCATGCCAGTAATCAATGACAACCCCCAGTCTGAGACCAGCTTGGGCTTCTTTTAAGGAGGGAAAAGGCACTGGGGAGAAACAGGACAAAAGAAGAGGAGTACTACTTTGCTGATTAGTTGGTTACGGTACTAGGAAGTGAACCTAGAACACTGCGCGTGCCTGGCAAGCTCTCTATCCCGGGACTGCATCCCCAAAACCATTTTTTAAAGAACTTTTTTATTTTGAAACAAGATCTCTTTAAGTTGCCCAGGCTGGCCTTGAATTTGCCATCCCTCTGCCTCAGACTCCCAGATGAAGCCTAAATTTTAAAGTCACAGTAGGAAGCATTGATTTTGTTTATTGATGTCGGCTACCTAAAAGATGTTCCTAGACAGCTTATGCCTAGAAGGCGGGTGACATTTAATCTCCATGGGTAAGTCATTCAGTTGAAGGAAACCTTTCACCCTCCAAATCATACAGATGATCTGGAGTCACATGATCTGAAGCCCCTCGTACTGGAAACATTCATACATTTGTCAAACCCACCCAAATCTGGTTTGGTAGGACAAAACCCACTGCCACTCAGTGACGTTAAGCTTTTCTTTCATCTCTGGAACCTGGGACGACAGGGATGTCTACCACTTTTGGCAAGAGCATCTTTCTCAACTTCTATCTTGTATTTACACGTCAGCTTGCCTCGTGGGAGAGTGAATTTATTGAGAAATCAGCATCCGAGGCTCGTTGTCTTGGTAACCGGACCGCGACCAGTCCAGGGCAAAGAATCCTGGAAGAAGTAATTATTCTGCTTTTCACTACCTAATCCCTTTACGTCCTCCGAGGACCCGAAGCACAAGTGGCGCATCACTTAAGGACAAAATTCTTTCTTAACCACCTCAACGCAAGAGATAGGGTTTAACTACCCAGAGAGGAGGGACGGACGAGAAGGGCCAATGTCCCTATGGGGAGGGGGTTAAGAATGAATTAATCCAGCCGGGCGGTGAATGAATTAATCTCAGCACTCGAGAGGCAGAAGCTGGTGGATCTCTGTGAGTTCGAGGCCAGCCTGGGTCTACAGAGTGAGCTCTGGTCTAGTGAGTTCTAGTCTAGGTCTGTAGACCAGCCTGGTCTACAGTTACAACAGACAAACCCTATCTCCATAAAAAGAATGCATTAATCCCGAGGGCGGAGGGCACCAGACCGGAGCAGACACTGCAGTCTTCCGGCACGGCTCGCAGACCCAGCCGCTTCCCCGGCCTCAGCACTCACTCTTGTCCAGAGGCCTAGTCAGCTCCGCGCCCACGTCGCCGTCGGCGCTGGGACCCTGAGGCTTCACAGTCAGCGGTACGAACAAGGACGTGTTCGGGGCTTTGGAGCCGCCAGAGGCAGAGGAGGAGGCGGCCAGGCCGGGAGCGCGTCCCGGAGCCGCAGGGAACGGCCGCACGAGGGCGCGCAGGGAGGAGCAGGCGGCCGCCCGGGGCCCAGCCCCGCGCCCCGCCGGGAACCGAGCCCACAGCAGGGCACACCGAGGCAAGGACATCGAGACCGAGGCTCCAGCCGAGCCGGGGGAAGCCCGGCGACTGGGCGCCGGATGGTGACATAAGCGTCAGCGTCCGCGGAGCGAAAGGACCCAGAGCGGGCGTAGGGCTGTCCTCGCGGGCGCCTGACCGAAAAGGAGATGGAAGGGCCCGAGGCTGGCTCTCTGTAGGAGAGAATGACTCGTGTAGAATACACGGGCGGAAACCAGCTCCCATGCTCTCACTCTCTCTGTGGAAATTGGCAGCAGCTTTCTCCGAAGACGGGAAAACAGTCAGGCATCTTTAGGAATGCCACAGATGAGCCGAGGCTGGGGGGAAAAAAACCTTGTCAAGTGTCGTCACGTGACCAAGCTGGGCCCACCGGTGAACCAGCACGCAGCGGCACGTGGGATTCAAAGTGCATTTCCGAGAAGATAGGTGCACCGTCTTTAATTCCTGCTGGGATAACAGTGGAGGACATCGCTTGACCTATTGCAGATCAAAACGGTCGCAGAGGAATTTGGCTGTACGACCGTAAGGTCTTTGTTATGACACGTGTGTAAACACAACGTGCTTCCCTACTCGGTGCTCCGAAAGTCAGAACCACAAGGCCAAACCGTGTGCTTGGTTGAAAAATAATCCCTTTTGTGTTAGTTGGATACTGTCTCCTGAGACTGAAACATTAAATTCAAAACAAGCAGTCAGATGTTACTCATTCTCCCCCATACGCACATTACGATCTAGTAACTAAGTTACATGTTTCATAATAAGTAACATTTTGTGTCAAATAGGATTCTAGAAACAGTTTGCAAAGTGCTTTTGATTTACAAAGTAACGTAAGGAATTTAAGGAGAGGTCCTTTACACTCAATTTCTGGTCTGCTAACCGTACCCGCTAAATAATGCAAGTATTTATTTACTCTAATGGGCTAAGAGCATGTCAAGATAGTTATTCAGTGATATTGTTGGGTCCGCTGAATAGCTCAGGTAGACACTGAGACAATCGTGGTCATCTTTAAGTATTTTTTCTCCTGAGGACAGAGCTGGACATTTGGACCTTTTAAATCAAACAAGGCAGTGGCTGGGGTTGGGGGTGTTTCGGAGCCTTCCCAGGGTTCGCAGAAGAGCTGAGGTCAGGGCCTGCCCATCAGGAGGGAGTGCCCTGGTGGACCTCTCAGATACAACCAGGAGTCATAGAGAAGTCGAAAGCATAATCTAGTCCGAAGACAGGTGTAAGTGAAATGGACTATAAGTCAGGATTCCCTTCTTAGATCAGGATCGATCAAGGCAACTTGCAAGTAAAAGGGAGCCTAACGGAAGCAGAGTGTCCTTTATTAGAATGAAGGGCAACGATCTCTCTGCAGGATTGGAGGCTGCTCCAAGGTTCAGCGGGACTTGAGGATTTTATAGCGCAGAGAGGGGAACTTTTGGGGTGGAAGTTCCATTTACCGATGAGTGCTGCGGTCTCAGGGTTATAAATAACGGAGATTTTTATCAATATGTTGATTCCTTGTCAGTTTCCCAGCTCCAAACTGCCTGTGGATTTTATTCAGGTGTCACCTTTTCTGTCTGGAGTTTCTCACCTTGCCTAAAGCTTTTAGGTCATCAACCCTTCAGCCCCAATCCCATAACTGACCCTAGTACCTCCTTTCCTTCAAAATCACATCCTGCTTTTCAGAACAAGGGGTTGCTTTTCCTTGCCGGGAAATGCTGCTTGGTTTGCCTCTATAAGCTGTATTTTCTTACTTCAGGGCTGAGAGTTCTTTGTGGTGGGAACCTGATCTCAGCTGTCAGCTTAAATAATTTTATTACTTAGCCTTATATTGGTGGTGGCCCATAAATTACTCACTCATATCTAAACTCCAGCAAACTATCCCACACCACATGAGACAGTCTCACTCCAGACCATCCTGGCCAGTGGAGCAGTTGCAGGGGAAGCATGCCCTGTAGACACTCCAGGGTCCTACTTACGTCTCTAAGGCTGGAGAAGTCCAGAATGACTGCCATATTCCCGGACACCAAAATGGAACCAGTCCATCTGGTTCTCCTGAGAGGTCTAGTAGAGGTGTAAGCCACTGGACAGTGCTATCATACATGATCAGCAGATTCAACCAAAATTAAGTCTCACAACTGCCATGTCCATGCTGAAGGGGTTCAGATATGCCACTGACCTCCCACCTAGGAGCTAACCCTTGAGACAGACTTTATTCCCCATCAGCTGGCACCAAACCTAAGCCTCCCAAGAGCCTGCGCATCTTGCCTTTCCTGCTACTTCTTCTTAAGAAGGTACATAAGCACCAATTCTACCAGCTCCTTTGGGGTTGCGGTTTTGGGAACCCTTGTAGGTGTATGATTATATGGGCCTTCCTCTTGCCCCCATCACTTAGTGTAGAAGTACAGAGACTCAAGCATGGTGATTGTCTGTGAACCCAGCATTTAAGAGACTGACAGGGCAGTGAATTCACAACTACCCTAAGCTGCAGAGACCTTGTCTTAAATATAGAGAAAAAACTTTCTTCCCAACTATGTCAAAATGAGAATACTTCATTAATGAGAAAAAAGTCTCCCCCCTCCCCCCACCCTTGGTTTCCAAGACAGGATTTCCCTGTATAGCCCTGGCTATCCTAGAACTCATAGAGATTTGCCTGCCTCTTCCTCTGCCTCCCCAGTGCTGGGATTAAAGGTGTCCACCACCACCACTGCCCAATGAGAAAAAAAAGTTGAGTCGAGGGCTTTAGTTGAGCTGGTAGAGTGCTTGCCTAGCATGCATGAAGCTTTTGGTTCACTCTCCATCATTTTATAAACCAGGAAGCAGAGGAACAGGAGACAAATTCGAGGTTAGAGCTCCCTCAGTAGAGTGCGTGCTTAGCCCGCACAAAGGCCTGGGTCATGAAGTCCAAGTACCACATAACCAGGTATGGTGTTGTTTGCCGATGATACCAACACTGGAGGAAGAAACAGGAGGACCAAAAGTTAAAGACTGTCTTCGTTACATAAGGAGTCCAAAGCCAGCCTGGACTACAAGACCGTATTTTAATTTTTCTTAAATTAAATCAACTCATCCTCAGCTAGTGAATATACAGTGAATCTGAGACCAGTCCTGGCTATAGGAGCCCATCTTAAAACAAGAAGCACTATCGGTGTCTCTGCAACCCAGGGCTTTTGTTTAATATTGATGTCCCAAAACATAAAAAAATTTTTTTTAGATAGGGTGTCACTATATAGCTCTAACTAGCCTGTAAACCAGGCTGGGCTGCCCTTCAACTTGTGGTAGTCCTCCTGCCTCTGGATCTCAAGTGTTGGGGCTACAGGTACGAGTGCTCCTGGTGAGATTCTGATTTTATTATCTGGTGAGATTTACACATGACCATTTTTTTAAGCTCCTGAAGTGATCCTGACATGTGACTGAGGACCACTGTGGCACTATTCTTCAGTGGAGACACAAATTTAGCCTGCAGTTTGTTATTTTTCTTTATTTACAAACTTTTGATTGAAATCCCCAAATACTGAATTCAAAAAGTTTTTTAATTAGTTATGTACCAGAAAGTCTCAAGTAGAGTGAATAAGCATTTTATATGAGTTTTAAGCTAACTAATTAAAAGCACTATATAACTACTTAAAACTGAAGCTGATGCCAGGTGGTGGTGGCACACACCTTTAATCCCAGTGCTCCCAGGCAGGCAGGCAGGCGGATCTCAATGAGTTGCAGGCCAGCCTGGTCTACAGACTGAGTTCCTAAGTTCCAGGACAGCCAGAGTTACAACAGAGAAACTCTGTCTTGAAAAAAAAAACACCAAAAACCAAAAAAACTGAAGCTGGTAAAGCTGGAGAGATGGTTCAACGCTGGCTGCTTTTCCAGTAGACCTGGGTTCTGTTCCACCAGCACCCACATGGCAGCTCACAGCCACCTGTAACTTCACCTCCAGGGGATCTAATGCCCTCCTTTGCCCTCCTTGGGCACTGCACACATGTGCTGCGCAAATCTACATGCAGGCAAAACAGCAATACTCATGAAATAAAAAAATTTCAAAAAACCAAACAAGCCTGAAGCTAGTACTCCTTTATCATGGCTGTCTTACTAAACCGCTGAGCAATCCTGTGTTCAGCCTACTACCAATGAGAAAATTTGAGGATAATGTCACTTTACTCAAACTACAAGCCCGGGTTCTGTTTCAAATTATTTATTATGTATCATAGTTGCACAACTTGAGGCTGGTTAAATACAATTGGTTTTCAAAATCTCTGAATATTTCCTAGATTACTACATGCAAAGTGACATGAAAATATTTGGCATTTTGAAAATTTGAAACTCTGAACAGGCACTTACATGAAGGAAAACATGGCCATTCTTACAATAGCTGCTCCAGGACATGTGCGCGGAACCTTTGGCCAGAGTTGGTTACTGGCCATTTTATCGAAGTGCCATCATAGTAAAATAGGTTTAAAGAAATGTACCTTGGGCTGTTCAGCTTCCTCAGAAAGTAAGGTTAACTGACAAAACTTGCACTCAAGTTTATCAAAGAATACTGGTACAAAAACCAATGAGCCATGACTGAGCATAGCTCCCTCTTACACAGCAGGCTTGGTCCTGCCCCGCATCCCACAGTTTGTACCTGTGCTCAGATGACTGCAGTCTTCTTCAGAGACCCTGAACAAATCACTTGGATTGCGTGTTTAAAAAACAGACTAGGTGAAGTTTAAATGTGAGTATGAACTAGCCAGTGTTCCAGTTAGTAAGAAATTGTCCAGATACAGATACTTGCATATGCCTAACAAGTCCTCCTGAGCCCTCTAACCCCCAAATGAATACTTACATACACACAGCAGAGTCCTTAAATTAAAATATATATACATGTTTCAAAGTATTTATGGAAAAATGATACTGGTCTAAGGAGTTCCAAGTGCCAGTGTGTTATATCCACCTACAGAATGAACACAGACAGTGATACAGAGAGTAACAGCGGAAATGGCTCGTGGGGAAAGGCCACACTGACATGCCACTTACGCCCTTGGTTGAAAAAATGTAATACACCTCTGAAACACTGAAGATTAAAATTCAGGAGCCTGTGAAGCGGTAGGTCAGAAGCGCCTACCATGCAACACCAGGCTGTGAAAACAAAAACTTCTCAAAAATACTGAGAAGCCGCACCCTAAAACTTTGCAGGACATAAGGGCTGCTCAGGTTTTCTCGTTTTACTTCAACAAAAAAATATTTATTTTTTTGCACATAAAGAATAAGAGGTAATCATTAGCATGAAGAAAGAAAAGGATTTTCAACATTATGCATAAAGAAAGCAAGATTACAAATACCAGCCTACTCATATGAAAATCCTCAATGTTTATGCTGATGCATCTGAGTGTTTATCCGTGTGCAGTAAAAAAGAGAACAGAGAAGGCAGCTTAAGAATTCTCCAGTGTTTCCAAGAAAGCACTTTTTAAAAGGTATGTACACAAGGAACCTATAATCAAACTAAAATAAACGCAGCACTTTAGGAGAAGGAAGACTAGCAGGCATGGAGCTGGACTTTCCAGCGCTGCGAGCTTCAACCCGCTGAGCTTCACCGGTACAGTTCCCGTTCTTGCAGCTCTGTCTACTCCGCTCACATCTCAGGCTGCTCCGCAGATGCCTGCGAATCCGGAGATTCAAATCGCTGGTGAAAGTTCGTCCTCTGTTTTCTCAGTTTTTCGGGTGCTTTTCTCCACAGGATGATCTCCTAAGGAAAAATGTAAGACGACCACAAATGGAGGTCTCTGTTATGTCTTAGATATTCACCATGAAAATACTGGCTGCAACTTCAATTCCAAGCTGTAGGACACGCTCAAGTCCTCCCGACCAAAGCCTTCCTGACTGACTAACCCACCCCCCCACCCCACCCCCCGCTTTGCTCCTCCACCAACAACAACCTAACTTAACACAAAGTCCTAGTTGTTACTGCATTAGAGAATCCCCCAAATCTGCCCTGTGGTTCCATTACCTTCACCCAAGGTCAAGCCCTTGTCAATGCTTAGAATGCTGAAGCTGCTTCCTGGGAAATAGCTTTTGTTGAATTAGAAAATCCATTTCTAATTCATCCTTCATACCGCTGCCCACTTTTATTTCTGTATTCTGTGTATGTGTGTGTGCATGCCACAGCATGCATGTGCAAGCTAAAGGAGTCAGTTCTCTCCTCCCACCTGGTAGGTTCTGTGGAATGAACTCAGGTCTTCTGGCTTGGCAGCAAACATCTTTCTTTACTCAGTGAGCCATCTCAGCCGACCGCACAGTATTTGTTTTAGAAACATGGCTTGTATTGCTCTTTGATAGCTCTAGTGCCTCCAGGATAAATCTCCAAACATGCCGGGCCCACCATACCTCATGCTAATTTACAGATACTACCGCCATTCCCCCCAAATGCTTCTCCCAACTGAGTTATTCTCTGCTCTGATACTTGCAAAATAAACTTGCGCTACCTCTTCCCCCACACTGCTTTCCAATCCCCATGGTGGTGTCTATCTAAATTGTATCCTAAGCAGGCGGTCCAGAGGTCTCTCCTCTTCTAAATTCCTCCTTCAAGTCCTGACTAGTGGGCTTTTTGTTTAATGTATTATTTTTTGTGTAGCGTGTTTGGCCTGCCTGCGTGTATGTGTACCGTGTGTACTCTTGGTACCTAAGGAGGCCGTTTGAGCCATGCTCTGGGTGCTAGGAGCCAGACCTGGGTTCTCTGAGGAGCAACAAGTGCTCTTAACTGCTGAGCCACTTCCCCAGCCCCTTACTTAGTTCTTGCTTTGTAGCCCAGGCCAGTCTCAAATTCTGTGATCCTCCTGCCTCAGCCTCCAAGTGCTAGTATTGCAGGCATGAGCTACCATGCCCAGCTGGCACAGAATAATTTCTAACTTGGCTATGGAACACTTGATTGATCCTCTTATAAATCCACTTCACATGATTATCACCAGCGCATTATTCGAGATGCTCCAAAGGCTATTTAATGCTCAAATCGTCATAAGTTTTATGTCACACTTAACAAAAGGTATCAGAACTGGGTATTCTAAAAAACCATTTATAACAATTACTTATTAAGGATAAAATGCCAACCTCAAAATCTATCAACTACTGACATTAGAAAGAATACCTCATGTTTATAATCTCAGCAAGAGAATTGAGAATCTGAGGCTAAGCCTGGACTACACTGCAAGACCTTGCCTTAAAAATCTAGAAAAATCAAAAACAACCAAGAGCTGAGTATGTGTGGCTCCACCATGAGTGCCACCTGGCACGCAGGGTTCAATGGACTGGGATGGTGCAGGATACAGTAACATTCAAGACTCTTAAATGCTAGGGCTGGTGATGTATGCTAAGGCAGGAAAACTAAACATTCAGGGCTTCCTGGGATACAAAGTAAATATATAGCCAGCCTGGGCAACTTAGTAAGTCCTCTCTTTTTCAAAATCAGAAGAAAAAACAGCCCAGGGGTGAGGTGAGGTAAAGGCTTACCAGCGTGCCCTGGGCTCTAGGCTCTAGGCTCTATCCCAGAACCTCCAAAAACAAAAGGAAAGGTAGGCTACAAAACATACCTAAATGTATCTGAAAAACCAACCACAGCGGAAAATTATTTTGGCTTGTAAGCCATTCTCTGTTTTTTATTGCCAAATACAATAAATAGGTATTTTTATTTGGGGGTCAAAAACCTGTTTAGGAGAAAAATAAAAGGGCTAACAAAGTATAGCTCATCTCTAGTGTGGAATGGCCGGAAAGACCTCTCGCAGGGCCTACTTTTGTATCAAACACTCAGTGTTCCCACTCATGCTCAGAACCCCACTTGCTCAGCACAGTAGCTTTAGGGAAGGAAGGAAGTGCGCCCTAGGTGTTTTCAGAATGCCACAGAAGTCTTACCTGCTGCTTGAAGTACCTTCTGTCTTCCTCATCAACAAGCACGAGGTTCAAAAAATACCTTACTGAAAACTTCTTGTTCACATCTCTCATTGTGGGAGTTGGGTCATACCCTGCTAAGAACAGTCTTATTGGAATAGATTCTCCTGAAAGAAAAGCAATTTCCATTTACTTCTCAAGTGATCAAACACAATCACATAAAACTTAGGACTAAGAAGTCAGGAGGACACCAGTGCTTCGGCTCCACCCAAGATGCAACCCCCGAGATGCAGGTTCTCATCCATCACTGCAGACATCTGGTGCAGTTTCCTCACAAAATGAGTCATTGTTACTTCCTGTTTCACAGATGAGAAACTTGCAACCGTGGGTAAGTCCCACAGTCCAAGGATTCCTGGTCTGACCCAGGTTGCTCCAGGGCAGTGGTTCTCAACTAGGGTCAACTTCCTGAGGGACACTTGACATTGTCTTGAGAAATTTTGTACTGTCTGCTGCTGGCATCTAGTGGTGTTACTAAGTGGGTAAGAAAATCTAAGAACATAGTGTCTTAGGTTGCATTCTGTCATTATAAAGACTATGGCCAAAAGCAACTTGGGGAGGAAAAGAGTTTACTTGGCTTATGCATCCTAAGTCACAGCCACTGAGGGAAGGGGAGAAAACTAAAGGCAAAAACCTAGAGGCAGGCCTGAAGCAGAAGCCAGAGGAATGCCTCTTTTAGCCTGCTCTACATGACTTGCTCCCCTTTGCTTTCTTATACAACCCAAGATCACTTGCCACGAGGTGGCACCACCCACAGTGGGCTGGACCTTCCCACATCAATCATTAATCAAGACTTTCTGACAGGCCAACCTTTCAGTCATTTTCACAATTAATATATCTAGATAGATCTAGGATTATGTCAAATTGACAAAAACCAACCAGAACATTCATACTAAAGATTACCAAGTAATGTAAGCAGGTCGTGATGGTACATGCCTGGACTCCCAGCACACCGGAAGTGGAGGCAGGAGGTTCAGGAGTTCGAAATAATCTTTGGCTGCACAGTAAGTTTGACCAGCTTGACCTTGTCTAAAACAACAGAAGACCATAAATTCAATGACTCCCTGGGCAACTCCATCTCAAAAATAAAAGGGCCAGCGAGACAGACGCTCACCAGGTAAAGGCTCTTTCTGTGCAAGCCTGACAGTGCCATGGCTGGAGTGATGGTAAAGGAGAAAAACCAACCAAATCCTGAAGCTGTTGTCTCACCTCCACATACAGCCATGGCACCCATGTCTGCACTGAAATACACATATAATAATAAAAATTAAAAATGTTCAAAAGTTAAAAGATGGCTGGATATAAAGCCCAATAGTACAGTGCTTGCCTAGCATGCATGGAGGACTTGGGTTTAACCTCTAGCACTGAAAGAAAAAAAAGCTTTTTATTTTTGATGTTTTTAAATGTTTGTTTGAGACAGGATCTTTCTATGTAGCCCTGACTATCCTGGAACTTTCTATGTAGACCAGGCTGGCCTCAAATTCACAAAGGTCCACCTGCTGTTGTCTCCTGTGTGCTGGGATTAAAGGTGTGTGCTACTATGACCAGCCGTTAGAAGTGTTGTTAAGAATTCATACTTTCACACTGGATCAACAGTGAAGTCTCTCTGCCATGAACACGGCCATCCGCACACACAAAGCAAGTCACTGAAAGGCTTCAAGAAGGCTGATCGCTAAGTAAAGGCACTTGTCACCGAGCCTGAGGACATAGTGGCAGAGGACCGTCGCCTACAAGCTGTCCTCTGACATGCTCATCATACAGGCCACTGCACACACATCCCTCTCCACACGTAAGTAAATAATGTGTCCAATATTTTTAAGGGCTCAGAAGTTAAAAGTACTTGCTGCTCTTCCAGAGGATCCAGCTTTGATTCCCAGCACCCACCCAGCAGCTCACAACTGTCTGTAACTCCAGCTCCAGGGGAACCAATGCCCACTTCTGGCTTCCACAAGCACCAGACATGCATATGGTACACACATACATGCAGGCAAAATAAAAAAGTAAAAAATTAAAAAATACATACATATATACACATAAAAGTAAAATAATTAAAAAAAATTTTAAGAAATGAAGCCAGATGCAGTGGTGTTCACCTGTAATCCCAGCACTCGGGAGGCAGAGGCAAGAGAACCATGACCAGTTATTTGAGGCCAGCCTGTAACAGAGAAAGTTACAGGACCAGCCAGGGATGTATAGTAAGACTTACCTCATATAAAAAATAAAAGATGATGCCAGGCGGTGATGGCGCACACCTTTGATCAGGAGGCAGAGGCAGGTGGATCTCTGCGAGTTCCAGGCCAGCCTGGTCTACAGAGTGAGTTCCAGGACAGCCAGAGTTACAGCAGAGAAACCCTGTCTCAAAAAATGAATGAATGAATGAATGAATGATGAAATGTGAATGGATCGGGCTTACCTTTCACTGGTGCACCATCCATTATCTCATACTTAGCAATTGTTTCTGTTTCTGTTGTGGTGCTAGGTCCTAGAATAATGAAATGGCATTGATTTGAACATTCCCAGAGGTAAAATCTCTGTCCTGTCTTCATTTTCCCTTATGCTCTGTTGGGCCATTCTTTTCTATTTTTTGTTCTACTCAAACTTATCACTCAACTTCAGTCTCCCCACGGATAACACGCAGTTCAGAGTCCGACTCACAGCTCCTGCCATAGCTTCTCCTACACGCTAAAGGAGAAGGTAGCAACACACACCATAACTAACCCTCACATGCAGGTTTTCTCTGCAATTTCCAAGCTATCTTCCCGTAGAGTTAATTTTAACAGAGATCACATCAAGCTGAAGGAATACTGAAATGACATGCACACAAAACTTTAGGATTAATTCTCTAAAACATTTTAACTCAGATCTCTAAAAAATTAAGTCGACGGTAAGAAGTTAGAAAAAAAAATTATACTAAGGTTTAAGGGTGCATTCGCCATATGTGCTGTGGTTGCTTTGTTTTTCTGAGACAGGGTCTGGCTCTGTAGCCCAGCTTGGCTTCTCACAACCCTCTTCTCAGCCTCCCTGCAGTCCCAGCACTTGGAAACTGAGGCAGGAGAAGTTAGAGGCCAGAATACCTTATCTTCAAAAGAAAAGGAAATTCAGATGTGTTAAGAGCACTGACTGCACTCTCAGAGGACTCCGGCCCAATTCCTAGCACACACTTGGCAGCTAACAACTGTCTGTAACTCCAGTTCCAGGGGATCCAATGCCCTCACACCAATGCACACAAAATAAATCATTTTTTAAAAATTTCTTTCTTCAACTCACCAATCCCTGTGATCTCTTTCTTGATCAGTTGTAACTCCATGTGTTGTATTTTTATTCTTACTAATAAGAAGTAAATTTTTCCAACAATCACATCCTTTAAATGATACCTATTTGGAAAGAATATGTGTCACATACTAAATATCAGTTTAAAAAAAATAAAAAGACACAAGTCAAAGAAGGTAGTAGATTATATCTAGGACAATAACTATCTCAGAATACCAAGGAGACTATTCATATTCTTTAATGTCCTTCCTCCAACACTATTAATCAGTTCATTATGCAAATATGAAATCAAACTTTTGTACCTGAGGAACTGATTAGCCCAATTAATCTCACTTTAAAAGTTAGTTTTCAGCACTAACTGAATAGAAAATTGAAATCTTTTTTTTTTAAGATTTATTTATTTATGCATAGGAGTGCTCTATCTGCATGTATATCTGTATGCCAGAAAAGGACATCAGACCCCATTGTAGATGGTTGTTAGCCACCATGTGGTTGCTGGGAATTGAACTCAGGACCTCTGGAAGAGTAGCCAGTGCTCTTATCCGCTGAGTGGATTACTCCAGCCCCGAAAGTTAAAATCTTATGCTTGATGTTTAATTAACAATATCATTAGCCAGGCAATGGTGGCACATGCCTTTAATCCCAGCATTCAGGAGACAGAGGCAGGTAGATCTCTGTGAGTTCAAGGCCAGCCTAGTCTACAGAGTGAGTTTCAGGCCAGCCAGGGTTACATAGTTAAGATCCTGTCTCAAAAGAACCACCCATCACCAATAACCCATTATACAATAAATAAAAGATCAATATGTACAATATATAAAAGCATGTATACCACCTCTTTACCTCCAGGAAGACATATAACACATTAATAGTGGCTCAGTGGCAAAGACATTTTATGATTTCTTTCCTCCTTTCACTTTTACACATTTTGAATTTTCAACAACACACTGCATTGCAGAAGTAGTCAGAGAACAAGTCTGCAGTCTTTACTACTCTGAGCTGTCTCTGCCAGGTGTCTGGTCCCAGGGATGCAGGAGTGGCCGCCATGGGTACTTACTTTGACTTATTATATTCAAACTCTATATGCAGACAGTCTTCGATGCCCACTTCCATTTTTATAGAATTGTTGACTTCAGGATAGGTAGCGAGCTGGTGAACGATCAGATCATACTCTTTCACTAAGTCTGTCAGTCTCCTCACGACTGTCACCTTAAGAAAATACCTATCAAGTTGATGAGAAGGTGAAGTGAGCCGCCATGTTAAAGTCAGGTGCTTAATAGCACATGTCAGCCAACCCAGCTCTCTAAGTGTCAGCTCACCCCACTTATCTACTCATAAAGGAGCTCTGGGGGATGCTCGGGACTAGGGTATGAATCCGGGCCCTTGCAGGCTAAGCATGCACTCTGCCTACATCTGGATCCCCAATGTTTTTGTTTTTTCTTTCAATGCCCCCAACATGGAAAAAACACAAAATTCAATTTTACAAATAAATACTACCGAGATGACTTGGAGGACCATCGCCAGCCTACCTGAGGAAGCCTCTCCACCCACTGTTTCAGTTCTATCCTTCTCAACTCTCTAGCCAAGGCCCTAGGACTTAGCTTTTATACTGTCAAACACAATCCCAAACGAGTAACACCAAGTTAAACAGAAAAAGAAGGCTTTTGGCCCTGCTGCATTGATAGTAAAATATTTAACATGCTGGTCTTGGAGGCAGCCTGCATAGACACATAAAGAACACTAGATTGAGGACTTACAAAATGGGGTGCTGGGTCAGTGAGATGGCTCAGCATTACAAGCGCTTGCTGCCACACCTGACAACCTTGGCCCCGAACCTGGGTCTATGGTGGAAAGGGAAAGCTCACTGGAAGCTGTCCTCTGACCTGCGTATGTGCACAGTGGCATGCAGGTGCCCACATACAAAATAAGAAGACAGACGTTAAAAAGAAACGGGACTCCTACTTCAGGTCTGCCCTCTGCTTGTGTAACCCTGACCACTCAGCCTCTAGGTAACTACCTCCTCTGAACCATGTGCTGAATGAGGTTCATTAGGAAACTAAAGATCAGGAGTAACTAGTAATGGTAAGTCATACAGGGAAACTTAAAACTGAAACATTTCTGAACCTGCTATGGTACCAGCCGTGATTACTTCAAATCTTTAACAGTCAGGTGAAACAAAGTATGTAACAGAATATTTTAAATCTTAAGTCTTCTGCTCCAGAATTGTAATTACAAGTTTAGATAAGACATCGGCAGTAGCATGGTTTTCTGGCTTTGATTCTGCTTACAGTTTCTAATACACATCCATACCTCAGGCGGACATTGGCACCGATGTATGACTCATATGGCTTTTCAACTTGCATAAATTCAAAATCATAACTTCTGCTCTGAGTCAGTTCTCCGGGTAAGGCTAGTTCTTTCACTAGGTTTACAAATTCATGAGTATTACTCTTGTCATTGAAAAGTTCTAAGAAATTTAAAACAGCAAAAAGACCAATTATATTTAATATCCAATTCAACAAAACCCAAGGTTCTATCGCCTAAACAATTTTTTACCAAAAGAATTAGTTAAGTATACTTCTATTTTAATAATCTAGAGCTATGATCTGAATTTTGTTCCCTCATTACATCCACTTGGGCATAAATAAACTCCAGTCTGGCACAGCGACAACTTCCGTTAGAAAAGTCCTCATCCTTTCACGGAGCTGTCCTTCCCGGTGTGAAGCTGACACATCCCAGCAGTTACCTGAGCACTCTCCCTTTAAGAACTACTCTGTTCTGTTTTATTAGATAATTATATTACTTTGATAAAACTACAATGCACAAAAAAATAAACCCAACTATCAGTTAATTGCTATAACTTGCTCCTGAGTACAGTCTTAACCATAACAGATATGTAAATATCCACCGTTCCAGCTTGCTATTTTAAAAATGTACAGTAAACATTAGCTGGATTTTAAACCTAGCTACGAAGAGAGTCTTAGTAAGACATACTTTCTTTCCTGACTCTTCAATGCCAAAGGATGTACATGTAGTTTTGCTTTCTGGTAACTCAAGAGTGTCTCCGAAACACCTACATGGAAGTTTGGAGAGAGGTGGATGCCAGCTCAGGAGACAAATGGCACGGTATTTAGAAATGAAAGATGGAGGTGACGGTGGTGACTGTGAGTAAGGCTGGTGAGTAAGGCACACAGGAGACAGTATGATTATTTTTCAAGGCTGGTAGTTTACCTAACTTCTTTGATTTTTAGTAGTAGAGTCTAAGAACAAAGGCAGAATGAGTCACACACATATCATTAAACACAATTGAGATGCATGATTCACTATACCAGGTCCTGTTTTATTACATATAATCACTTCTTTTCGTAAAGCTAAACTCTAACTCAATGATTTAACTGTCAAATCCAACCCTCTTCAGTCATCAAAGGGAAAAAAAGTAATACTATTTTAAAACTCACCAATTTGACCTACAAATTCAATTCTAATTCCTTGATGCTCTAGCCTCTTTCCAGGCTGCTTAAAGGCTAGGTTTACCTGCCAAAACATGAAATTGTAAGAGATGTTAACAGTCCTTGGAGTGCGCCTACCGGATTCCTTCCAGATGAATGTGGTCTGTGAGTACGTGACGCATTGGTTCACAAGGTGTGAAAGGCAGGGACCTTACAGCACCAGCTGGAACTCACAGCACTGAGGAATCCGCTCACTTGCACAAAGTATCCATTTTATTAAGAAGGAACCACTCGTAGGGAAATATAAAAAAGTCAAAAAAAAAAAAAAAAAAAAAAAAAGAGGAACTCTCCAACTACCCATATGCACTTTCTGGTCAGAGAATGAGACAATTCTAGGGCTAGTATTTTAATAAGAAGTAATCACTAATTCCAAGAATTAATCTAAAAGATAATTTTCAGTTTTTATAACCAAGAACAATATACTTGCTATAACTTCTAATCTTAAAAACAATGCTCACTAAACCAGATACAGTAGCTCACATCTGCAGTCCAGCAGTTGGAAGGCTGAGACAGGATGATCATGAGTTCAAAGCCAGCCAGGGCTACATATTGAGATGGAAGCCAGGATAAGACACAGCCTCAAAAAAACAAAAGAAAATATAAAAGTTAAAGCAATACTTATTACCTTAAGTTTGCAGTTCATACTAAAACACAAATTGTCTTAAGATTTAAATTAATTTTAAGTATGATTTATCTTGCATGACCCCATTTATTATTTATATTTCAGAGCTGAGAAGTAAACCCAGGCCTTGTTCATGCTAACCAAGCTTTCTTCCACTGAGTTAACTCTCCAGCCCTGCCTTATTTTTTAATTGTACCATCTCAAAATCTTAGATTTAGATTAATTTAATTGCACCATCTTAGGTTAATGTACCTGCCAAGTGGAAATACTGAACTTAAAATTTTATTTTTGAGACAGGGTCTCTAACCTAGGCCGGCCTCAAGCATCCTGTCTGGCTGAGGATGACCTTGAACTTCTGGTTCTCCTGCCTCTCTTTGCCAAGTGCTGGGACTCCAGGCGTGTGCTACCAACGTCCTGTTTCTGTGGTGCTGGGGAATGAAGCATCCAGGCTCTGTACACTGGAGCACTCAACCAACTGAGCTACCTACATCTGAGAAACCTGAGAAATCCTCGGAAAGTCAGTCTGGGAAAAAAATGTGTATGCGACCTATCAGCTGTAAAACTTTCAACCTTTTTGTATCAAGAAAATATGCCATGTAATTAGTAGATTAGAGACAGAGCTGTTTCGTCTTCTCACACAACTTCTGGTAGCCATCAGAACCTGATTTAGAAGTTGGGCAAACAGAGACACTTCTTGGCCTAACAGAAGTCTGCAGAAGAAAGGAGACTGACCACTGACTGCATGACACTATCACCTATCCTGGAGGTGGGGCCGCAAGGTAGAGTCACTTGACAGTGGCTCAAACGTGTGGCTTGAATAAATCTGTGGGATTAAGTGTGGAGGCAGCAGCCCTGCTTGGCCACTACAGCCCACATCTGCTGTGTCTGTGTGTCGACCTCACTGGAGGACATGGATTAGATGCTCCAACAATCCCACACGGAGCTCAGATTCTGAATCCTCCTTCCTCAGCCTCAGGATTACAAGTGTAAACCACATCTTCCTTTGTTTCAAGTTCTGCTTTGTTTTTCAAAATAGGCAAACAATCCAGCCAAAAGCCACAAAACTTAATTTCTCACTTTTCCTTAAAAACTTATATTAACTCTGAAAAATAAGTCAGAAAAATATTTAAGAAAAACAAGTATTTAAACTTTTCATTAGGTTCATGCCAGGCATGGTAGAACTCATCTTCAATCCCAGAATTTGAGAGGCTGAGACAAAAGGATCAAGAATTGCCTATCCTGAGCCAGGTGGTGGTGGCAGATGCCTTTAATCCCAGCATTCCTGAGTCAGAAACAGGCAGATCTCTGTGAGTTCGAGGCCAGCCTGGTCTACAGAGTGAGTTCCAGGACAGCAAGTTACAACAGAGAAACCTTGTCTCGAAAAAACAAACAAATGCTCACGTCAGCATATGATGCTGTGCATGTTTCAAATAATGCTATCTTCGCGATTCCTTGAGGGACTGAGACACACCGTTTAGGACAAGTGTGTCAATGCACTGTGTGCTGTCCGCAGTGTCGCATTGTACATTGCTGTTAAGAACACATGTCTGAGCTCTGCAGAAGACTGTAGTCCACACCACACTGATCAAAGATGCTACACAACACCCCTCCTAACGTCTCAACTGTGATCGCAGACTGAACACACACCTTTATTCACTGCTGCAGGAAAAACCCACCATTCGGCGCGGGGCCCAGAGCCACCAGGCCAAGGTATTTTACTATCGTAGTGCATCAGGTCCTTGTCTAAAGACAAAATAGTAAAAACGCCCTCTAAAAGCACGTTAGAATTAATAAGAAATTTTATAAAGTCACTTTGAAACAACCGCCAATGATATTAATTATAATTGCCATATCTTGATGCGATCTAACAGGGTCTTCGATGTCTCCTATGACAGAACTCATGGTCATAGAACCAATGGTTTGACAGCAGCACCTAACTGCTTTAACAGGAATTGTTCTTAAACTGGGTGTAGCAGTGTACCCTTAATCCCAGCACTTGTGAAACAAAGGCAGGCAAATCTCTGAGTGCAAGGTCAGCCTGGTTGACTAGCAAGTTCCAGGGCAGGCTACATAGAGAGACCCTGTTTTTTAAAATTTGTAATAGTTTTTACATATAAAAACGATGCAGAAGGAAAATCAATTCCCCTTTAAGACCTGTCTGAAAACTTCATAAATTAAAGGAGAATGATCTTCTTAGTTCAAAGTGAGTTTTTAATTTCTGCCCTTCTTTATAAATTTGGAATACACAGTATAGAACAGAACACAAAAGAAATTAAGCTGTAGGCATACAAGAAATTCAAAAACACTCTAAAATTTTTTAACAGTACAATGACACAGAGAAGCAATTCTCTTTTCGGTAAGTGGTGTTGGGCAAATAGGTTTTAATACTCAAAAGAACAACACTGACAGACTACCTTGCACCAAGCAGAGATTTATTCAAAATGGATAATGACCTAAGTGTAAGAGCTACACACCAAAATTCTTTGTAGAAGAAGCAAATATAGATAGCCTCATGACCTTCACTTAGGCTGTGGTTTCTCAAAAGCACAAGTTATAAAATAAAATTAAAAAATAGCTGGGCAGTGGTGGCACGCACCTCTAATCCCAGCACTCGGGAGGCAGAGGCAGGAGGATCTCTGTGAGTTTGAGGCCAGCCTGGTCTACAGAGTGAGTTCCAGGAGAGTCAGGGTTACAACAGAGAAACCCTGTGTGGGAAAAAAAACAAAACAAACAAACAAACAAAACAGGACAAATACTATGTAACTGCTTATACAAACTAGCTAGAGCAGGTAATGTGACAAAGCAGATTAGAGGTCACCAGCAAAAGAGCAATGACTACTCAATAGGATATAAAGTTTCTGTTTATAGGATATAAAGTTTCTGCTTGGAGTCATACAAAAACTTTAAAAATACAGTGTGATTAAGACTGAAAAACAAGCTGGGCGGTGGTGCCGCACGCCTTTGATCCCAGCACTAGGGAAGCAGAGCAGGCCCTATCTCCGTGAGCTTGAGGTCAGAAGAGTCTACAGAGTTCCAGCACAGACAGAGTTCACAAAGAAACCATGTCTGGGGGGGGGGGGGAACCAAACACAAAACCATAAAAACCACAAGTAATACCATTATACTGTACAGTTAAAATGACAAATTAGGGTTGGCAAGACAATTCATTAAATAAAGGTGCTTGCCGCCAACATTGCTGACCTGAGTTTGATCCCAGGACGTAACATGACCTAACATGATGGAAGGAGAGAACCAACTTCCACAAGTTGTCCTATGATTCTATACACGTGCTGAGGCATAAACTTTCACCCACACCCACACAAAATAAAGCGTAAAAAAAAGTTTAACGTGAAAAATGCCTTTAAATCCCGTATATTTTCAACAAAACATCAATAACAAGAATTAAAATTTAAAAATTAAATTAAATGAAAAAATTAAATTAAAATTAAAAATTTTTCCTATAAATCAAAATAACAAACATATATAATAATCATTATTAATAACCTTACACTGAGTTTCTAATCTGAAGACCACAGAAGACTTCAGAATGGAATAGGTCTGGTAAACAAAACCAATGTCTTTTATAAAAGAGGACAAGAGGTCTTTTTTGAATAGAGCTAAATATTTTTAAACTTAAAATACAGTTTAAGAGAATGAGGTAGTACACTTGCTACTGAGCCTTGAAAAGATAAGGATCAGTGAAAAGAACCACACTCAAAGGCCACAGTGAGGTCCATTTATAAGCAAGGCTCAGAACAGGCAACTCTACAGAGAAACAAAGACTTGTAGGTGAGAGATTTGCAGGTGATGTTTCTGCTCAGAGGATAAATGTTCTGAAGTCAGTGGTGAAGCTGCACAACTCTGCAAATATGGTAGGCAGCGGTGAACTAGATTAGGACCAATTTTATAGTCTGTGAATTACAACTTAATTAGAATATTTAAAGAAAATGAAGAAAGAGGTACTTGCCATAGATAAGCCAAGAAAACAGAAAAAGTTAGGACAGACCATGACCTTTGCTTTACGACAAAGGTGACATTACAGCACAATGAGACGTATGCTCTGGGTTAATAAGAGATCCCGAGTGTGGGAAACGTTTGACTTCTACAATACAATCCAACTCTAAATCAACTCTATAATCAATTCTAAATTAACTAAGGACCAGGACAGGACATATCATTTAAAAACCTGGGTGAAAGAGAACAGATAACTCTGTATCCCAGCTACAGCTGGAAGATGTCTAAACTAGTCTAAAAAGAATTAACAAAAAAGGAAACATGAAGCATCTGCTCATTAGAAGACAAAAATAAGAAAACTGAGTGAAAAGTCAAGTCAAGTAAAAAAAAAAAAAAAAGGGGGAGGGCTGGGCAAGGTGTTGAACACGCCTTCAATCCCAGCACTCGGGAGGCAGAGGCGGGTGGATCTCTGTGAGTTCTAGGACAGCCTGAGATACATCAGAGAGACCCTGTTTCTAAAAAAAGTCAATAAAAGAAAAAAAAAAAAAAAAAAAAAAAGGAAGGAAGGAAGAAATCAATTCTACAATCAAACACTAAAACCTTTTTTCCTCTTTTAGACAGGGTCTACACTGGCTCAAACTTGCAATCCCAAGTGCTCAGGATTTTAGGCCTGTACCACCATACCCAGCCATAAAAGACTCTCACCAAAAGCACACAAAAAGTGGCTGGTGAAACAGCTCAGCCGTAAAAGTGCTTGCCGCACAAGCTCCAGAACCCACACAGGAGAGGGACCCATATAAAAAAGCCAGATGTGGCTCCTATCCGTAATGTTGGCCCAGCACAGCAAGATGGAAGGAAGAATGGAAATCAGTTAGACTTTCACACATGCAGCCAGGGGCAAGGGCAGTAAGAGGCCCTGCCTGGGAGGAGTGAACAAATCCAGAAATGTTGTCCTCTGACCTCCACATACCCTCTGTGGCCCAAATTCACTCACAAATTAAAAATAAATATTAAAATATGTAAAAAGCCCTACACACTAGTAAGAGAAAGTCAATTAAGCAGCCAACTGAGCAAAGTCTGGAAACCATCAAGACAGTCTTCAATAAGTGAATGGAAAAAATAAAGATGCTGGTATCCACACAAAAGACATAGATGCATGTTTTGAGATAGCCTCACTCTGTAGCTCAGGCTTACCCAGAAATCACTATGTATGTGGTCTAGGGTAGCCTCAAACTTGAAGCCTCTTCAGCATTCCAAATGCTGAAAGTACAGACGTGAGCCATAACCAGTACAAAAGAGTTTCATTTAATGTTAAAAACAAATGAGCTACCAAGTCACAAGAAGATACTAACTAACGGACATCAAATCAAGTAGACGTGAAGGTAAAGAAACAAATATAAAAAGGCTACATAATGGATGGTTCCAGCTACATGGCATTCTGGAAAAGGTACAATCATAGAGTGAAAAGATCGGCAGTGGCCATAGGCTCTGGAGACTGCTGTGGATATGGGTGCCAGGGAGGCATCAACAGGTGAAGCAGAGGGGAGTCTGACTGATACTCAAATGATGGATATATAACACTATGCGTTTGTCGGAGAACATGTAACATCAGGAGTGAATTCTAACTAAAACCATGAACCAATTTTCCAACATTGGCTCATCAATTTTTTGCTTTTTGTTTTTTTAAGACAGGTCTTATGCAACCCAGCTGGGCCTGGAGCTCCCTGTGTAGCTGAGGATGACTCTAAACTCCTTATCTTCTGCCTCTACTGCCCAAGCACTGGGAATACTGACACATACCACCGTGGCTGGCTGCGGTTCATTAATTTTTAAAAATCTACCACACTAAACTAGGCACAGTGGTTCAAGCATTCAATTCCAGAACTCAGGAGGCTGAGGCAGAAGATTAAATCACTGTAGTCTAAGATCAGCCTGGGGTGACATGACCCTATCTCAATATATAATAATAACAGGCAAATGCTATGTTATATATGAGGGGATGTGAAGAATTGGCAAAATAAAGAACTTTTTAATCTTACTCAATTTTTCTGAAATCTAAAACTTCTCTAAAAAACCAAAGGCATAGCTAGGTATGGCAGTGCATTCATAACCGCAGCATTTCAGAGGTGGAAGCAGGCGACATGGAGTCTGGAGCCAGCCTGGGCTACACGAGACAAGACGAAAGGAGACAAACAATTTTACACATTACTGAGTTGTTTTTTTTAAAAAAAGCAAGAAGGGTGTGGGACATCACAGAAGGGATCTTAAGTGTATCTAGCCACACAGACACATTCTAGAAGAGCTGAGCCCTCCCTCTATGAAGAAACAAGAGCAAATGAGACACATGGTAGCACAGAAGAGCAAACTACAAAGAGTCAGAAAGAACCCTTCGTAAGCCACAGCAGACAACTACCCCACACCCCTCTGACTCAACTTCATGTTAAAGGAGAAACTCTCCAAAGCTTAAGATACAGTTGCCAGCCAAAAACATTTGTGAAATTCGAAGACTCTGCCCCCGAAATCCTTCCATGGAAAGAATTTTCCATTCATGGTTCTAAACCCATCAAGGATTTTAGTTGCCCTTCAGGAAAAAAAAATTCTATTTCTAATACAATCATTCAAATTTAGATACAGCCCAGCCTATTTTATCCTAATTTAGGTAATATCCTAAATTAGATAATCCCGTCAAACAAAAACTTACCTTTCCTGAAACAGACTCTCCATCATAGAAGAGGTAGTGTTTTTCTACTTTGCCATCTTCAGTTTTGATTTCTGCCATTCTCCTGGTTTCCCCATCATTAAGGGCAACATCAATCTCACAAATGGGACCAAAAAAGCCTCCAAGAAAACTCTGAAACAAGATAAAGATGCTCATGATTATCATGGTTAACCAGTCACTACAGTTTGAAATTTAAACTTAATTACTTTTAATGGAAAGCCAAGAAGATTACTAATCTATGAGTTAAAAGTATCAGATTCTACACCAAAACTGAATCGAGGGCCTGCTTCATACCCACCTGCTTCCGATACCCAGCACTGCCAGCAAATCAAAGCGACAACCTGAACTGAGCACAGTCACACACAGTTAACACTGTCGTTCACACAATTTGGAGAATAGATTTCATGTTATAATTTTTACCACCAAAATGAAAAAAGACCTTTTTTTTTCTTTCCTGAGACAAGGTTTCTCTGTGTAGCCCTAGCTGTCCTGAAACTCAATCTGTAGACCAGGCTGGCCTCGAACTCAGAGATCTGCCTGCCTCTGCCTCCTGAGTACTGGAATTAACGGGGTGTGCTGCCACCACCTGGCAAAAAGCCGCATCTCCTTAGATCATCTTTATGAGGTTCCTCCATCAGAGAAAAACTTTCATAGTCCAAACTACCTCCCCTTCAAGCTCCAGTGCCATCACAGTGAGCTAATTACCATAAACCTCTGCTGTATCAGGTCTGGACAGAATGTGTCACAGCATGTAAAACTTTGAGTAAACCTGGCACTAACATTAGAGGCTAATGAAATCCCTATAAATATTTCCAAAGAAAATACGTAAGTGTTGTACGTACGATAACTACTTACCAATGGCAAAACACAGTAGCCGGCAATATAGCAACTAATAATGAGCAGACACTAGTCACGGTTCTGACATTTAGACACAGCTACGGAGTGCTGTGTTCACTAACATGATGTTCTAATGTCTTTAAAATGTACCAGCACTTGGAAGGCAGAGGCAGGAGGATCTCTGTGAGTTGGAGGCTAGCCTGGTCTACAGAGTGAGTTCCAGGACAGCCAGAGTTACAACAGAGAAACCCTGTCTCAAAAAACAAACAAACAAGCAATCTGTAAAGATGACACCCTCCCATCACGTTGGCCTGTAGTCTTTCTTGTGCGTGAATTCTAAGGTGGGGTCCTTCTGTGTTGCTCGATTTGGTCACTACCTAGAAAGCCTGAGCTCTCCTCTCACCTACTAAGCAGCTAGAGTCACAGGCACAATCTCCACCAGTGCCCACCCCCCTTCTTACTCTGTTCTGCACAAAAAACCAAAGTGACCTTTAAAAAAACGTTCATCTGATCATCATGTTAAAAGTCTCAAAAACACAAATATCTCAAAATCCGCATATATAGAGTCTATATTTAACTACACGCGTACATATGTAAAACACATATGCACATGTCATGAAAGCAGAAAGGAACTATTTAGAGGGGAGGAGGAGACCAACAAAAGAGGGAGGGGCATGATGACAAAGGAGAGTTAGCAAGGACACAAACACAAGCAAACTACAATGATAACTAAGTCTAAAGATGCCATACTGGGAGCTGGGAGAGGACCCGAGTTCAGATCTCAGCACCCATGTGACTCTGAGTCTGTGAGTGTGACTGCCTGTGTCCATATCCCTAGCACTAGGCAGGACACGGATGGACTCAGACACACACACTACTCAGAAATAAAAAGGAAATGTCAATGAAATTCTAATAAAACTAATAGAAACCAGTCTGATCATACCACATCTTTTAACTATTCCAACAGGCAGGAAAGCTTACAAACTGCAACTACCTTAGAAAGCAGCTTGGGGCCGGAGAGGAGGCTCACTGAGTTTTTGTGCCCAGAACAAGCCCTATGACCCGAGTCCAATCCCTACGATCTATATGGTGAAAGGAGAAAACCAACACCCACAATGTGTCCTTTGACCTCCACAAAACCTGCACACATGCACGTGTGCGCAAGCACACACATACATACACACACACAATAAATGATGGTAAACATTTCTTTAGTTAAAAAAAAAAAAAAAAGTAGTTTGGCAGCTGACCATGGTGGTGAATGCCTATGATCTCAGCACTCAGGAAACTGAAGCAGGAGGCTTACCAAAAGTTCAAGGCAGCCTAGGCTACACAGTGGGTTCCAGGACAGCCTAGGCTACAGAATAAAACCTTATCTGAAGACAGAAGTAGACAAACAAACAAACAAACGAACATACAAAGCTACAGAGGAGCTGAGGTGCTAATATATGTATTATATGTAGGTAATATAAATATTAATTTTTTGATACAGGGACCATGTAGCCTAGGCTAGCCCTGAAATCACAGAGACCCCCCTTGCCTCTGTCTCCGCTTCTTGAGTGCTGGGATTAAAGGCATGTGCCACTATGCCCAACCCAGGTGCTAATACAATAACTTTATTTAATTTTATGTGCATTGGTGTGAGGTGTGGTTCAAATCCCCTGGAACTGGAGTTACAGAATTGTGAACTTACTAGAGTTGTGAGCTGCCATGTGAATGCTGAGAATTGAACCTGGGTCCTCTGGAACTGCTTTTAACCACTAAGCCATCTCTCCAACCCAATAATATTATTTTAACTAAGCTCTTGATGTTCATTTTGTGAGGTTTATTAATTTATACAATTTTTTCTTTTTATTTTCATTAACTTTATTGTGTATGAATAAATGAACGTTTGACCTGTACATAAGTGTGTACACCACAATCATGCCTGATACCCGAAGAGGTCACAAGAGGACATCAGATCCCCTGGGACTAGAGTTACATAGACAGCCGTTAGCCATCATGTGAGTGCTGGGAATTGAACCTGGGTCCTTTGGAAAAGCAGGCAGTACTCTTTACCACTGAGCCATCTCTCCAGTCCCAATACTTAAAATATTTATAGGTAATGTTGACTTCAGATGTTATTTTAAACACACATACAATATATTCGCTGCTGTTGCTTCAGATAGACCTACCAGCTCTCTGGATACAATAGCCTCAAATGATGGAAGTTAATTTGTGTAGAAGTTTACCAGATTCTCCTGTCTTCCTCTTGTTCTAAGCCAGGAAAAGTACTATAACCTGACTCACCCTTTGGTGACTGACTCATCTCCGGAAGGGCTTTACCTGACGCCCTAATGTGAACTGGATTCTCCAAGCTTTGGTCTCACAGGCTGAGGAGGCATGTGACTCTCCCTCTGAGAGACTCCCTCACTGTGAGGACATTCTATCCTTTGCTCATCACCGAATACACTGAACCTAAAAGCAGCACACAGTGCTGCATACAAGGCCCTCAAATACCTGTGAAGTGCTAATTTTCAATACATGCATACAATTCTCATAACAAAAAGTGAGTGACTACATGCAAGAAAATGGACTGAAATCTGTAATTGTTTGGCAAAACAAGTGAGGTAGCAAAGTCTAAATCTTGAACTCATTAAGCTTCAGCTCTGTCCTAGGAAGGACAGATGATGACAGTAAACAATAAGGAGCCTCCTAGGGTTATGTAGGTCACAGGTGACACAATGACCAAATTATTTTCATTATTCCTATATTAACAAAAGAGACAATTTTTTGGTAGTTTTTTTGTAAATTTTTTAAAATTTGTATCTTTATTTTTATTGTATGAATGTTTTGCCTGTGTGTATGTCTGTTTGCCACATGTGTGTCTAGTCCCTGTGGGGGTCAGAAGAGGACATGTGATTTTCCAGAACAGGAGTTACAGGTGGCTGTGAGCCACACTGCGGAGTGCTAGAATTGAACCTGGGTCTCTATAACAGAGAAGCAGACAGTGCTCTAACTGCTGAGCCATGTCTTAGGCCCAACAAAAAAGACCTCAAATAGCTAGAAATTAGTATTTCCGGCATACTCCAAAGACACATACAGCAATTTGCTTCTGCAATGACGTTTTTATCTTTTTTGCCAACGTTATAAACATCAAACTCAGGCTGGAGAGATGGCTCAGTGGTTAAGAGCACTGGCTGCTCTTCCAGAGGTCCTGAGTTCAAATTCCCAGCACCCATATGGTAGCTCACATCCATCTGTAATGGGGTCAGATGCCCTCCTCTGACACACAGGTGTACGTGCAGATAGAGCACTAATACATAAAACAACAGCAACAATAAACTCAAATTTTAATCAGAAAGCTGATTTTAACAAGGAAACTTGTAATTAGTTGAATATTTAGAAAAGAGAGAATAACAGGTAGCGACCCAGCTGTTGTTCTGCGTCCTTTCAGGAACAAGGCTGTGCTTGTATTCTACTAGGACATAACACTCTGTCCTCTCCTTCCCCAGCTTGGGACTGGGTCTGAATTGCCCAGGTTGGCCTTAAACTTGAGATCCCTCTTGTCTCAACCCCCAAGTAACATTCAACACTATGCCCCGTGTCCCAGTTATTTTCATACACCAAGTCTTAAAAGTCAAAACTTCTGAAAACAGTAAATTTTGAAACAGTACAATTCCTCCAAAAAATTGTATGTATGTGCAGCTCAAAACTGACCAGCTGATAGTTAGTAATACCCACTATGTGCAACTCACTGAGGCAGCAGGGAGGAAGGTGACAGCAGAAAGAAAACTGACAAGAGGGGAAAGACAAAAGACCCAAGCAGCTGCCTCTCTTAAGTAAACTGAGGCAGGTACAGTAAACAGGCACCTGGCAGTGAAGAGAGTTAAGGCAGGCCCCCTTCTCATAGTGCCAACATTAGTGCAACTGAGTTACAAAACGAAGGCAGGGAAATTAAAATTCATTTTCTCCCTTAATTGGATACTTCCCAAAGCTACTTAAAGGAAAATTAAGGCTTGGAAACTATGAAATTGTTTTACATATAAAATGAAATATGGCAACTTTTCTTCCCACATACATACTCTATATAATATGGTCTTTCCAATTTGAAATCTGACATTTAAAGATGCAAGTTAAGTACTATTCTAACAAAATTAAATTGCTACTAAATCTGCCAGAACATACAAGGAGACACAGTAAGTTGCAATGATAGGGCAGGAAAGAGCACTGACCACTCTTCAGAGAACCCAGGTTCAATTCCCAGCATTCACATGGCAGCTCACTACTGTCTATGGTTACAGTCCCAGGAGATCTGAGGCCTTCTTGAGGCCTTCTCAAACACCAACAAGCACGTGATGCCACGACAAACATTCAGGCAAAACACATACATATAAAATAATAAATTAACTTTTTTTTTAAAAAAAGCAGTATTTCACAATAAACAAAAATCTTATTCTGACATGATTCTTAAAACTTAAAAATTGCAGCCAGGCAGTGGTGGCACATGTCTCTAATCCCAGCACTCGGGAGGCAGAGGCAGACTGTGAGTTCGAGGCCAGCGTGGTCTACAGAGTGAATTCCAGAACAGAGTTACAACAGAGAAACCCTGTCTTGAAAAAAAGAAAGAAGGAAGGAAGGAAGGAAAGGATGAATGGATAGATTTCAACAAGAGAAAAAGAAATGAGCTGGAGGAACCAAGACTTCCACAATGTATTCACTGAGCCCACACACAATGAAACAGCAAATTCTCATACATACATACATACATGTCCATTTCAAGGTCTTAAAACTTTACACTTTCGTTTATGTTTAATCAGTACCCTGAAAACAAAAATATTTTGCTCTGGGACATAACAGAGGAAGGGCTAATTACAAACGTAACCCAAAAGTAAAAGAGCTGTTTAAGTTCCCAAACACCCGAATAATCCCTTCTTAGTATTTATTGCAATTATAATTTCCACCTTAAACTAATTTACCTTAAATGGTTACTCTCCTTATTCTGTAAACTGCAAGGGAGCAGGCAGTTTGCCTCGCTTATCTGTCCCTGGGCTCACTCAAAATACGTGTTTGGAAAAAAAAAAAACGCTCCCAGGGTGAACCAACCTCCCTCCCTCTAGTGAAAGCAACACGATTTCTGCCTTGAAGTTATTTAACCAAAGCAACGTTTTAAAAATAGACCTGGCTGGCTAGGTCTAAGTCTCAGGCAGTTTATTGAAACAGGTGAGCTTAGGGAGAGCAGGTGGAATAAAGGCAACGCGCACACAGTAGGTCCTCAGGGTATTCACGCTAACCGACAGAAGCCCAAAGGAGCTCCGGTGTACGGAAGAGCGCGGGCACACAGTTAAAACACCGCCGCGCCCGTGCTCCCACTAAGTGCTGCTCCCCACTACGTGCGGTCAGGCGCTCTGATTTTCGTCCCTCCGCGGACTGCCGAGACATTGCAACATCGCGAAGCGCCGAGTTGTAGAAACCGCCTCGGGAAGGAAGCGCGGCCAAGCGCCGACTCGGCGCCTGCAGCAGGCGGGGGTCCCGGTGCAGACGCCCCGCGCTCGCCCGCTCCGACCCCACGAGTGCCCGAAGGCCACGGACGCCTCCGCCAGGGTCCCGAAATCGCAGAAAGCCCCCACGTCCAGCTCCGCGAACACGAGAGAGCGGACTCGATCGAGCTCGGGACGCGGAGGGGGAGCAGGTCCGGCCGGGGGCCGGGACGCGGGGCGCCCGCCGTGCTCCGCTACCTTGGACGGCGAGGCCGCGGGGCTCCGGCCCGGCGGGCTGCGGGTGCCCAGCCACGGCCCCCACAGCCGGTCGAGGAAGGCGGGCAGAGGCTCCGACATGGCCAGCGCGGTGCCGCCGGCCGCAGGTGCTCGGGCCCGACCGGGACCGGGCAGCCGCCAGGCCTCAGCGCCGCGCGCCCCTTCGCCGCGGGCTCGGCGCCGCGCCCACCGTTGGAGAAGCGCCGCGCGCACCGAGGCCCCCCGCGGAAGACGGCCGCGCAGGCCGCCGCGCACTCACCATCGTCGGCGCCGCCGGGTCCCCCGCTTCGCTCGGCTTTCCCCTCAGGAGAACTCTCCCGGCCCGGCCGCCTGCGCCCCAGCCGCCCGTCACGTGACCGCAGGCCCGCAGCCTGCACGTGACCACTCCTTTCCCTCTCCTCCCGCCCCTCCGCTGACCCCGCCCCGCTGAAGGCCCGGCCCTCCGAGGAAGGCCGTTTAGAGGCGGGGCTTGCTTTGCCCCGCCCTTCGGTCGAGGGGGCGCGGTTAGTGTGGGTGACGTCAGGTGGGCGGGGTCGAATATGGATCTAGCAGGCCCTTGGGCCCTAGAGCTGTCTCGTGACGAGCAGTCCACACCCACTTCCTCTTCCCCCCCCCAGCGAAGTTTGAGGGGCTCGGAGGGAGCCGCGTCCTAGCGGGCTTGCTGCCCCGAGACTTGTGAGCGTCTTCACCTCCGAAGACCGGGAGAGGAGGTAACCTAGAGCATCCTCTGCAGCCAGGGGGAGCTGGACCGTCCAGCAACCGGAGAGGCGTGGCTCGCGGGTAACAGCCCGTCCTCGAACCCCCGCGGGGATGC
This sequence comes from Cricetomys ansorgei, assembly GCA_026225945.1. Lineage (NCBI taxonomy): Eukaryota > Metazoa > Chordata > Mammalia > Rodentia > Nesomyidae > Cricetomys > Cricetomys ansorgei. The sequence goes on from JAMJFZ010003544.1 coordinate 2,675,830, forward strand.
CGCGGACCCAGAAGACCTGAGGATGTTTTCTTGTTTTGTTTTTGTTTTTGTTTTCGGCTGGCCTCAAGTGGAGAGTGGGCTCAGACGTGCGTTCCCCCGTGCTGGGATTGCAGCGGCCACGTCCGATTTTCGTGCCTTGCTGCAGATGGAACCCTGAGCTTCCTGCATGCCTAGACGGGAAGCCACTGGCCCAAAGTGATATTCGAAAACACGCTCTAAATATTTCTATGCCGGGAAGCTTTGGAACGGACGGGTGTTTGTGTGTTTATTGTTGAGACAGGGTCTCACTAGGTGGCCCGGGTTTGTCTGAAGCATTCCCGTCCTACCTTCAGCCTTCCTGGTACTGAGAATTACCCGCCAGCGTTGCCACTGGCCCGGAGATTTACAAAAAAAACAGTATAGGGACAGAGAAGAGAGTTTATAGCTCAAAACACCCTCGATTAAAAAAAAAAAAAAACCCATCTGTGAATCAAACCCAGCGGTGGTGGTGCACGCCTGAGACAGGCGGATCTCTGTGAGTTCGAGACCAACCTGATCTACAGAGTTCCAGGACTCACTCTGTATGCTTGTCAGAAATCTACTGATTGAGGCTAGAGAGGAGAGACGGCTAAGCTAAGAGCACGTGCTGGCTGCTCTTCCAGAGGAAGGAGATTTGATTCCCAGCTTTCAATATAGTGACTCACAACCAGGGGGATCTGATGCCCTCTTCTGGCCTTCATGGGCGCCTGCAATCTTTCTAAATTTATTTGAGTTGCACCAATCCTTTTTTTTCTCTCTCCTATCTGGATTTTTTTTTTCTCCTCTGTGGAGTTGAGGATTGAACCCAGAGCCTCGTGTATTCCAATCAAACACCCTACCTCTAGACCACATCCGTACACCTCTTCCTGGAATTTCTTGAAATCCTAGATTAAACTTCCTGAATGGGTTTTTCATGTTCTTTCCTATGTTCCATCCGTCTTTCATTGTTTGTTTTTTTTAAAAAAATGTTTATTTATTGTACAGTACAGTAACTGAATTTGTAGATGTCGCTCCTGGGACTCGAACTCAGGTCCTCGGGTTTGTCAGCAAGCATGTTTATATGTGATGAGCCATTTTACCAGTCCTTTGTTGTCTTTTTGTCCCAGAAATGGTTTTAGGATGTATCTCAGGCTGACCTTACACTCATGGTCCTCCTGCCTCAGTCCCCTGAATGCAAACACTGTATCATGAGCCACCATGCTTGCTCACGATGATACTTTCTCCTCTTGCTGCGTGAGCAACGGTAGACCATGTCTGGCGTAGCTCTGGGCGAGCCTTCTCTTTTGTTGTTCATACTCCTGTGTAATCTATCCTCAAGTTCTTTCAAAACTGGTTTGTGTGACCAACAGACTAAGATGGGGAAATGTGGTAAGGCTTTCTCAAGCTGCTCCTGGCTTGGTTTCTCCTGAACCACTTGCTTCTATAGACATCAGCTGCCATGCCGTAAAGCCCACGGAGAGGTCATCTCCTGTCTCTTCCGCAAATGGCAAGTACCAACTTGCCAACTACTTGGGCATACCAACACGGAAACTCTCCTTAATCCCTGGTCGAGTCTCCAGATGACCCCAGCCCCAGTGAACATTCTGACTACAGTTTCTTGAATTGAATAGAATCTAGGTAATCTACTTAATTTCTAATCCACAGAAACTGTAAATATAAAAAAAGTTTGTTGTTTGAAGCCACTAAGGTTTTTTTTTGTTTGTTATCTAGTCCCGGCTGGCCTGGAATTTGCTAATCTTGAACTCACAGATATCCACCTGTCACGGCCTCCCAACTCCTGGGATTAAAGACATACATAAACCACTAAGGTCCGTGTCCCACCCCACTCCTGAGACAGTGTTTCTCTGTGTAATGCTGTCTTAGAACTTGCTTTGTAGACCAGGCTGGCCTCGAACTCACAGAGATCCACCTGCCTCTGCCTCCCAAGTGCTGGGATTAAAGGTGTGTACCACCTCTGCCCAGTCAAGCCATTAATTTTTAAGGTGATTAATTATGTAGCAATAAGTAACGAATGCATGGCAACCATGTTTCAATTCCCAAGAGCTCTTATTTTCTAGAAGTTGTTTAATTAGTGTTCTGTCCTTGTAAAGACAAAACACCAAGTAATCAACACGCAAATATCTAAAAAAGGGTGATTTTTTTACATCAATTTCTTATGTAATTTCCGCCATAAGAAATTTCATGTAAGGGGCTAGAGAGATGGCTCAATAATTAAGAGCACTTGCTGCTCTCACAGAGGACCCAGCTCTGGTCTCGATATCCAAATGGTGGCTCACAACTGTCTGTAACTCCAGTTTCAAAGGACCTGATGTACTCTTCTCTGGCTTCTGTGGGGACTAGGTACACACATGGTATACATACATACTTGCAGACAAAACACTCACACACATTAATAAAAGTTTTTTTAAGTGAATTTCATATCAAAGAAATGAAATATGACGCTAAGGTATTGTTTTCTATAGATTTCTTTTCTGGGTTGTTTTGTTTTTGAAGCAGAGTCTTATTGTGTAACCCTGCCTGCCTATCCTGGAACTCACTTTGTAGACGAGTCTGGCCTTGAGCTCACCTGCCTCTGCTGCTGAAATGCTGGGATTAAAGGCCTGTGCCATAATGCCCAGCGTCTGTAAACCACTGATGACTCATGAAAGGTAGCAGTGTTACTGAGAAGCCAATAAATGATCGTCAATTCCACGTAGCAATTCTAACGAGGGGAAGACTTTTCTCCCCGGTGAATCTTTGGGAATGTTTGGAGGCATTTTTCCCTGATGTCTACGGGAATGGAACTACTAGGTATTTCATAGGGAGGGACTGGGACACAGCTAAACATTCCCCAATGGAACAGGGCACCCCTTGCTACAAAGAGATCCTGTCAAGAGTTTTGGGGTGTAGCTAGTGGCAGAGTGCGTGCCTAAAAAAAACACAAGGCCTTGGTTCAATCCATGATTCCACCATTAAAAAAAAGGAAAGAAATCCTTCCCAAAGCACCTGCAATGACAAGGAGAAACCCTGGCTCAGCATAGACGAAAGGCGGCAGAATACCAAAAGATATATTAATATTTTAAACATCGATTGAAGTACTAAGGCAACATACCAAGAGAACAGCAACAAACAGCCTCTGCAAGGTCATTCACCCCCTTCTCTCTGCCGTCCTAGCATTCCATTTATAATTATTATGGATTTGGGAAAGAAATATATAATAAAAATGTATTAGGTTATTTGTGTTTCCATCACTGAATTGTGGATGGTCATAAAGATTATTCCTGATGGTTTGGTCCTTGGGTGAACAGGGTAAAACATTAAGAGGAACCTCCGTAGATCACCTTAGTGTCGCCTGTCCTTTTCCCCAGCTGGGCAGCAGCCCCATGATTAGCTCCATCACTCCCAAGGTGAGTCCTCTTTTTGGCCCTCGTCCCTTGGCATAGATTGCCTAATATGTGCCTTTTTGTCCCCAGACAGGGTTTCTCTGTTGTAACTCTGACTGTCCTGGAACTCAGTCTGTAGACCAGGCTGGCCTCGAACTTACAGAGATCCGCCTGCCTCTGCCTCCCGAGTGCTGGGATTAAAGGCTGCGCCACCACTGCACCATCTCTCCAGCACCACAGTATCTTAGTTATCTATAGCTCTATATTATATATATGATTTTATATATTTATGTCTATACATCTATATAAAAAAGATTCTATGTGTCTATATAGATATAGACACATAAGATATTTTGCCTGGCGGAGGTGGCACACGTCTTTAATCCCAGCACTCGGGAGGCAGAGGCAGGTGGATCTCTGAGTTAGAGGCCAGTCTCCACTACAGAGTGAGTCCCGGGACGGCCAGGGCTACACAGAGAGACCCTGTCTCAAAAAAAATAAAATGAAATTAAATAAAATCTTTTTTAAAGTACTTGTTTCCTGGATTAGAAGAAAAAAATCCCAGACAGTTTTCCCCACTTTTGTTATATCTTTGCTTTAATGGAGTAACATTTGAAAGACATCTAGGAACGAGGCAAAGCATCGTAAGGCATCGAGACCGCAACCGTGTGTTATTTGAGGTGTTAAGTCTCCGACTGTACGACCCACAAGATTTTTAGATAGGCAATATTCACCGCTCGGTCACATCCGAGGGTCACAGCACAACAGAAGCCACTGTAAACCACGATAGGAAGTCACTGTGTTTCATTTTATTTTATTTTTATCATAGAAAGAAGCATATCTGTAATTCACAGTGCGGGTCTGGTTTCTGAACACTTTGGGCATGAAATATTGTTCATCAGTTTGCTATTCAAACTGAACTTTTCGAAAACAGCACGGCTTTTAAAAATTATCGTAAAATAGCGGGAGTGTAAGTTAATTTCATAATGTTGATTCGATACATGTGTAAATGCAGATGCTTTCCAGAACAACAAGGTAGATAAACAGCATTGAAGCATAACTCCTTAAGGGTTAATGAGGAAAGGGGGACAGGATTTAAGAGTCTTTTCCAGGCATTTTCAATTTTCTGTCAAACTCTTTATCCCAAGACTGATCATTTAAACGTGGTACCCAAGTATACTGAATGCGTCGTCCCATGAGGAGGTGGGGAACTGGAAACGGTCACCTTCATATAATAAAACCTTCTCCTGGCTGCTCTGGGTTCCGCTCGGGGAGCATCCTCTCAAAGGGCCGGTAGTTGTAATAGACAACACTGTTTTCATCTGCTGGCTGGTATTCCCATTCCATGTCTGCTAGGAAGCCACTACCCGAGCCAGAACCGGAACCAGATCCGGAGCCAGACCCTGAGCCTGACCCTGACCCTGAGCCTGAATAGTCTTCACGTATAGGGAAGAAATCATCCTGGATTCTTCTCACCCTGAAATACAAAGAGAAAAAAAAAGATGTAAAGTTCTACTTATAAAATAACGCAATTTCAGTATTTTAATAAAAAGAAGTAAGCTGGGTGTGGGGTACACACCCGTGGCTCTTGGGCAGTGGAGGCGGCAGGGCCAGAAGCTCAAAGTCACCCTTGGACCCATAGTGAACTGCAGTCAGCCTGAGCTGCCTAAGCCCTTTCTCCAAAGACAAAACAAAATGGGGAGGGGGAGGGTAAGAGAAGTTGGGGGACAACATGGAGACACATTTCGGCACCCAGTTGTCCAAATTCAAGGAGTTGAAACCCTCTTCCATGCTTCAGAACAAAAAGGCAGGGCTGAAAAGCCAACTCAATGGTCGTGAGCAATTGCCTATCTCGCAAAGGACCTGGGTTTGGTTGCCAGCTCCCATGTCAGGGCTCACAACGGCAGCCGCCTTCGCGCCGTCCCCTGCTCAATGAAAGATCTCTTTGTGCTGAAAAACTGGTGTTTGGGCAGGGCCTGTGCGTAATCCGAGGTCCTGAAGGGAGCATCTCAAAGTGTGCAAAAGTCCCTTCGATGACCGCCTGTGGCTTCAGTTTCAGAGCATCTGACACCTCCTGCCCTCCTTGGGCACCAGGCATAGCATGTGGGGCGTGTACACACATGCAGGCAAACACTCGTACACATAAAATAAAGATAGATAAACCTTTAATAGAAAAAACAGTAGGCCAAGCCCTGCCCCCACCTGTGCTCATATTTATATAACATATAATATACACATAATATACACATAAATGCAATATATGTGTATTGAACAGTGTTCATTGTTCATATCGCTGACTATACACATCCTGTTATTTATTTTCTTAAGCACCATTTACTTTTAAAAAAAATAAATTCTTTTATTATTTTCTCCTTAAAGAAAGGGTCCACAGCCAAATCATTCTAGACAGATGACAGTTTTTCCTAATTTAAGCCTTCCACAAAACTTCCAATAAACATTGAACACGGATCAATATTCTTCCTTTCTTTTTTTTTTTTTTTCTTTTCTTTGTGAGACAGGTAGAGTCTCATTATGAAGCCCAGGCTGGTCTCAGGCTCTGGACCATCTCGCCTCAGCCCAAGCGCTAGGCTCTACAGGTGTGTACCTACATGCCTGGCTCGAGGAGTTCTTTGTAAAAGGTTTGTCTTTGTTGTTTGAGACAGGGTCTAGAACTCATAGAGATCCACCTGCCTCTACCTCCAGAGTGCTGGGGTTAAAGGCGTGCGCCACCATACGTGGAAGAAGTTATTAACCTTGTTAGAATATAAACATTACATTTTTCTCCCCCAAACTATAAGGCTTGACTCTCTACTCGTGACCCAAAGAGTGAAGCTTCCAGGGCTGAGTTGAATGTGTTGGTAGACAGAGCGGAGAGACAGTGCCACCCATCCTTGGAGAACTAGACAGCAAAGCATCTTTGGCAAAAGCTGAGTTCAAGCCCAGAATGGTGTCACAAACTAATCTCAACATTTGGGAGACAGAGGCAAGGGGATGACCACAAATTTGTGGCTAACCTGGTCTACATGCATGTCTCATAAGGGGGAGGAGCTTGAATGTTATAGCCTGTGGGTCATTTTCTCCAGGAAAATCACAAACCATAGACTGTGAAACTGATTAGTATTATAGCCAGTCACGCATGCGTTCAATAAATCTATTTGTTGAACATCTGGCCCCTGTTCTCGCTGCCTGAGATACCTCGGGACAGAGAGATGAAGTCCCTGCTCAGGAAGGTAATAGTCTAGTGACTAAATCAATCAGGAAAATGGTTGGTTAGTGCAGAGACAGGAAACAAACATACGTCACCCAGAGTGCCCAGAAGGCTGCCTCAGCCCACCGGATCAGAGAGGGCTGGATGAGGTTGTGCTGGTGACTGATACAGCTGGAACTAAAAAGCGTGAACAGGCACAGCTCACCCTGAGGAGACACAAAGGCCCGAGGTAGCCAGGACACACAGTATGTTAACAAAAACGAGCAAAAGAGAAAGCAGCAAGGGAAACCCAACCACCCCGGATACGGTGGATGGCGGAAGTCCACAGCAAGAGCCCTTTCAAAGGAAGTGGTAGGTCAATCATTTTAAAAGGCAGTGGAGAGGTCAAGTAATCTAAAAATAGAGACATGATCAATAGATGTGTCCGCTCTGGTTGGACAGGAGTGGGGCAAAAGCAAGCATAAGCATCCCTTCTACGGAGTGCTGATACGCCGAGTGTGGTGGCTCACACCCTGAATCCCGGTTTGAGAGGCAGAGGCAGAGGCAGAGGCAGAGGCAGAGGCAGAGGCAGAGGCAGAGGCAGAGGCAGAGGCAGGTAGACGTATATGAGTTTGAAGTCAACATAATCTACACAGCAAGTTCCAGGCCAGTCAGGGCCTCTCTGTTCACTCATTTGACTGATTCCTACTTAGAGTTTATGGGCGGCTCCTAGCTCTAGTCCCAGCTCCGTGATTGAGAGGCTAAGTCAATACCATTGTTATGGAGTCCCAGGCTAGCCTGGGCTAAACAGAGAAACATTGTCTCAAACCAAAAGCAAAAACAGACTGCTTCTGAACCGTGGAAAATGACTTCCGTGTTTCACTTAGTTACTAAGAAAGGTCTTACTATTCAGCCCGGCCTGAACTTGAGTTCATAACCATCCTGGCTGAGTTCATCCATTTTACGGGAACGTGTCACCGTACCTGGCTGACTTTTGGTCCTAACAGTATTTGTTTACATGTCACTGTTATTCCAGAACATGTTAAGTGACGAGTCGCTCACAAAGGAAAGCTGAATAAACACTGATGAGAAACAGAAAAGACCAAGGAAAGCCAAACTGTTAATTTCGGCAATTAATAAATGTGTTGTTACAATTCAGCACTAAAAAAAATAAATAAATAAAACAAAAATGTGCTATGGTGGCACACATCTTGAATCCCAGCATTCAGAGGCAGAAGTAGGCTGATCTTTGTGAGTTCAAGTCCAGCCTAGTCTACATAGCAGGCTAGCCAGGGCAGCATAGTAAAATCCTATCTCCAAAAAAAAAAAAGAAAGAAATCTAACTTGATTTTAATATTTAAACACTTTATTTGCATAAATAAAACTATATTCATTCATTCGGGTGATAGTTCTCAGTGTTTGTCCCTGCCACCCACAAGAAAACCTTACGAAGCCATGGATGAGCCCACGAGTGAGAGCAGACAAAAGGCCACACTTACAAGACCGGATTGCTCATCGGCGGGCCGACGTTGTTGGATTCATCTGCGATCAGGTTGAACAGTGGTCCCTTCTCCTCGACACAGTTCGCAGAGGTGCTGTCAGGCTTGCAGCGGACCCACTGGTACCTGGCTCTTTGCGTAGGGTAACCTGTTCGAACGAGGGACCCGCGTGGGTGATGAGTATCTCTCGCACGACTTCATTAGGATTGATTACACTCTGTCTCTGTTCATTAAATGGATTGGAAATTTGGCAGAAGGTCACAGGGTTTGTGTTCAACCGTGCCTGTGGCGGACGCTGTGGTTCTCACGGTAATTCTTAACAGCAGAACTGGCTCAATAGGACGGATGAAGTGGCTCAGTATTTGCTTCTGAGCCCGATGATCTGAGTTTGATGCACAGGACAAGTTGTCCCACAAGTTGTCATCTGACCCAAACACACACACTCACACACACACACTCACACACACTCACACATTAACTCATACACACACTCACTCATACACACACACACAACTCACACACTCACACACACTCATTCACTCATACACACACTCACTCATACACACACACACACTCACACACACTCACATACACACACTCACTCATACACACACACAAACTCACACACTCACACACACACACCAGAAATAAAACAAACAGAAGAATAAAAAAAGAAATAAAGTGTTTAAATAGAATAAATTAGGGCGTGAGCAACAGGGGTGGGGGTGGGGGCTGGGCGCTGCCGCCAGTCCGTTCTGAAACCTTGATCTTCAAACTTACACTGTAAACTGAAGTCTGGCGTTATCCTAAGCTTGTCACCAAAATTGAATAAGATTCATATGAAGACTTTAAAATAACTGTAGTAACTATTCAGTGATATTAACTTCTTTTGAACATAGACTCGTGCCACATTCCAGGCTGACCTGGAATTCAATTCTTACTATTTTTCTTTTTTTCAGACAGCATCTCACTATGTAGCCCTGGCTGTCCCGGAACTCACTATGTGAACCAAGCTAGCCTCTTCCAGGGATTAAAGGCATAGGCTGCCAGAGTCCTAGAGTTCTTAATCTGCCTGCCTTGGTATTCCCGGTGCTGGCGTCACAAGTGTGCACTGCCATGTCCGGCACCACAGCCACGTTTGTGTCTTTGTCTCTACATTACACAAAAGAAAACTGAGTCACGGAGGTCCTCAGTGGAGGAGTCAGGATTGAAATCTGTACCTGATCCCAAAGCCTGCCTTCTTTTTTCTAGAGATAATTCAGATCCCATGCTTTTGTCTTTGCTGTTATGAGACGGGGTCTTGCTGTGTAGCTGCAGGTCAACCTTGAATGGAGAGGAGAGCCACCTCACCTCCTCTCCCAAATTACCGGGATGCCAGATCTGTACCACCATACTCTGCTTGCAGATGATCTATGGGTGGTTTGGACAGGTTGAGGAAACCAGGCCTCGTGGTACAAGCCTGGAATCCTAGCTACTCAGAAGACTGAGGTAGGAAGGTCCCAAGTTCAAGGCTTCTCAGAGCTAGCCTGAGCAAGGCAGGATGAGAGACTCTGCGGTAGAGGATTACACAGCGCCCACATGGTGGTAACTCCTAGTACCAAAGTGGGGGTGTGGGGGTGGTTGGCTACACTGTGATGACCCAAAACAATACCACATCCTACTGCTTGTGTTTCAGGACCCTATGGCGGGTTAAGATTTTTTTAAACCTACATTGTATTTATTGATCTGTGGGGAGAGAGGAGTACTGTGGACTAAAGCACATGAGTAAAGGTCAGAGGTCGATTGGTGGGAGTCAGTTCTCCGCCACATGGTTTTCAAGGATTTAACGCAAATCATCAGACTCAGTGCCTTTAACCCACTGAGCCATCTTGCAGAACCCCACTCTTAAGAACGCAATATAACCAGATGGTGGCAGCGCACGCCTTTGATCCCAGCACTCGGGAGGCAGAGGCAGGCGGTTCTCTGTGAGTTTGAGGCCAGCCTGGTCTACAGAGTGAGTTGCAGGACAGCCAGAAACCCTGTCTAAAAAAACGAAACAACCAAAGAATGAAATGTAGATCAAAGCTCATTCTTTTTCTTTGTGCTCTGAATTCCTAGAGACAAGGCTCCTCTGTTCACAGATGGGCGGAGGGCAGAGGAGTCTCTTGCTGCCTCTTGGATTTTTTTGTCCTGTTTTATATTTTCAGACAGCATCTCACACTGTAGCCATGGCTGCCCTGGATGTTGCTATATAAACCAGGACAGCACAGAACTTGTGGAGCTCTTTCAGTCTCTGCTTCCCACCTTTACCTCAAATACTTGGACTGCAAGTGCACACCACCATTAAAAAGGCATGAGATACATGCGTTGCGGCGAATTTTAATGAGGCCAGGCTGCCGGTGAGAAATACCGCACTACCTTTGGGTGGGACATCATCTCCATACCCAAGGACATGCTTTTCTCACACCTGTGGTAGTACACCTAGTGCGTGACTCAGTCAGGAATGGCAAAAAGGCATTTTTCAGAGGTGCAAAACCCTGCCAGACCTCAGCAGAGGGAACCACCATCCTGGCCAGCACCATACTCAATCAACAGTGGAACCCCGAGCGTCTGAGCTCAGGTGTATTTATTTATTCTTTCAGAACTCCTCAGGTGTTCTACTGATAGCACGTGCAGATCATGAGCAATCAGACATCCCCCCCACAGAAATCCAACACCTGCAGACAGTACAGAACGCCAAGACCTAGGGCAGCCCCTCACCCAACAGTGCATAAAACAATTTCAAACATAATTAAAAATAAACTTCCCCAACACACTCCAGTGAGTTCATAACCACTCCATGAGGTGAGGCATGCCTGGAATTCTTGTAAAGGAGGGAAAGGGGCTTGACAGCCCAGGATAGACGAGGAGGAAACATTCGGAGCAATGGCAAGGAGGCCACTTGTCACAGGATATGGACCAAAGGGTAATGGATGCTCTGGAGGAAGAGTATGTATGGCATAGAAAAAGCCCTGCTTACAAATGAGTTTGCTGGGGTTATGGCTCGGTGGGAGGACACGTCCTTCACATACGCCAGCCCCTGGGTTCCGTTCACAGTGTCTCCACTTTTTAAAAATTTATGACAAGTGCTTTTAACTGATAAGTCACCGCTCCAGCCCGTATCTTAATATTTTAGGTAGTTAAGTAAGAACGAAGAAAAGAGAAAGCAGAACACCGCTTAGCACACACCCTCGTCTCGGCGAATATTGGGGAAATGGGAGAAAATGCACGAAAAAGACTACGGCAGTAGAATCTGGCACGTTTTAAAAATGTGTTTTTTAAATTGCTGTAATAAACAATATTCTTCTAAGATAAAAGCACTTAAAAGATTCTGATATAGGGCTGGAGGGAGCGAGAGCCCGGTGGTTAAGAGTCCTTACCACTCTTGTAAAGGATTACGTTTAAGTTCATCTTTTAAGTTCCCAGCACCCATGGGGTGGCTCCCAGTCTCCATTAACTGCAGTCGCAGGGGGATCTGATGCCCTCTGGTGGCTTCTGCGGGCATCGGGCATGCGCATCGGGCATGCGCATTGTGCACAGACATACGTGCAGGGTAAACACTCAACGCACGTAAAAAAAAAAAAAAAAAAAAAAAAGAAAAGATATGAAATCATGTTAAAAAGAAAATGTAGGTTCTTGAAATGGGTACCAAGACCGTGGTCACAGCTCTCCAAATGTTGGTCTCCTTAATGAGGAGGACAACACTGATCCGTTGCTGAGAGCAGACAGCTCAGAACTACCCCGGCTCTATTATGTTTCACATGGGAATAACACTGCAGCGATGAGATCCTGATTCAAACGGGATGAGGGTTTGTAAAGCCGGCCAACACGAGTCTTTGCACATGGCCCATGCTGAATGCATTTTAATGCTTTCTTTTTCCTCTTGATCTTTCCCTGAGGCATGTAGCTACAACTTAGGAGTTACTTCTATGGGGGTGGGGTGGGGGGTGAAAAGCAGCCTGTTGTCCAGCAGAGGGCGATGTCTTCACACCTCGGCACCGCCCAAACAATAAATAAATAAATAAATAGATAAAACCGACTCCATCTATGGTTGAACGTTTCAGCAACATTTGCTTTTCCTTTTCGCTTCTTTTCTTCTTTCGCTGGCTTTTTTTTTTAACCTAAAAGACGTATAAATTAAGTACATGTTTCTTGAACATGTTAAAATATAGTCATCTAACATATAATCAGTATAAAAGTTACGAGGAGGATATTTTATACTGTTTTAAACCAACTCTGCCAAATTGTGTATCCCCTGAACCCACATGTCAATCTAGACGCTGCATATTTCAAGTGTTTGGTAACCACGGGAGGCTGCTGGCTACCGGACGGGACAGATCAGTCCCCTCTGCAAGCGGCTGAGTTTATCAAGCTGAGAAAAAACGCAAGCTTGGACAGGCGGTTCTACTGAACAGCTAACTGCATGTTTTTACTTCCTCTACCGGGTGGAGAGCAAACCCAGGGTCTCAGGCAGGCTCTGCATTTGCTCTGCAACCTAGCAGCGTTCCCAGCCCAGAGGACAGGAGGGCACCAGTTAACAACCACATCTTTCCACGAGAGAAAGCAAAACAGGAGCTATAACTTTGGAAGATTAGCAAAACATATTTCTGAAATAGATTCCCCCACAATTCAGAATATTTGAGAGGCAGGGAAGTTTTCTAAAAGCTGGCCCCGACAGCCACATGGTCTGTGAGGATACTAAAGGCCACAGCCTTGTAAGTTGGAGGGCGAAGTGTTTAGTGTAGAAACTGGATCTTAATAGAGCTGCTTCAGAACAAATCAAAGGCTGGGGCAAGTTGCTCAGTCGGTAGAGTTCCGGCCCAGCATGCACTAAGCCCTGGGTTCTTCCCCCAGCACTGCATAAAACAGATACGGTGGTATAGATCTAGAATCCCTGCACTCGAGAGTGGAGGCAAGCAGATCAGAAGTTCAAGGTCATCCTTAACTACATGCTGAGCTCAAGGTCATTGTGAGCCACAGGAAACCCTGTCTAAAAAACAGACAAGAAATCAAAGCCAGGCTAGTCACAAATGCCTGTGATCCCGGCACTTGAGAGGACTGGAAAGATGGCCACAAATTCGAAGCCAGCCTGCTCTACACAGCAGCTTCAAAGTTAGCCAGGGGTACATCTTGCGGCTCTGTCTCAAGAAAAAAAACAAACAAATAAATGAATACACAAGTGGATAACAGGGGTGGTGGCTCAGTCACTAAAGAGCTTACTTTGCAAACACAAGGACCTGAGTTTTATCCCAAGAACCTACAAATATGAGGCCTGGTTGTATACACTTTAATCCCAGCAGTGGAGCGGCAGAACTGGGCAGATCCCTGGGCAGTGTTGCCTGATTGGTGAGCTCCAGGCAAAAGACCCTATCTCAAAGGAGATGGACACTGTCCCTAAGGATGGCATGTGGTCTCTGTGTGTACATCCACGACCACACAAATATGCACACGCAAACACACACACACATACAAACACACACTCAGGAAAAATGACAACAGAAATCAAAAGTAGAAGTCTCCCCATTCTGAAATCCTCCTGATCTGTATTCTAATGAAATTAAAGGTACATTAAAATAAAGAGCACGGCTACAGACAACAAATTTCAGACACAGCTGCTCACTACGTGGGGAGGCTAAGAAGAGACAGAGAGAGTATCTGGACTCTCTCACGCTCGAGAGACTACAAATCTCTTAACGAGTATCGCTGTTTGTTTTGCTTTTGTTTTTAGTATACTGGCGTGAGTGTGTCTCCGCGGCCCGGGGATCAAAATCAGGTCATCAGGCTTGGTGGCCACCGCCTTCACTCACTGGGCCACCAAACACTTTTTCATTATTTTTTTTTCTTTCTTTCTTTTTTTGGTTTTTTTCGACACAGGGTTTCTCTGTTGTAGCCCTGGCTGCCCTGGAACTTGCTCTGTAGACCAGGGTGGCCTCGAACTCACAGAGATCCGCCTGCCTCCGCCTCCCCAGTGCTGGGACTAAAGGCGTGCGCCACCACTGCCCCGTTTTTTGTTTTGTTTTTCTCCATAAAACGTATCTTGATCATTTTCTTTTTTCTCCCTCAGCTCCTCCCTGCCTCCTTCCCCACCCAACTTCATATTCTTTCTCTCTCCCTCTCCCTCCCCTCCCTCCCCCTTCTCTCTCTTGAAATATGGCCTCTCTATGTAGCCTTGGCTGGCCTGGAACTCACCATGTAGGCCGGGCTGACCTTAAAGTCATAACGATCTACTTGCCTCTGCCCCCCAAAGGCTGAGACGAAAGGTGTGCACCACCACGCCCAGCCGTTGTATCTTTTAAGACAGAGTCTCCCTATACAGCCCAGGGTAGCCAAGAACTTGCAAACCTGCCTCAGTCTCCTACGTGCTGGGCTTGTAGGGATGCAGTACGTGTGTGATCATTGTACTTGTTTAGATGAAAGGGAGTCAGTATTCGGACAGAAATACTTGCTACGGGCGCATGAGACGAACTTACGCAGACACTGTCAAGAGGAGATGGGAAAAAGTGACTGTTTCGGATTCAAAAAAAAAAAAAGTCTTCAGGCAACTGTTATTATCTGCATCGGCGCTACTTCCTATTGGCCTATCAACGCCACAAGATGGCCGCGAGGTCCCCCTCTCTGGCACCATTTGACTGGCTATAAAAAGCTCCAAGTTTGCTTTCAGTTTGCCTTCACCTTTAGAGGAAACGTAGCAAAGGAAACGCAGTGAAAGTAAAGGTTTTCGCTTTAAATGAAGAACGGGCTGGGGAGATGGCTCCCTGGTTAAGAGCACCGGCTGCTCTCCCGGAGGACCTGGGTTCGATTCCCAGCATCTGCATGGTAGCTTATAGCTGTCTGTAACTCGATTCTTGGGGCTCTAATCTTCCGGCCTCCCTAGGCACCAGAAATGCACCTGGTCCCCAGACATGCATGCAGACGGAACCCCCTTGCACATAAAGTGAAATAATAAAAAGTTAAAGCACGTATCTAATCCTCGAGTTGTCTAGAAACTTCGTTCTGACCTTCAAACTCAAGGACTCACTGGCTTCCTGTAACCAGCTCGGACAGTACTCACGCACATTTGGCAAGGGGTTGATGTAAGGGGCACGTGAGACAGTGACCGTCAGTTCCAGTCAGCTCCTCTGTCGTAACTCCTCACCGCCGGAGTGATGACCGCTTATCCGGCAGCCATCGGGAAATCGCTTTTCGGACAGCCGTGCTCACGAGCGGACCGGGAACGGCTACGGCCCAGCCCCCTGACCACACCCGCTCGTGCCTTTTCCATTCTGTCTCTTTGTGAGCGTTTCGTTCTGTTGGAGACCGGGGCCCATGTAGCCCAGGGCTCACGACACAGCTGAGGAGGGCCTTTAACTCCTGGCCTCCTGCCTCCACTTCCCGAGGGTTTTGCGGGCATTTTTTGTTTGTTTTAAAGATAATACAACATAGGAGTCGTGGGCCTTATTGACTCTTCCCTGGCACCTACATCAGATAGATCAGCCATCTGTCCTGATAATCCATAACCCATCGTCAAGTTTGTGTACTTGGCCCGCAGTCGGATTTATGTTATAGAACATAATATATATATATGTATATATATATATAATGTTATAATAACTATAATATAATGTAACTGTATATATATTAATATATATAATACGCAGGACTTATTCCATGTGAAGTCCTAACCTACAAGTGCCTTCCATATGACAATCTTAGGAAGCATGGTCCCTGCAGATAAAGTTAAAATGGGACCATCAAGGTGGGCCTCACCCGATCTGACTGGTTTAAAGAAGAGGATAACAGGGCGAGGAGAAGGGGCTGTGTGAAGACACAGGCACCGACACATGAGCGGAGGAGAAGGGAATCAGGATGAAGCCAACCCACCCTGGGATCTTGGGTTTTACAGACTCCGGCACTGTGAGGAAAATGAATCTCTGTGGTTTGAGCTGCCCAGCCTCTGGAGCTTTGTTAGAGCAACGCCGCAACCTAAGAGCAGCGAGCTCAGAGTCTGGTGGTTTGATCAGTCAAGCCAGCAAGCCACGGACACACCGGTCTTAAACATTTTTTTAAGATAAGGAGAAGGCTGGAGATGTAGCTGAGCTGGTGGAGCTGGTGTCGCGCACACAAAGGCCCAGGCTTGCTTCCCAACACTGTACAGACCGGACGCGGTAGCACGCGGATGTAATTCTGGCACTCAGGAAGGAGAATCAGAAGGTCGAGGCCAGCTATCGAATGGCACCTGGCACTTTGCAGGGATATGCCAAGCAGCGACACTGCTGTTCTGCAGCCGCTTGTATCAGTGACTCGTGGCCAAGTGCCCATTTCCGTTCACGCGCAGATACGGGCACGAGGCGTTGGGCCCAGAAGCCCCTTGGAAACACCCTAGATTTTTGGTTCATTCATTGTCTCCTTTTTCAGTTTCCCTTTCCAACTGAGAGCTAAATCAACCAATTAGAAACATAGATGACAGCGCTGTCCAGACCCTACACACACACGCACACACACACATATACACATACACACACATACACACACACACACACATATACACATACACACACACGCATATACACACACACGCACACCGGTGCTCTTATTTTTTTTTTTATTTCATAGGGTCTTCCCATGTGGATCTGGCTGTCCTGGAACTATGTAAACCAGGCTGACCTCAATCTCACAGAGTTCCGCCCGCCTCTGCATCTTGCTGTATGAGCCACCCAGCCCGGCTCCTTCTTCTTTTTTTGCTAATGATGAAATATACAAGGTTTTGTTTTCAGTTTAGCTTTACCATCTGAGTCGGCCTGGAATGTGACATTTCTGGGAACTTCTGCAAAAGGCTTACATACGTATCTCTGGTGGAGGGAGATACACCCAAGGGCCAAACGGTCACCCATGTGTCACGAGTTCGGAATTCACTGTTGTCTGTCTTGTCAGCTCATGATTACAGGGGACTCATTACATTAAAAAAGCCAGAGGTTTTCCCCTATAAGATCTGAGTACACTTGTTCTCTGTGTCAAACGGAGAACTGGGGCTCCAGCTCCCCAGAGTACTTGTCATGCATAAGGCCCTGGGTCTGAGCTTCAGCACCCCAGTTCTGCATAAATAAAAACAATCTTTGGCGAGGTCACTTCCTGATTTCCTCCAGCGTCCGCATAACCTGGTAAAAGTGTGTTTATAAACTTCCCAGTGTCCAAGGGATTTCTGAGGTTACCTGCAAGATTTCATTTCAACCGGAAGCAAGAACATGACGGCTAGGAGTCACTTCGAAGAAACAACCCCGGGACATGTGTGTCACTGTGACTCAACATTTCCTTTACCGTTTGAGGAAACTTTATGTTTTTCAGCCGTGAACCCTGCTATCTTCTTGTCTTCTTGCCTCCTTTAGACAAAGTTCCTTATATAGCGAAGGAGAAGAAAGTATACTTCCTCTTTTTTTACAAACTAACTTTTCATTTTCATCTTCTTAGTCAGGTTTTTGTTTGATCCAGTGTGGCTCGACAGCCCTAAATGACAGCCAGACTTAAGGAGAGCTTTCCAAACCTCTACTTCCTGAACGAGAGCACCAAATGCTAACGTTCTTTAGGCTGTCTTTAAAATATTTCTTTGGGTTCGCATTAGCCAAACCTAGCCAAAACTGAATGTTTGGTAAAAACCAGCTTAGGAAGAAAAAAAAAAAATTGCTAAATTTACACCGATTAGGAAAAGAAAAAAAAAGCCTCTCCCACTGTTAAAATAGCAATGGCATCAGAATTCGCTCTGATTTGGGGCCCAGCGTAGCTGATAACACACCTGTTATCCCAGCACCTGGGAGACGGGGCAAAAGAATCTGGAATTCCAGGTCATCGGCTATGTAGCAAATTGAAGACCACCGTGTACTCCACAAGACCCTATCTCAAACTGAAACAAAAGTGGAATTCATGCAGACAACCCAGGGATAGGAAGCTATTCTAGAATATTCCAAAAATGCCATCATCTCTGTAGATGAATCACATGGGTAATTTTCTATTTATTTCCTGAACTCTTCAAATGAATAAACCACGCGCCTCCAGCCAAAAATATGAGCACTTTCCAGTCATTCTGATACGTTTTTAGGGCTGCCACTTGCCTTAAAAGTTTGACTCTTTTATTTTTTGGGATACCAAACTCAAGCGAACTCACGCTAGGGAGTTTAGCTACCTCAAATCCTTCTTTGCCTCCTCTCCCGTAACAGAACATCCTGTGCCTTCAGAGGAATACCACCGCCTGTGCACATGCTGAGGCTTTCAGAGAACAGGAGAGCCAGGTTCCTAGGTCTTACCTTGAACCGAAGCTCCCCAAACCAGGATGAAGGCGAGGGTCAGGACGAGCCTGCTGCCCACGGACACCTGTTGCATGCTGACGAGCTCTGCCCAGCGCCTCGGCCGCTCGATTAGCAGATGCTGCGGGGTGGTTGCTCTTCTCTGTCCCTTTTAGAGAAAGGCTCCAAAACCTCAGACCCTGCCCAAGAACACACGTCACAGTTTCCTGAACAAATAGAAAGAGGTCCGCATCAACACTCAGAAAGTAGAGGAGAAGAAAGCCTGCGAAAACAACTGTTTGTACCCATGATGAAACTCTACGGGACTCTCCCCAAACCTTTTTTTTTGTGCTTTTTTCTATAAAGTTTCGTGTTTGTCATTTGCACGTTAGTTTAAAAAAAAAAAAAAAAGTTTTCCCCATCAAAAAAGCCAAATCAGCATTCAGAACACCCCTCTCCCCCCTCCCTTTTCTTTCCTTTCTTCAGGTACCCATCTAAACAGTTGAGGATTGGGCTGTAGGGCACGGCTCATGAGATTAGGGAGCTGGGGTGTCACCACCTCACCCCACACCGCACATCAAAGAGCAGCTTAGCTCCAGGAGCCAGACCCCAGCAGGGACCCTCCCACGCTGGGTTCTCCCCGTCCAGGACGAGCGGTCTGTGCTCACACGCAGTTTCTTCTCGGACTTGGTATTTCCCTGGCTCTCCCTCTACCTCGCGAATAGGCGAGGACTTTGGGTTTAAAAATAAAAGGTAAAACAGTAAAAAGAAAAAAAAGAGAAAAAGAAAAAAAAAAAGGGACTTAGCATTCCTCTGCCCCTTTCAGCGACTGCTTCCGGGGTTTGATGACGTGCAACCTTTCATCTTCTCTCCCATTCCTTGGTCCCTTGTTTTTTGTTTAGATTGGAAACTTTTTTTTTTTCTGGCCCTGAGTGAGGCAGAAATCAGGAACCAGGGCAGGTTGCCCGTGGGAGGGCTGGAGGATGTGAAAACGCAGGCGCACGTACACCTCCTGTCCGTAAAGAAGCAGCCCGGGGAGTCCCGCGGGCTCGGCCAGGGGGGTTCGTGCTGTGTCCTTTACTCAGAGGCAGCTTTCCCCTTCTATGCTTTGGAGATTCAACCGCTGTCCATTTCAGGGGTGCCTGTCCCTAGGCTGCTCAGATTCCCGCCCACTGCCCATTTCATGCTCCTACCCCTTAGTCATCATCCTTTTGAAGGGAGGGAGGAGTTCCCCTTCCCTTGTTCTGGCTTCCCGCTGCTGATTCCTCCTGATTGCTCAGGAGCCCTCATGGAGGTAAGAGTGTACAGCTCGCTGTCCTCAGAAGCTCCTCAGAGCCAGGGACTCCTCACCTGCAGTAACCAGCCCTCACACAGACCCAGCCCTCGCCCCGGGTGGAATATTAATGTCTGGTGGAATTTTCAGCGCCCCCCCCCATACCTTTTCATCCCAACCTTCAATTAAAGCCCTGATAACAGAACAGAAGAATCCGGCAATAGCTTCAGTCCGTTTCCCACAGCACCTCAGAGGCAATTAGAAGTAGTGGCGGTTACTTTGGTCAACTTCACACAACCTACAATCCGTGGAAGAGACTCCGTGACAGATTGCCCAGATCTGGTTGGCCGTGGGCGGGGCCTGTGGGGGACTGGTCTTGATTATCTCATTCGATGTGAGAAGACCCAGCCCACAGGGTCCGGACTGCACTAAGAGTACAGAAAATTAGCGTGCATTTGTTCCTCTCTGGCCCTAGATGGTTGATGTGGTCTAACCGGATGCTTCGAGTTCATACTGCCTTGATTTCCCCACAGTAATGGACTGCAACCTGGAAGTGTGGACCAAAAAACAACAAAAAAAAAACGAATCCTTCCTTCCCGGGTTGCTTTTTCGTTGGGGTATTTCATCACAGCAACAGAAACCAAACCCGAAGAAACAGAAATCGCACCTGAAAATGATCGGGTCCAGTTTGGGAGAGTTTCTCACTTGGAGACTTTCCTCTCCACTTCTCTGAGTCATGGAAATGTTATTTATTTACTTACTTATATTGAGACAGGGTATCGCCAGCTGACCTTGAGCTTGTCACGGAGCCAAGACTGACCTTGGGCTCCCCACTCCTGCCACCACCTCTCACAATCCTGAAGGCTCCCCAGTCCCCTCTGCTCACACTGCTGGTGTGAGTGGCCAGACCTGTTCTGGAACGCAAGTGGCCTAAATCACACTCCAGAGACAGATGAGCAATGAAGGGGAAACAAGACTGGTGTGTGAAAGGGAAGTCCTCCATCCAGTCACTGTTGCTTAGGGGTAGCCAAGGACATTTCCGTCCAGGACGATCAAAGACAGATCTGCTCTATAGATTCCACAGCTAGGGAGGGCACTCGTTTGATCCTTGCTGAAACTGATTGATTGGTGAAGCAAGCTTCGTAACATTGTTCTTCCTGATGTTGTATTTTGAGACATTTGCTAAAGACCGCCTGTTTAAAAAGGTGTCTTTTGCCTGGAGGTGGTGGCGCACGCCTTTAATCCCAGCACTCGGGAGGCAGAGGCAGAGGAACTCTCTGTGAATTCCAGGCCAGCCTGGTCTACAGAGTGAGTTCCAGGACAGCCAGAGCTACAACAGAGAACCCCTGTCCTGAAAAACAAAACAAAACAAAAAAACTGGCCTTAGCCTGGCACGGCAGTTTGTGACTATATCGCTCGGAAACGAAGGGAGTAGGTAGGATCAAGAGTTTGAGACCAGCCAGGTATGGTCATGCACACCTTTGATCCCAGCCCTGGGGAGGCAGAGGCAGGAGGATCTGTGTGAGTTCAGGGCCAGCCTGGTCTACACAGCTAGCTCCAGGACAGCTGGAACTAGGTAGAGGGATCCTGTCTCAGAAAACAAAAATCAAAACAGCAACAACAACAAAAGAACCTGGGGCCATCCTGAACTTTCTGAGTCTTCGTCTGACTTCACAGCTCCTAACCTTTTTCCTAGGACACTCTATCAAGAGAGTCTGTAATTACTTTTGTGTCTCATTAATTATCTTTTTTTTTTTAATTAAAAACCAGTGATTATTAGGAAAAGAGATTTTCAAGGAAGAACTTGAAAGGTTAATTCCCTGCCGTCCTCCAGCCCAGAGATTACAAAAGCCATACGCCCTGCTTGCCCCAGCACCCGGCACACCGGGTCCCTCTTCATTTTTACGGTGTTTCTTCATAGCCTGTGACACGTAGCTCGTCTTATGTCCTATGGATTCCAGTCAGCCCTATAGCTCATTCAGATGCACTGACCGCAGCTGCTAAGCTTCCTCTGGGATGAGCAACGTGCCCAAACTGAGTTCTCGGCTCAGCGACTGGCTGAGACCTGGGACCCCATTGAGTAGACCAGGCTGGTCAGACTCAGAGAGACCTGCCTACCTCTGCCTCCCCAGCACTGGGACTTAGAGGCACGTGCCACCACAGCCAGTCTTATTTTCTTGGAGGCAGGGTCTCTGGTAGCTCAGGCTGGCCTTGAACTCACTGTGTATCTGAGGATGACCCTGAACTCCTAGCCCTCCTGCCTCGGTTTCTCAAGTGCTGGGATTGCGGGCATGTGCCAACCATACCTCGTGTTATCCACAACGCAACACTCTATAAGACTTCACTATTGTGAAGTTATCGACTTAACTCGTGCCTCCTGCTCCGCCCCAGAGAACCCAGTATTAAGTTCACGGTACCTGGCGTTATATTAAAGCTGCCAGTCACAGAGGAAGAAGGAAGTGCTCTCTCCTTAATGTGCAACCAACAGAACATTAAGCAGTTCTTCAACGGCCATTTCATTTCCAACTCCAGGGGCTGACCGCATTGACCAATTAAATTACTACACTTTGGCTCGGTTCTTATTTTATGCAAGGTTAGACTCTGGGCTTTTCCCCCCACTTTGCCTTCATTGCAAACATGAGAAAGAAACAGGCTCACTTAGTGAAAGGCTACTTAGAAATTCAATGGGTATTGGGGCTTGAGATTCTGCCCTGATGACAATTGAGTGTCTGCCTAGCACACAGCGGGTGCTTGGTTCAACGCGCAGCAGCTCACACACGGGAAACGTAGGAGATAGGTACCCTGTTCTTAGACAGCAGCCAGAAGATTCGAACGTGCTATGGAAGGCCAGGCTAGCCTCTCCTCCCTGCTTCGGCCTCCCGAGTGCCAGGATTAGACTCGTGCTCACTGGGCTCACGGTAAATTAAAACTTAATGCCCGTTACGCGATAAAGGGATATAAAGATCGACTGCTTCTCTTCTGAGTTTTAATAAAGTGATGTGTATTTTGCTCGCCCTTCTTTGATTTTTACCAGCCCCCACCCCTCAACACTAAGCTCGCAGGTGGCGTTGGCATCGTCTGTCTGTCCATCCCCTAGACACTGGATACATTCCGCCTGAGTGATTGTGTTTTCACAGGTTCTAGTCTTGGCTTTGCGGCTGTTGTTTTGAGACAGAGCTTGGAGTAACTGAGACTAACCTTGAACTCGCTGTACAGCCTGATCTTCCTGAGTACTGGACTTGCGGGTGCATACCACCACGCCCAGCTTCATCCCGAAGGTTTACTTCAATAGTGTAGTTCTTCTGTTGTTTTGTTTAGGTTTTTTGAGACAGGGTTTCTTTGTGTAACCCTGGCTGTCCTGGGACTTTCTCTGTAGACCAGGCTGGCCTCGAACTCGGTTATCCACCTGCCTCTGTCTCCCTTGAGTCAGCATTAAAGGTGTGTGCCACCATACCTGGCTGAGACAGGCTCTCTTAATTGAACCCAGAGCTCCCTGACTCTGGTTAGCCTGGCTGGCCAGGGACTGAGCCCTGGTATTACAGGTGGCCTACCAACCTACCCAGTGTTGAAGTAGATTCTGGGACTCCAAACGCTGGTCCTCACCCTGGCAGGGCAAGGGATTTAGCCACTGAGCCATCTCCTTAGACCTCAGAAAGATTTTTTTGAAGATTTATTTTTATTTTTTATATTATGAGTATACGCCTGCATGTATGTCATGTATGTATGTGCACTGTGTGAACACTGGTCCCAAGAGACCAGAAGAAGGTATCCTCAGATCCCCTGGAACTGGACTTACAGAGAGTTGGAGCTAGCATGTGAATGCTGGAAACGGACTGGCCGCACTCCCCCCCCCAAATCATTTTGATAGTGTACAAAAAGTTAACTTAAAAAAAACTTTTTTTGCGGGGGCTGAAGAGATGGCTCCACAGGTAAGAGCACTGGCTGCTCTTCCAAAGGGCCTGGGTTCAGTTCCCAGCACCCACATGGTGGCTCAAAACTGTCTGCGACTCCAGTTCCAAGGGATCTGATGCCTACCCCTGGCTTCTGCAGGCAGCAGACACACGTGTGGTGCACAGTCAAACATTCAAGCCAAACACTCACATGCACAAACGTGCACAAAAATCAATCAATTAATCAAAGTATCTTAATAGAGAACAAGCCTTGGATAACCTCTGTTGGGGCCCAGTGAGACCAAAGAAGTCAGGTCGAGATCAGCTTTCAGAAATCACCTTTAAGAAATGCGGTTAGGGGCTGCAGGGCTGGCTGAGAGGTTAAGACCACTCGCTGCTCTTCCAGAGGACCCGGGTTCAATTCCCAGCAGCTTGCAACTGTCTGTGACTCCAGTTCCAAGATATCCAACACCCTCACACAGACATACATGCAGGCAAAACACCAACGTACACTGAAATATAATTGAAATTAAAATTTTAAAAAATGGAAGAAACGTGGTTTTAGGGCTACGGACACAGCTCAGTGGCAGAGCATGCGTTTAGTCAACCTGAGGCCCCAGGCTGGATCCTCAGTATAGCAACGGTAGCAGCTACTATTAGTATTATTTACCTCCAGGCAATGTCGCTGGGAATCACTGTAGTCAGGGAGGCTGAAGAGAAAGAACATTTGGGGGCAAAACAGTCAGTCCTGCTGGCTCACAAAGGAAGTATCCTCTGACTCTGGAACGTCCACGGAAGTACATGAGCTGACATTAGCTCACGGGGTTAGTAAAAGGTCCCTTCGCATCAAGTTTTTCCTAAGAACTTGGAAATGGGAAAATGAGACCTGCTTCAACAGACTCGTAAGAGACTTCGAGAAAGATATGCAAATTCATATTAAGATGGGGAGATGCAGGGATCAGGCCCCACCCTCAGTCAAGCCAGGCTTCCCCCAAGGCACACCCTACCTCAGAGAAGACCATGGAAGGATGTGTTTGCCGCGGCTCAAAGGGCAGTGTGAGCTCGCTCTCCTGGAGGGGACGGGCAGGCAGAACAGGTCTGTAGAATTTCTAAGTGTGCCTGTGTACTACAGTTCCCAAACACGGGGTCACTCGTCTGGGATAATGCGTACTGCATGTGCCCAGGCTGCTGGCGCCAGCTCCGCCCGCTCATAGCTGGCTAAGGAGGTCCACCACAAGTGACTCGAGGTCACAGGGCTCCCTGACGACTCAGACCCTGAGCTCTCCTCTGGTTCCTGTCAGCATCAGCGCTGCCTTTTAAACAATGCCACTCCTCAGCTTCCACACCAGACCCTACGTATTCACTTCCTATCCGTTATGAATGCCCACCTCACTACCTTAGTCTCTGCTGACCGTCAACGAAGGCACAATCCCAGAATTTGCGTCGAGAGTGTGTGTGAGTGTGTGTGTGTGTGTGTGTGTGTACATGTAGGTACAGGTGCCACCGCACGCTTGTGGAGGTCAGAGGACAAATGTCAGGAGTCAGTCCTTCCCTGCTGCCATGTGAGTCCCAGGTATTGAACTCAGGTTATTAAACTTGGCGGTAAATTCCTTTTTCTTTACCCACGGGACCATG
The DNA here is from genome assembly GCA_026225945.1 of Cricetomys ansorgei. Classification (NCBI taxonomy): domain Eukaryota; kingdom Metazoa; phylum Chordata; class Mammalia; order Rodentia; family Nesomyidae; genus Cricetomys; species Cricetomys ansorgei. The sequence goes on from JAMJFZ010003544.1 coordinate 2,700,965, forward strand.
GATTGATTGATTGGTTGATCGATTGGCTGACAAAAATAAATGATCTTTACTTATCAAAGTGACATTTTGGAATATGTTTGCACTATGAGATAACTCAATTGAGTCAAGTAACACACCATTCCATACAGATTTTTGAAGTGAGAATACTTAAAAATCTTTTGTTAGCTGGGTGGTAGCGCACGCCTTTGATCCCAGGTCTCAGGAGGCAGAGGCAGGCGGATCTCTGTGAGTTCGAGGCCAGCCTGGTCTATGGAGTGAGTTCCAGGACAGCCGGGGTCACAGCAGAGAAACCCTGTCTCGAAAAATAAAGCAAAAGCAAGAAAGAAAGTCTATTCCGTTTCTTTAAAAAACGTTTGTCCTTGAATTTTGAGATAAGGTCTTACTCTTTAGCACAGGCTAGACTCAGACTGGCAGCAGGTCTCCTGCCTCAGGGTCCCAGGCGCTGGGATCACTGGCATGAGATGTCACAGGCAGCGCATCACATTTTCAAGGGAACAATCCGATTGGACCCCAAATGGCAATGACTCCGCTCGTGACCTTTCCGCTCTGTGGGTGCGTTCCGCAGGAACTGTACTTTGGACTCTGAATTTGATCTTCCTGCAAGCTAGCTGTGTGACCCCATATTCTCTGGCGGTGAGTGAGCTGTGACTCACGGTCAGCCTACGGGCACAAGTGGAAGTCAAGGAGGCTCCAGAGCGGCCCGGGGAGAGGTGGGCCAGTGGGAGACAGCACCCACGCCGCCTTACTGACTTATATCGCCGTGCGGTCGACCTGAAACCTGCTCCTCTCTAATGGAAGTTTTGTCCAACACCTGCATCTTGACAGAGAATGAGCATCATTACAAGGCAGATGGTGGCCGTCTTCAGAGTGAACCCTCTCGAGACCGAGTGGAGCATGGTGGGGTCGCATCTGTAATCCCAGCCTCTGGAACCTGGGGCAAGAAGACTGTCCTGAGCTCACAACCACCTGCCTGTGGTGAAATCTGCTCTCAAAAGAACAGGAGAAACATCCCCACTCTGGCTTTAATTCTACCACCCCGGAGGCGGAGGCAGGCAGAGCGTTCTGAGTTTGAGGCAAGCCTGGGCTACATAGTGAGTTCCAGGCCAGCCAGAACTACATAGTAAGTCCTACCTATTAACAACAACCACAAAAGAGGCAGGGCTGGGGTTAATGTCAGGGAGGAAAGGGACATTATGAGTGAGTAAAAGCTTGCTCGACACAGTTCAGTTCAAAACCTCAGTCTTGGAACTCAGAGCTTACGAGGGATCCTTCGTCTCTCATACGCAGGCAGGCTCGCCTCGGAGGCCTCTCTGGTTATCACAGTGTGACTCGGTTGCGTCACTGAGCAGCCCACCCCAGCCCACTGCTAAATGTCGCCCTATCACTTGGAAATGCACCCTTCAAGATGGCGGCCATCAATGGCTGTCAAGGGCGCGAAAAGTACCAATCTCAATATAGGAGGGAAAACAGAGTATAAAAATCTATCTCATCAATATTGTTGTTTGATTATATATTAAGTGATATTTTGGTAGGGTTTGTTTGGTTAGATTTTTTTTTTTTTTTTTTTGAGACAGGGTCTCATGTAGCCCAGGCTGGCCTCCCACTCCCTACAGCCAGAGATGACCTTAAACTCCTGATCTTCCTGCCGCCACCTCTCAAAGGTTGGGATTACAGGCACAAACAGCCACAGGAAGTCTATGCAGAGCTGAGGATGGAATCCAGAGCTTCCTGTACTCCCTACCAACCAAACTCCATCCCCAGCCCTCAGGCACCATTTTCACACCTATGGTGCAGATGAGGAAACTGAGTCACAAAGAGGTTTGAATGCAGCTGGGATCTGGTATCTGGCAGTTTGACTCTAGATCTTGTACAGCCTGCTTGGTGGCCTTTGTGTGAGCTCTCTTTTGTGGAGGAAAGGGTTTTCTTTTTCTCTCTTTTCTTTTTTTTTTCTCTCTCTCTCTCTTTCTTTCTTTCTCTTTTTTTTTCCCCAAGACAGGGTTTCTCTGTTGTAACTCTGGCTGTCCTGGAACTCGCTCTGTAGACCAGGCTGGCCTCGAACTCACAGAGATCCGCCTGCCTCTGCCTCCCGAGTGCTGGGATCAAAGGCGTGCGCCACCACCGCCTGACTGGAAGGGATTTTCTTTATCAATCTATTTTCCCAACAAGTATTTCTGTCCTGGTAGTGAAAAACCAAACATCTACCTCACATAGTGGTGTGTACCTTTAGTCCCAGCACCTTGGAGGCAGAGCAGGCAGATCTCTGTGAGTCCGAGGCCAGCCTGGACAAAGTGAGATCCTGTCTCAAAACTAAACAACCACAAACTAAAACCAAGCACCCTGTCTGTCATGAGTCAGAACAGACAAAGCAGAGCTAGCCGAAGCGTGTGCCATCAGAATGTCACCAGTGGCTCCTCACTGGGACAGTGGGATCTGGACACACAATTTTCCCTATTCTCTAAAGGTTGGGACAACTGCAATTTTTTGTGTTTTTGTTTTTGTTTTTTAAATTTTTTGTCAAAGACACCCAACCACCACCGTTTACACAATACTTTCCAAACCGTTCCAACTTCCCAACAAACAGCTGCTTGCGGAGGACCTGTCCGCAGTTCAGACTGTGGTGGAAAGGGGGTTCCTCCCTATATTGCACAGGCCATGTAAGCCCTCTCCGGGAACTCCAGGCCTACCTCTCATCGATTTTTATATCCTGACCAAAGACTAACTTCTTGCCTGTTTTTTCCTCAAAATGAGTCAAACGGCTTTGCCTCTAACGTTAAGAAGTGTCAATACAGGCCAGTGAGACAGCTCAGCAGGTAACTTGCCACCAAGATTAATGGCTCGAGTTAATCCGAGTAACCTTCTTGGTGGAAGGAGAGAACCAACTCTCCCCCAAGTTGTGCTCTGAAAACACACACACTCACACACACTCACACACATACACACGCACACACTCACATGCACACACACACATACACATATGCACACACATACACACACACATGCACATACACGTAAACACACACATGCACACACTCACTCACACACATACACACACTCACACACATACACACTTACATACACACACATACACACTCACACACTCATACACACATACACACACACTCACATGCACATATACACATACACACACCCACACATACACGTAAACACACACATGCACACACTCACTCACACACACACACTCATATCACTCACATATACACACACATACACACATACACATATACACACATACACACATACACACTCACACTCTCACTCACACATATACACTCACATACACACATACACACACATACACACATACACATATACACACATACACATACACACACACACACACATACACACACATACACACTCTCACTCACACATATACACTCACATACACACACATACACACATACACACACATACACACACATACACACACACATACACACTCACACACACACACATACACACATACACATACACACACATACACACTCACACACTCATACACACATACACACACACACACTTTTTTAAAGTCTCAGCATTAGCAGGCTGGGCGTGGCACTCCACACTTAGAACACCAGCATTTGGGAGGCACAGTAGCAGGATCAGGAGTTCTGGGTCATCCTCAGCTACACGAGTTTGAGGTTAGCCTGGACTATGTATAAGACCCTGCCTCAAGAACACACGAGAGAACAGTTTCACTACGGAGTGCGGTGCCATTAGCCCTGTGATCCTAATTACCTGGGAGGCTGAGGTAGGACAAATGACAGCTCAAGGCATGGCTGGGCTACAGAGTGAGTTCAAAGCCAGTTTGGACAACATGTCTCAGAGGAACTAAGGGCTGGGCTATCCTGAGGTAGGGTGCATGCATAACAAGTGTGAGGTTTTATGCTTAATCTCTCTCTCTCTCTCTCTCTCTCACAGACACACACACACACACACACACACACACACACGTCTCATTACCCACCCAATTACTCTCAAAAGATGCTGCACATACTGCCTTATTAAAAGCACTGGACTGGGCGGTGGTGGCGCACACCTTTAGCCCCAGCACTTCCAGGCAGAGGCAGGCGGATCTCTGTGAGTCTGAGGCCAGCCTGGTCTACAGAGTGAGTTCCAGGACAGCCATTGTTACAGCAGAGGAACCCCCGTCTCGGAAAAACAAAACAAACAAAACAACAAAAAAATCACTATTGTCATCAATGAGTACGCTCAGGTCAAGCCCAGTGGTTTTTTTTGTTTGTTTGTCTCTTTGTTTACCTGTTTGAGACAGGGATTATGGGGTTATTTTATAGTCCATCCTGGCCTATATCTTCCTGCTTCAGCATCCCAAATGCTAGGAGTACAGGCCCTGGGCATCTCCTTTTACATCAAGGCCACTGAGGTCCAGAAGAGAACGAGTTACTCAAGGCCATGCACACTTGTGAAAGATCCAGGAGAGGAGCCATTTCCACAAACCGCATTGGTCTGACTACCGTTAGCCCAGGGCTTTGCACAGAGCTGGTCCAGGATGGGGTAAATGAACCCACCCACAGGGCAGCCACAACACAATTAGCATCTTCCTCCCTTCCTTTGGCCCCTTCCAGACTCCTTATCTTTTGGGTGGCTTCCTTCCTGCTGTTTGTGTTGGACTTTATTTCTTGCCGACTCTGGCTGCTCCCTGGGAAGCTTTATCCCCGTTACCCTGTCAGAGTTCAGACCCTCACCAGCTTCAAATCTTGGCTGAAACTGCACCTTCTTAGGGAAGCAGACACCTCACAGATGCTTCATTCTGGAGTGCCACAGCCCCTAGCTTTCCTCTCCAGCCCTCACTACAGCGTTAACCCTTAGGATGCCAAGCTTTGGCTCACTGAAGTGTTTCCAGAAGCCTGGAAGAGCCCCCTGCCTGTAGCAGGTGCTCACAAGCCCTGAAGTGGAAACAGTCTAGCCTGTGCTTAATGTTCAGAAATTCATACCGCAGGAACCTCAGGGCAAGATCAAGGAGACAGCCTTTTCCACACAGCCCAGAGTATCTGACATGTGTTCCCTTGGGTCCAAGATAAACTCTAATCTGTAAGAAATGTTGGGAGGACCTGGGGATATAGCTTGGTGGTGAGCGTTTGTCTTGTGTGCCTGAGACTTGGGACTTAATTCCAGCTGCTGAGTAATGGGATTAAATATATGGGAAATATATATATATATGTGTGTATGTGTGTGTGTGTGTTTGTACATGGCAGGCAAATGCTGTATCAGTTAGGTTACATAACCTGAATCCAAACATCTTCTGTTTCATTTTTAATTCTGTTTACGTATGTGTGTTGTGTGTGGGCATGTGCTTGTGTATGCAGGTGCCCAGCTGCCAGAGGCAGCCAATCACAAGGAGCTGGAGTTACAGGCAGCCAATCACATGAGGCTGGAGTTACAGGCAATCGTGAATCAGTTGACATGAGAGCTGGGGACTGAACTGGGGTCTTCTGGAAGAGAAATACATGCTCTTAACTGCTGAGCCATCTCTTCACATTCCCCTCCAAAAATATAATTTATTATTATTATTATTATTATTATTATTTACATGTATTAACTTATTGTGGCACTCATGTAGTGGTCAGAAGACTACTCATAGGAGTCGGGTTTCTTCTTCCACTCTTGGGTCTGCAAAACAGCTCACGTACACGTGGGCCCCTGTACGGACCTCAGGCTGTCAGGCTTGGCAGTAGGAACACTTACTGGCTCACTGAGCCATCTTGCCGGCACCACCACCCTCAAACATCTTTGGATTTTTAATTTTTTTTGAGACAAGATTTCTCTGTGTAGCCCTGGCTGTCCTAGAACTCTGTGGACCAGGCTGGCCTCGAACTCACAGAGATCTGCCTGCCTCTGCCTCCTGAGTGCTGGGATTAAAGGCGTGTGCCACCACTGTCTGGCTTAATTTTTATTTGCTGTCTGGGTAACTGCCTCATGCGGTTAGCTTCCCCCGCCCCATTCTTAAAACTTTTATTTAATTCCAAAATTTGAAATGCAAGAGCAATACTGTGAAGGTTTGCTTCGGACCCTGCATGTCCCTGGGCAGGACCCCATGGCCCAGGACATAGGGAAGCAGTAAGAGCGAGCACCTGGGCAACACTAACGCTTTCCCCGGGCTGGGGACAGGAAACCAGCCCAGGGAAAGGGGCCAGGTCCCCTTAGCTTCAGAGAAGAACAGTTCAGACAGACTTCCAGCCACCGTGAGATTGTTCTCAAGCCTTGAAAGGAAAGTCCTGTCAGCAGTTTTCTCTCTCCACAGGTGACAAGAGAAGGTACGCCTATTTTTGAGCCCCAGAGGGTTCGATCAGATTGCAAAACAATGCCTTATTTAGAAGATGAACCAGCAGCAGAATAACAGATCTTCCAAAAGAGAAGAGAAGAGGCCGGGCATGGTGGCTCCCTCCTCTAATCCCAGCGCTAAGGCGGCAAAGGCAGGAGGAGTCAGGAGTTCAAGGGCCTGCTTGGCTACGTAATGAATTCTAGGGTAGTCTGGGCCAAATGAAACTGTGTCTTTAAATAAGAAAAGACGGGAGGAGGTGGAAGGGGAGGAAAAGCAGTAAGGAAAGATACAAACCAGACTCCAATCCCTTTTTAAACTGTGAATTGTAACATTAGAGTTAAATAATTTGAGTGAAACCTGGGGCTTCCAGGGAGGCTTCATGGATTCCCTGTGATCTCTGGCACTTCTGTCTTGGATTCTCTGTGTTCAGGTGCCTGTAGGGGCCAGGGCGTGGGATCCCCTGTAGCTGGCATTAGACCGTGGTGCGCTATCCCATTGTGCAGGCCTGGGAACTGAACTTGGGTCCCCTGGAGATGAGCAAGTACTCTTAATCGCTGAGTCTCTCCAGCCATGGTTTTCCCATCTTTTAAACAGGGATCGAAACCCTCCCTCGTGGGGACACCGTAAGGCCTCAAGAGCTACCTTGAGTAGTCACTGCTCCCACCACGGAGCGGTAAAGCCCAAATTTCCGAAAGGAATGAATCTTTTTCAGAGGAGCCTGGAATAGAGGCCCAGAGAGTCATCTCTAGCTAGACAGAGTTCTAAGGACGCCCGTACTAAGGGAGGGGAGTGGGTCAGACGGCCACAAGATGGTAGACAGTTGGGAAGTTGGAAGGGAAAAATAGCAGTTTTTTCTAAAGTAATCTCAAACTCCAGAGGCAGAGAAAGGAGGATCTCTGGTTCTGGGTCAGCCTGAGCTACAAGTAGGACCTTGTTTCCTTACCTTAGAGAGAGAGAGAGAGAGAGACAGAGAGAGAGAGAGACAGACAGACAGAGAAAGGAAGGAAATTTAAACTCAGCTTCTATCTTTTTTGTTTGTTTTTTGAGACAGGGTTTCTCTGTGCAGGTTTCTTAAACTCGCTCTGCAGACCAGGCTGGCCTGAAACTCAGAGATCGGCCGGCCTCTGCCTCCCGAGCGCTGGGGTTAAAGGCGTGCGCCACCACCAACTTTTTTTTTTACTTTTCTTGTTTCGGTTTTGGTTTTTCTACGTGACATCTTTTTTAGAAAAGTAAGGCCGTAAGGAGGGGCCCGCCGTGTACCAGGAACGATCTCACGCAGTCCTCACGGTCATCGGCCACACCGTCCAGGTTGACCCCACGTCTCCATGTGCTTGTGCTTGTGAGGCAGGCAGGGTTGAGGCTGGCTGGCGGGAGAGAGGAAGCTGGGGTGTGCTCAGCGCTCTGTTCTGTTCTGTTCTGTTCTGGAGGCTGGGTGGAATTAAGATCACCCACAGAGAAAAAGGGCCGGCCCTGCTTATCTCTGCGCTTTTCACAGATGAATGTGTTTCGCTCTAGCGCTCCAGATAAAGAAGCGGAGGTTATAATTTGATCTTTATGGTGATAGAGCCCAGGGGGACCTCTCTAATTCAGGGCCTTGGTGAATGGAGGAGAAGCTAGGACCTGTCAATCACCCAGCAGCCAGAGCTGGGTTGCTAAAGCCTATCAGAGAGCTGCGGGGCGGGGTGGGGGTGGGCGGGTGGTAGCTCAGCATACAAGCATGAGGACATGAATTCGCCCCCCAAAACACATGTTAAAAAACAAAAACCATGCCGGGCGGTGGTGGTGCACAACTTTAATCCCAGCGCTCAGGAGGAAGAGGCAGGCGGATCTCTGTGAGTTCGAGGCCAGCCTGTTTTACAGAGTGAGTTCTAGGACAGCCAGAGTTACAACAGAAAGATCCTGTCTCAAAAAAAAAACAAACAAACAAACAAAAAAAAAGCCTGGGCTTGGTAACCCATGCTTGTGACCTTAGCAGAGATCCCTTAGGGCGTGGATGGAGCCTGAGGAACTACACCCAATGTTGCCCTCTGACCTCTACACAAAGAGAGAGAGAGAATGCCAAATCTTATCTGCCACCTTTATTCCCTTCATACCCAGAGCCATCTAGTCAGACACAAATACCTGTGGCGGAGATTCCCAGGTTAGCCTCCTATCCGCCCCTACAATGCCCTGGGATAGGGTGTTCTAGTAGCGCCCTGGGAGGGCCTCTCCTCTCCTGTACTGTTTATGGGAAACAGAGATAGGGAAAGTCCCCCGGAGGGTGTGTGACACAGGCCCCAAAGAGGTCCAAGTCCAGAGATACGGAGGGCCCTGAGACGCCCAAGTGCCTTAGTCAGTGCCCCTGTACAGAGCGATCATTACCTCGGGGCAGACAGGCTGGATGAAGCTAGGGTCACCCTGCTACCCTTCCCGTGCAGAGGAGATAGGAGCTGGGCTAGTGCGTGGACCCAGTGGCTCACGGATGTCTACGCCCCTCCCTCGCCGACCTATCGCCCTATCGTGGCGACAGCATGGGACCCTCGGGAACAAGGACTGTCTGAACCCAGGACAGCTCTACGTGCCTGGCATACAGCAGGCGCTCAGCGTGGGCCTGAGGCTCGGCCTGGCTGGATCCGTGACTACAGACAGCATGAGCTCGAGGAGCTTGGCAGCGTGAACTGTCCCCGCCTGTCGCATGAAGGCCCTAAGGAGTCTAACAGACTGACCTGAACTCAGTGTCCACACATGTTAAAACAGGGCATTTGCACCCTCCTCCTCCTCCTCCTCCTCTTCTTCCCCTCCTTACAGCTGCTCAGAGGGTTGAGATGATCGTTCCTGCTGTTTTGAGATAGGGTCTTATGTAGCCCAGGCTGGCCTCAAACTCAGCTACTGAAGCTCCTGCCTCTACCTCCCGGGCGCTGGAATTGCAGGGCATGCTCCCCCTCTCTGGGTTTATGCAGTGGTGGCAATCAAACCCAGGGCCTTTTACGTTCGAGTTAAACGCATCACAAACCGAGTTGCGTCCCAGCCCCTAGGAGAGCTGAGTTGTAGCGCCCTGGGCCTTTAGTGTTAAGTGGTGTCAGCTCGCGCTCTCTCTCTCTCCCTTCCCCCCTCCTCTCTCTCCATTACCACGTCTGCTGGTTGCTAGATTAGCTTCGTCACTTATCCGATGAACTGCTTCTGCTCCTATCACACGGGGCTACCCCCTCACACACACACCACACACCTCGGAAGGCTGTGGGGGTGCTGTGTGCAGGGGTCTTAACTGCTTACAATGCGGTGTATGTCCTGTGACATACAGCCTTCTCTGGGGAATCTCACAAGCCGAGCGGCCGTCAGCTGTGCACGTGGGTTAATGAAGGTCGGCAGACCACACACCGAGACTTGGGTCCTCTGCAAGAGCAGCCAGGCTCTCAACCACTGAGCTATCTCTCTGGCCCCAAGACAGGGTTACTTATTGGCTTGGAGTTCATTCAGTAGGCTGGGCTGGCCAGTGAACCCTAGAGAGTTGCCTGATAAAAGGGTCTTGTCTCCATTTTTTTTTTTTTTTTTTTTTTTGTGATCTTATTTACGTGCTCAAAAGGTTGGAGGTATAAAGAAATACGTGCTTTGGTTATATATTTACTAAGCCCAACCAAGCTTGGTGGGAAATGCTTGTTACTTCAGCACTTGGGTGGCTGAGTTTAGCCTGGGCTACATGGCAAGACCTTGTCTCAAAAAGCAATACAACTGGGTACAGTGATTTGTGCCTACGTAGGTGGAGTCAGGCGGACCAGGAGTTCAAGGCCATGGCTGGCTACAGACAAGGTTTGAGGTCAGCTTTAAAACCCAAAATAAAACCATTTTACTAAACCGCTTTAACTGAAAAGAACCAACTTAAATGAGGTTGTGGTGTAAGAGATTCTTGATTCCTATAATTCTATTTCAAATGCTGGGAATTACAAACTAGTCTCGGGGAGCAGAGGGGATTTCCTGACTTTATTATTTTATTTTTGCAGTACTGAGGATGAATAAGCCAAACAAGCAGTCTACCTCCAGAGAACTGTGCACTCTCTCTCTCTTCCTCCCTCTCTTTCTCCCTCCCTCTCTTTCCCTCTGTCTCTGTCTCTGTCTCTCTGGCTGACTCAGAGATGCTTGCTCTGTCCAGGTTCTGTCAGCCAACCACAGTCGTTCATAGAAATCACCGTCCCGGTGAGCCTTCCAACTGGAAATGCCAGCAAGCCACTTCAGTTCACTGTGCAGATACCTTGAAAGACTCAACAGGCCCTGCTATGGGGACTCCAGTCTGAAGGACCTACAGAAATTTAATTTTTTTTTTTTTTGAAACAGGGTCTCACTGTATAGCCTTGGCTGACCTCAAACTCACAGAGATCCACCTGCTTCTGCCTCCTGAGTGTTGGGATTAAAGGCGTGCACCACCACGCTTGGTGAAATTTACATTTTTGGCAGGACTGCTCAAGGATGCATGACTGCTCAAGGAAGTCCCAACCACTAGCAGATATGAAACTACCTCTCCATAAAGAGCTACGTCTAAAGCAGCACCCTCTGATACCGAGGCTGGCCGAGGGAAAGCCATCGATCTCTCTGTCAGAGTGAATTCTCTAACCCTACCGACCAGCCAGGAAATCCAGCCCCCCGCCCCCACCCCAGTGCCCCAGGATGGCAGGTCCAAGGCTGTGTCCAGCACGGCGTAGGAAAGACTTTTGAGAGGAGACCCATGGTTTGTATTTCCACATCGAACAATGCTTCCCACTCCCTCAGAAATAGAAATAAGAGGTGTGTGTGTGTGTGTGTGTGTGTGTGTGTGTGTGTGTGTGTGTGTACGCGCACGCGCATGCACCTGTAATCCTAGTACCCTGGAGGCTGAGGCAGGAGGATCATGAGTTTGAAGCTAGCCTGGGCTACATAGTGAGATCTACCTTTAAAGGAAGTGGGAAGCCAGGTATAGTGGTGCACACCTGTGATTCCAGTACTCAGAGGTGGAGGCAGGTAGAGCTTTGTGAGTTTGAGGCCAGCCTGGGCTACATAGTGAGATATTGTCTCAAAATGGGGGCCAGGTAGCAAAGGAGGGATGGAGGGAAGAAGAGAAAAAGATATACATTCACTTGCTCTTCTACAGACTAAATGGCTCCGCAAAGTCTAGTTCTCTGGTCTCCACCCTATTCCAGCTATCAAAACCTGTAATAGTCAGATGTGGTGGTGCAGCCTTTGATCCCAGCACTTGGGAGGCAGGAGGGGGATCTCTGTGAGTTCAAAGCCAGCCTGGTCTACATAACAAGTTCCAGAACAGCCAGGACTACATAGAGAGACCCTGTCTCAAAGAAAATAAAACAAAAACCTGTTCTACAATTTCAAAATTCAAAAGAAAAGTTACTAGCTAGAAACTCAGATAGCCGTGTGTGTGTGTGTGTGTGTGTGTGTGTGTGTGTGTGTGTGTGTGTGTGTATTTGGGTGTGTTCTTTTCCTCTGTGTCAAGACCCAAGGCCATCTGTAAACATTATGATGCGAGGATGCTTGTTGGTCAGATTTATCCTTCTGGAAGGGTCTCACTCTAGCCCAGGCTAGCCTGAACTCACTATGGAACCCAAGCTTGTCTCATACTGGTGGCAACCCTCATGCCTCAGTTTCTCAAGTGCTGAGACTACAGGATGAAGCCTGGTTTCGAACTGGTGTTTTAAAGACAAGCTTGTTCCAGGGTCTCTGGTGCCCACAACCTAAAGTTAATTACCCCCCAAACTCGGCTGCAGATGGAACTCCGGGGACAGAACAGTCAAGATTCTGAGATAAAGCCACGCCTCTTTAATTCGTCCTTCGGAATCTGCTTTCTTTCTCACAGACTCCCTGGCGATCAGCTGGGTTAATTACTTATTTAGGTGCTACGGACTGAATCAAGAGCCTCGGGAAAGTTGAGTTAAGGACTCTCCCACACCCCCACCCCATTTAAAAAGCTTTGTGACTCTAGCAGGGATTTCAGGACTTCAGGACCAGGTGTGACTTACGGGGTGAGTCCGATATTCGTCAAGATTCTGGCCAAGGCTCCTCCTTGGACCAGTCAGGAACTGTCCCCTTCCCTCTAGAGTGCTGCGCCTCACACTTTCCCTAGGCTCCTCACGCCAAAGCTCCCTCCACTCTCCCTTGCAGCGATTCTCTGGTATGCATGGGGTTAGGGTGCTGCGAGGGCACCCGTTCACCTCTGGTTCCCACACGTGGTGCACGTGGCAACGAAGGAAGAGGAAGACGGGCTGGAGAAACAGCTCTGTCAATGAGTTTTGTGTTGTTCCAGCACGGGGATCCCTAGAGCGTGTGCTTGTAAGCCCCGTGCTGGGGAGGAGCCCCACCCCCACCCCCCAGGCTCCAGGTGACCGCTATAAATTTGAGGCCAGCCTGGTATATATATCGAGTTTCCGGCTAGCCAGAGCTACATGGTGAGAGACTTTAGCTTTTTAAAAAAGAAAGAAACAAAAAAAAATCAAGGTGGATGGTGCTAAGGTGACTTCTGGTTACACAGACAGACAGACAGACAGACACAGGAGACAGAGACAGAGACAGACCAAAAATGTAATTTTTTTTTCTGAAGTTGAGTACAAGAAATGAGCTAGTTTTGTACCAATTCTACCTCAAACCAATCTCTCTCTCTCTTTCTCTCTCTCTCTCGTCCTCAGTGAGTATCTCTGCCCATCACTGAAGAGGGAATTCTATGGCTGCATGACAATCAATAATTTGGCTCAATCTAAAACCAACTGGATTTTTCTCTTGCTTGAGATGGGGTCTCCTGTAGCCCAGGCTGATCTCAAATTTACTGTGGAGCTGAGGCTGGCCTTGAATCCTGCTCTTCCTGCCTCCCAAGTGCTGGGATTTCAGGTCCACGCCATCACATTCTGCTTTCTGTTTTGTGCTGTTTGACACAGAGCCTCACTCCGCGACCCAGGCTGGCCTGGAATTTTCTCTGTCACTGGAGTTGGACGCTCCAATGAACCAAGTGACCCCCACCAACTAGGTCATGAAGTATCTAGGGGAAGGACCAAATAGACGGGGCTCAAAATGGACCCGCCTCCTCTTGAAGATACTGAGGCTCTGAGAGAACTGCATCTTGCCCCAGACCACCAACTCAGCGAGGGAGAGCCAGGGTCTGAGTCTAGCTGTCTACAAAGACAGGGCTCTTCAGTTTGACAGCAGTCAACCCAAGATTCTGATGCAGGTCCCCAGACCGCAAGTTGGGGGTCTTGCTCTACTGTCCACAAAGGCGGATGTTCTCAGAACACTATGAAAGTCACAGCCAAGGTCTCCTCAGAAGAAAGAAGCAACAGTGAGAGGGAACAGCCTGGATCACGGAACTAACGGTGCCTCCAGGCAGCCCCCAGTCTCTCCATGTCCCCCCTCGGCCCCTCACACGGCCTTGAGTACAACTCCTCCATTAGCGGTTCTTGACCATGTGGTACGGCCACAGATGTATCAAAGGCAAACCAACTGAGATCGGAAACACAAAGGCCTAGTACCTGGTAACGTCTTCTTTTTAAAGAGAAGCAGACCTGATTTTACCCTAAACCAAGCCATCTCCCCCGGGAGAACTGCCAGCCGGGTTCAGAAAAGACAGGAGAGTTCACGCTTCCAGCCACTCACCTGCCTCCGAGCCCTGAGCCGACTGGGGGTCTGCACTGCACCAAGGAGTGGGATCTGCCCAGAATCTCCTTCCAGGGAGATCTAAGTTTCTGCCGCTTGACACGGTTGGAGTAAAGCCTTAGAGTCTTTTACATACAATAGGATTGTCTTCCTGTCAGCTGACCATGTGATCCAACAGAGGGGCTCAGAGATTACCTCACGGCCTACCCAACTGTGGGGGGCGGGGGGAGGGGGACACTCAGGCAACAGATCCAAGGCTCCACTCCTTTATGGGCATTTGCGTCTCAGAGGTCTCAGAGTGCAGCTTGGTGCACTTGCTTGTCTAAGGAAGGGACTTGGGTCCATCCTCAGCACCACAAATAAAGACCCAAAGGCAGTGATAGGAAATGTACTTCATTTTCTTTCTGTCACTCATTTTGTGGCCCAAGCCACGCCCAATAAATGGGGTTTGAGCATCTCCTGCAAACCAGACACCTCAAGGACCTCACAGAGCCCCAGTTAGACCTCCAGAGCCTGGAGACACACTCTGAAAACTGACCATAAAATCATTCGTAACGTTTATAAGTTTAGAAGTACAACTGAACTTGCAGTTTGGTTCCGCAGTCTGAGGAATTCTGCCTGGAATCTGCCAAGTCTCATGGATGTAGCCTTATCCCAGCCTGGGCCTCAGTTTCCCGACTGTAACAGGAAGTCTTTAGAAGGATTTGACTGGCGATTCAGAGATGGAATTCCTCAATTCCCCTGCCTGTCCCAGGTCACAGAAGTCACATATGAAAGAGGCACACAGGAGGCCTTGGAAGTCCTGGTGGGTAAACACGTAAAAGGCACAAAGCATGGTCCTTGGAGGAGATAGAGGAAAGAATGCTTGGCCCGACACGAGATACCAATACTGTCAGCCTTCCCTGAGTCAGCCTTCCCTAGACCAAAGTTCAACGGGGACATGGAGGAATGAGTCCCATTGTCAGGCTTGGGGCTGTGGGTGATAGCCAGAAACCACACCTTTCCATCAGACAATGACCGAGGGGATAAAGTCCAACCAGTAAATAACAATTGAGGCAAAAACAAGAGCTTGGAGCTCCTGACGTCATAGAGGGGGCAGATGGACCGCTCCCGGATCACACAGTGATAGGCTGCTCGCTGCTGAGCCCCAGCGCCCGGAACCGTGACCCAGGGTTTGTGGGTATCGCGCCAATACCTCTGGAACTAAAGGCTCCTGGCAGAGTAGCTTCGGACACAAGATGATAGTGGTCTGAGGGAGGGTGGTGGCAGAGGAAGGACAGGTATAGGGCCATATTCCTGAAATCCCAGCATCTTCCAGGTAGAGACAAGAGGATTGGGAGTTCAAGGCCACCCTGGATAAAGGATGAGTGTGACATCATTCTGGGCTACGTGGGACCTTATCTCAAAGTCAAAAGGAAACTGGGTGTAGTAATGACGCCTTTAATCCCAGTGCTCAAGAGGCGGAGGTAGGTAGTTTGGAGCCAGCCTAGTTCCAGGTCAGGCAGAAGAAGGAAAAAAAAAAAAAAAGGTGGCAGAGGCGATCTAGGCACCAAACCCTGAGATGCTGACTGAACACCTTAACGTTCCCCTTTAACCTGTGGGGTCGCAAACACTGCGGTCCCAGCCGGTTCCTTCTACCGTTATGTGAGTCCCAGGAACCAACCGCAGGCCTTCCCAGGAAGAGTCGCTGCCACAGCTGAGCCATCTCTGGCCCTGGCATGCTATTTTTGAGGTTGTGTGTGTGTAGCTTGCATTGGCCCCTTATTCCTTGATGGCAAACGTCCCATCATACCACATGGGTTCATCCGCTCACCCGCTGGTGGACATTACCTGCGGGTAACACAGCTATGAACTTGTCACGTGTGGTTTTATATGGACATACACTACATTTGCCTCTCCCTCAGGCAGAGACCCAGGACTGAACTTCAGGGACATTGAATAGCTCTATGTTTCTTCCCTGTCTTTCTTTCCTTCCTTCCTTCCTTCTTCAAGACAGGGTTTCTCTGTTGTAACCCTGGCTGTCCTGGAACTCACTCTGTAGACCAGGCTGGCCTCGAACTCCCAGAGTGAGTTTTCACTGCCTGCCCCTGCCTCCGGAGTGCTGGGATTAAAGGCGTGAGCCACCCTGCTGGGCTCCTTTTCTTTTAAGACAGGATCTCAAGTCTCACAAGCCAGTCTCAAGCTCACTATGTATCTGAGGATGGCTTTGAACTTCTAATCCCCCTGTCTATGCCTCTTGAGTACTGGGATTATGTTTCATGTTTTGAGGAATGGGGAGACTCTCCCTCATCTTGTTTATAGAGAAACTGGCAGAAGAGAGACAGTTTATACCCTCTGGCTATTGACGGCAGAGCCAGGGAGTTGGGGGTTGTCTGTGAAAAAGGAAAGTCTTTTGAGTACCTTCTACGTGAGTCACTAGTGTAGGCGCTGGAATTACCCATGAGCACCTGTGCTGGTGAGATGGTCATAGTCCTTCTTCTGCCTTCCTGGAGATACACTCTGGAGGAGAACCCACAACGAGAAAATGACAATTCTGACCAGAGCAATGGAAGTCTGTGAGAGGTAAGTTCTGGCTGATCCTGACCTCTGTGCCGTGATTAGAGCCTTGGGCTTGGGGCAGTCCTGTGAGTGTGAGGAATCCCAGTGACGCTGCTGACACGGTGGAGCCGCTACCACGTGTGTTCCACTCCCCCCCACCATGGACCGTATCCCTTCAGACAGCAAGCCAGAGGAAACCCTTCTTTAGAAAGCAAAAATATACCTCGGGCAGTCATCGAGATCAATGTTTATTATATTTACTTAACACGTGAGCACGTGCTCGCGTGCACGCGCACGCAGGCACATGTGTGGAAGATAAAGGACAACCTTCCAGACTTGGTTCTCTCCTCCCACCATGTGGGTCCTCAGAATCGAACTCAGATCGTCGGGCTGCAAACACTTGCTGAGCTGTCTTACCGGTCTCTGCCTGGCTTTAAACCCCTACTACTCAAAACTTCCCTGACCGCCCTGTGTCTCCGTTTCTAACCTGAGAGATGGACAGAATAATAATCGGGGCTGGAGAGACGGGTTGACGGTGTAGAGCATTGGCCGTTCCTCCAGAGGACCCTGGTTCAGTTCCCAGCATCCACATGGCGGCTCACGGCAGCCTGTAACTTCCATTCCTTCGGGTCTTCACACATCTGTGCGTACACAGACGCAAACATGTACACGTGCATGTAAGTGAGAATAAAGTTTTTTTTTTAAATAAATAAATAAGGGGCTGGAGAGATGGCTCAGTGTTAGGATCACTGGCTGCTCTTCCAGAGGACCCAGGTTCAATTCCCGGCACCCACATGGTGGCTCACAGCTGTCTGTAACTCCGTTTCCAGGGGATCTGGACACCCTCACACCAATGCACATAAAATAAAATTAATTATTGGAAAAAAAAATAAGCTGGGCACTGTGACATATGCCTTTAATCCCAGCACACGGGAGGCTGATTCAGAGGCAGAGGCAGGTGGATCTCTGCGAGTTCGAGGCCAGCCTGGTGTACAGAGTGAGTTCCAGGACAGTGAGAGCTACACAATGAGACCCTGTCTCAATAAACAGACAGACAGACAGACAGACTGATAGATAAATAAAAACTACTTTGAGATTAATAGAGTGGATTCAAGGCATCAAAGCCTACAAAACACTAAACACCAAGTGGGTAGCAGCACTGAAGCTGGGTATCATACTGACATTCGGGGGCATGAGCCCTGGATCCCCTAGCTTCTCACCAGTATACGTCCCTGTACACAGACACTCTGACATTAACAGGACAGCCCGTTTTCAAAATCTCTGCAGTTCAGAGTGTCTGGTGTGAGCCTCCGGTTAGAAGCTCTAAGGCACAGAGAGAGAAATGGCTTTTATGTCCTTCATCTTTTCTCCTGAACCAGATTGTGAGCCCTTTGAAGCCCTTTTGCTCCTAGAACCAGAAGCACGGGTGTGTGTGTGTGGGGGGGGGGTTTGAAGTTGATTAGGCTACAACCCTCCCTGCCCCCCGCTCCCAGTAGCTTCCTGACCCACACATGCGCCGAAAACTGCCCAAGTCCACTTCAATCATGACCTGTACGAGGTGCTGGCTCTCCAGTGAGCAATGCAGCCGGAAGCCAGAGTCCTGCCTAGACCACACACCCACGAGGGCCCGCCAAGTGCAGGAAGGACACGAGGTCAAAAGGAAAAGACCCT
Source organism: Cricetomys ansorgei (assembly GCA_026225945.1). NCBI lineage: Eukaryota > Metazoa > Chordata > Mammalia > Rodentia > Nesomyidae > Cricetomys > Cricetomys ansorgei. Next base: position 2,719,077 of record JAMJFZ010003544.1, read on the forward strand.
TGGGAGTTGTCTTCTCTGATCACTATCGTATGTGGCGAACGGAAAGGAATCTGTGCTCAGGCCTCTTTCCTCTGCAGTCCCACGTAAGTTTCTCTTGCTATTTTTACTAAGCGGAAACAGGAACAAAGTTTTCATTGAGCTATAAGACGGTTAATAGAAATGTATACGGAGCTGAGACGAATTGCTGAGCTGCTGTGCCCAGTCATCAGCCCACGGGCCCGAGAGAGAGTCTGCAACCTAAGCTGTTCTTCTGTTCCTAAGAAATGTCTAGACTGACTCTAATGCATTATTTCAGAGCTATGACGTATGCATAGCAATCCTCGCCATGTAGAGTCAGCGATACCCTGGAAGCGGATATCAGCTGCTTTCTCCTCTCTGGTGTGTGAGGACAGACACGGCTGTCTCTGGAAGGGTCTCCTCACGTGAACTTCGCTAAGGATGAGTTGCTTATCTGTGTTAAAAGGAGATCACAGAATTTTTCTACTGAAATAAGTAAGAATCTAAAAAGTCTGGGCTGGAGAAATGGCTTGGCGATCTAGAGTTTGCTCTTGCAGAGGACCAGGATTCAGTTCCCAGCACCCACATGGTAGCTCGCAATCACGTGTAACTCTAGTTCCAGGGGCGCCTGACACCCTCCTCAGGCCTCCCTGGGCACCAGGCATATGGCGGCACACGTACATACATTCAGGCAGAACACCTGTTCATCTAAAATAAACATTTTTTTTTAATTAAGAAAATTAGGACTTCAAAGCTAGCCTCAGTTATAGGTTATAGAGTTCTAGGTCAGGCTACCCTGGGCTACATGAGACCGTTTCAAAAAAGAAAAATTAAATCAAAAGACTGATCTAAAATTAGCTATGGCAGTGCAGGTCTGTGATCCCAGAAATAAGGAGATGGGTGGGGGTGGTTCTGGAGGGACCAGGAGCTTGATAGATCCCTGACAGGGTGACATATGGGGGCAGGGGTCACACAGATAATGAAGGTGGTGAACTGTGGCTTCTCCCTCACCCTCTGACCTGAGACAGAGGTCTGAGAACTTGATCTTCCAACCACAGCCTCTTCCGGCTGACCAGTCCAGGCTGGCTGGGCTTGAGGAAGGCCAGTTCTGCAAATATTCACCTGAAGCTGTGGGCCTGTCAGCTCTCCCTTTTTAGTCTCAGTGGACCAACCCCAAATTAGGGGAGAGAGACCCATCCCAGGCCACCAGGAACACTCAAGACCCGTGGCCCTTCAGAAGGGGGTGTATTTCAGGGCCCCCTCTCTGCCCTACCAGGAGTCTTTCTCTGTGGTGTGTTGTTCTGAGTGTGTGGGTGTGTAAAAGGTTTTCCTTTTAAAACGTGTATGGCTGTTTTCTGACGTTTGGGTGTGGGCTCTCAAAGGCTTTTTTGTTTGGGGGCTAAAGCTAAAGAGTAACTGTTTAAAAGCTGCTTCTGTTTCTAAGAGCTGGATCTAAGTCTTGAAGCCTTTTGTAACTGTTACTTCACTCCTAACTGGACTCCTAACGGAACCCACCCCTCCAGCTTCCTTCTCCTAGAAGTTACTGAGAAAGATCCTAACTTGTAACTTTTTTTTTAAAACTCCTATTAGCTTCAAAGGGTTAAGAAGGAAGGAAAAGGAAGGAGAAACCTTTACAGGTTGTCTTAATCTGTGTCTGAGGCTTCCCAGCAACTGTCTGCCTTCTCTCTTACTCTCTAGAACTGTCTGTCTTTGAGCCTTGTTTCTGCCTGCTTTTCCATCATCAGCATTTGGAGCTCACCTTTCCCCTGTCTCTACCCCAACCTGGTGCTCGCTCTTCCCGTTACCACCCCAACTGAACTTTCCAACAGACATTCTCTTTCTTGAACACCTCCCCCGCAAGCTGTTCCCAGAAGTCCAAGCAGCATGTAACCATAAGGAAGGCTGCTTTAGCAAAGTGTTTCCTTACACAGGCGAGTGTGTGTGTGTGTGTGTGTGTGTGTGTGTGTGTGTGTGAGAGCATATTTCTTCACTTGTAATAGTTTGTCACTTGGTGCTGCCTGCTGTGTCTGCAGTCTTTCCTGCCTTATAATCTTATAAATTTCTAGTCAGTGGAGAAAATGACACCAACAGGACTACGTGACACTAACAATCCTTGGTACAAGAAAGTTCTGAGGCCATCCTGGGGTAGAGACCCTGCCTACAAATAAATAAAAGCAAGCACCACCACACATTAATATTTTAAATATTTTAAATGGCTTTTTTTTTTTTTTTTTTTTTTTTTGGTGGTAGTTAAGTTTGGAGTCTTTCTTTTCCCAAGGAAGACGTTGGTGAGACCTCAGTTTTGGCTTGCTCGGTAGGTGTTGAGTCCCCTGGCAGAGACTGCAGGTGTTAGGGGCTTTTCAAATAAGGCAAATGAGGCCTATGGATGAGGGGGCGGGCTTTTGTATCAATAAAACACCTGAGCTCAGACTGTGGCCCTCTCGGTCCAGAGACACTAACGGGATGACCGCCCTGACTTCCCTGGGGTGGGGTGCGGTTTGAAGAGCAGTGCAGAACGCGTTCCGGCTTGTATCTTAAAGGCATGTTAGCCAGCAGGACTCTACACAGCAGGAGCCCCAGAATACATGTCTCTTCTCACCAATTCACTTAGGCTGGCAAGGGTGGGGCGGGAACAGACATTTGTTTAGAAAGTTTCTGAGACAGGGGGATGAATCATACAAAGATCAAAAGAGGGTTCCCTAAGAATTAAAAAAATCAAACTCTTCACCTAATCAGTCTGTTACCCTAAACTGGTTAAACTATCAAACCAAAAGCCAGATAAAGGCTGGGAGAGCGGTTCAGAGACTGCTGAGCAAAACATCCTGGTTCCTACCCCCAGCACTGAAAACAACAATAAAAAACAAGACAAGTGTGGCCTGTGGTAGGCAAGAAGAAAGAGCTGGCTTCCCTTTGATGGCGAAAAACAAATAAAATTGAATAATAAAAAAGAAAAGGCAAAAAAGCAAGACACAAAACAGAAGAGGAGCTGAGATGAAGCTCAGCAGAAACCAGCGAGGCCCAGAGAGACCAGGTCAGGGCCAGAACTCTCCAGGCCACACTCCCGACGACTCCCCCAGGTCCTGCCCATTCCAGGTACCCCAGGTCCTAGCCCCAGACCTCAACAATGAAGTTCTGCCTCCACAGCTGAAGGACAATACGTAGATGAAGTCAGTACTGAGGACTCCCAGGCCTCAGGCACAGGGAGTTCATCTTGGACCCTCGGCAACCCTCATCCTCTGGAGCCCTTTGGGGATGAGGGTCAGACGGCTCTGAGAAGGGATCAGTCCCCGGTGTTCCCATTTATCTGTACGTAGAGGCCGTTAGGAACTTATGAGCCATCACCCACTATTTCTAGCAAGTTCTGTGTGTTCCTCAGCAGCCCGCTGTAGGAAGGCAAGAGGAGTCCTGGGAGCTGTCTGTCCTGACAGGACACTACTTCCTGGCCCACACGCCAGCTACTGGCCCACTTTCCTTTCAGATTCAGCAAAGATGGATGCTCTGAGGTCACTGTGGTTTGGCTCTTGTTAAAACTCTGAGACTAGGTGGTCGAGATGGCACAGTGGGTAAAGTCTGGGGACCTAAGTTCAATCCCTGGGAGCCATGTGGTGGAAGAACCAGTTCCTGCAAATTGTCCTCTGATGGCCACATGCATACCACTGTGCATGTGTGCGTTTGCCCGTGCACGCACACACGCACGCGCGCGCACACACAAATACATAAATGAAATAAGGATATAGCTCAATGGTAGAATGTTCTTCACCTTGTACACGCGAGGCCCTGGGCAGGCTTTGGGTTTTGTTTGTTTGGGGTTTTTTGTAGAGACTGGGTCTGATACAGCCCAAGCTCTCCTTCACCTCACTATGCTGTGCGGGATGACCTTGAACTCTTGAACTCCTGATCTCCCACCTCCTCAGTGCTGGCATCATTGCTATGTACCATCCCGGCCTGCTTAGGTTTGATCTCAAGCAAAACCCAAAGCCACTGGTCCGACATTGAAGGTTAGAGGAGAACTGGGAAGGACCCTTTGTCCTGGGCGCCCTGTGTTGACTCCTAACAGCTTCTCCAGCATCTGTGGAAGTGTGGGCTACCACCACCCGCCCTACGAGGGGCACGGTGAAGAAGGACAGAGCGACATACAAGCCATGGGGAGCCTGGGGTCCCAGCTGTGTCTCCATTCCACTTCCCAGAACCACCTTCCTCCTGTGGGGTTTTCCAGCCTTTGTGTAAAGGTGCCTGCGGGAGGGTTCAGAATTCAAGAGACACCCGAGCTTTCTTCAGGGCCTGAAAGAGTTCCAGGGGCCCCACAAGGAGTAGAGATTGGTATCCAAGAGCCTTGCTCTCTGGGGCATGGCAGCCACTTCCTGGATCTGACATTTGACATGACAGAGTTTTGTGTGAGCTGTTACCCCAGATGTTGCGCTTAAAGCGCAAACATCTGTGTTTCCTATGACCCATGGCTATCTTTTTTGCTTTTTAAAGCCTTGGGCCTGTGAGATGGCTCAGCAGGGACGGGGGGGGGGGGGGGGGGGGGGGGGTTGCCGCTAAGCTTGATGACCTGAGTTCGATCCCCGGAACCAACATGGCGGAAGGAGAGAATCAAGTCCCACAGCTGTCTTCTGACACGCACACGCGTTCCGTGGCACACACATACACACACGTTATTCTTCACTCCGGGATACTGTTTTCTAAATATATTTATTGTTAAATAAAATGCAATAAAAAAATCTAAACGATAAATAAAGCCTTGGTTGAGTTTCTGGGCTGAGAGGTCATGTTTCCCTGTGGTGATGATGTCAGTTCTCATCAGCTGGTCACTAGCATGGATTGGGGGGTGGGGGGGTAGACTACGTGGATCCAATGGACTCACATTACCCTGGCCCCTAAGACCCCAGCCTCTCTCCTATCCAAGGTCCCTAGGGTTTTTTAAAAAGAACCAAGACACAGCTTCTCTGAAACCGGAAGGAAAGTGGGTCAGACACAGTTGCCCCACACTGCCTGGAAGCGGTGTCTTTGTGGCAGAAGCCCACAGCCACTGACCTCAGCTGTCTCCAGCCTCAGCACCCCTGCGACACTCTCCCTTCACGTACGAGTGGGGAGAGGCTGTCGGGAGGCGACCCACCTGCTTGTGACCTGTGCCCCGGCCTTAGCTTCCAGGCTGTGAGGCGCTGCCTCTGCCCGTCCTCGGCGCCAAGCCCTGGTTCCCTCGCCTGCCCAGCGAAGCACCCTGAGGGTACCGTGTCTGGGTGAGCATGGGGCTGCCCAGAGCAGGTGAGCAAGCAGATGAGGTGAGAGGTGGCTTTAAAGGAGCCCCAGTTTGGACCCAGGGCCTCCATGTCCTTCCTCTACCCTACATCCTATTAATGAGAGGGGTGACAGAGAGAGACAACAGGAGCCACTGGTCAGCTCATGGCCACGGCCCACTGGTGGCCTTCCCATCTCAAAATCTGGTCTTAAGGACTGGAAGCAAGGCTCCATGGTTAAGAGCACTTGCAGGGGTCCCTGGTTCTGTTCCCAGCACCTACATGGTGGCTCACCATCACCCATAACTCCAGTTCTAAGACAACCGATGCTCTCTTCTGATGCCCAAGGGCACCGGGCATGCAGGTGGCATACAGACAGACTTACATGTGTAGCCCATAGGTACTATGTGAGCTCAGTGAGGACAAAAGACACCTTCACCGAGCCTGACAGACCTCACAGGGCCCTAGCCTTCAATGGCAGAAGCCATCTTAGGACTGAGATGGCCCCCTCATCCCTAGGCCTCATTTACCTTTATTGAAAAGCCCGAACACCTGCAGTCTCTCGACTTGACGCCAACCACAGAAGCCACAACTGAGGTCTCACCGAGGTGCTCCTAGAGAGCCTGGCTACAGAACCTGTGAGGGATTAGGGCTCCCCGATAACATAAACAAATGTCCTTTAACTCGAAGATTTGGGGGTGTAAGGTATTTGAACGACAATGGCTCTGTCCGAGAACCATGAGCAGGTGTGGGCTACAAGGAAGCAAACACCAGAATCACAGATTTACATCAAACCAGCACCTGCCGATGGAAGCAGGCAGCCCTTCCCCCAACAGTGTACAGAACAATTGTTTTAAAGTGACATGAGCGTAATTGGAAATACATTTCCCCAACACATGTGAGCAAAACTGTTATAAAGTAGGATAAAATCTGAAAAAGAAAAAGAAAACCTGGCCTTGCCGTTGCTATTGGGTGGCTCCCGCCCAGGGTTGACCTGGGGGAACACAGAGGACAGCTGGACCTCCCCCAGAGCCACTGAGACCAGCCAAAGGGGCGCTTCTCCAAGAAATGAGGGGAAACCAAGAGTGCCCACACCCAAGGGCAAGATGGACAGCTGTAGTTATGCCTGACATGACCCTGGCCTGCAGGTGACCCTGGCCTGCAGGTGACGCAGGCCGAGAAAGGAGTTAGTTTCCAGCACGTGCCATGTGGCCTACCTAGGGACAACAAGGAACCTCCCTTAAAAGTTCTGTTCCTGGAGAACTTGACTTTGGTCAGGGGCCTCTTGGCTGTCTAGGAAGCTTACGGATTTCCTACAGCCTGCCTTTCTTAGGAGAAGGTACTGGAGGCCAAACCTCGGTTTCCCCTGTCACAAAGCTATTCTTCACCCCAGGACGGTTTATAAAGACATTTCAGATTCACAGGCAGGCACAGGGTATACCAGTAGTCCCAGCTCTGGGGAGCTGAGGCAGAGGGATCACTTGAGCCAGGGCTCAGGGCCAGCCTGGGAAATGTCGCCAGACTGTCTTTTGCTTGCTTCTGTTTTGAGACAGGGTCTTATGTAGCCCAGGCTGGCCTCAAACTTGATAGGTGTAACTGGGAATGACCTTGAAGTTCTGATCCTCATCCGTCTCCATCAGGAGCGCTGGGATCACAGGCTGTGAGCCACCGTGGGTTCCCGTGGCGATGGAATGGAACGGAACCTGTGGCTTTGTGTATCCTGGGCAGGCACTCCGCCAACTGACTTCCATTTTCAGCCCGGACTGTCCCTTTAAAAGGAAAATCAGCGGGGCACCCATCATGTTACAGCACTTGGAAGATGGAGGCAGGAGGACTGGGAGTTCAAGGCCGGAGGTCCTACTTAGGGTTACTATTGCCTTGATGAAACACCAAAGCCAAAGCAAACTGGAAGGAAAGGGTTTATTTGGCTTACACTCCAGACAATGGTCCATCTCGGAGGGAAGTCAGGACAGGAACTCAAACAGGGCAGGAGCTGATGCAGAGGCCACGGAGGGGTGCTGCTTACTGACTTGTGCACCGTGGCATGCTCTGCCTGCATTCTATAGAACCCAGGACCACCAGCCCAGGGGTGGCCTCACCCACAATAGGCTGGGCCCTCCTCCCCCATCAGTCACTAATTAAGAAAATACCCTACAGGCTCGCCTACAGCCTGATCTTACAGAGGCATTTTCTCAGTTGGGGTTCCCTTCTCTCAGATGACTCAAGCCTGTGTCAAGTTGACATAAAATTAGCAGTACACCAATTTTAACTACTTAAATTCAGGAGGCGCTGTCTCAGAAAAGCAAACCAACAAAATAGAACAACCCACAGTATTTCAATCGAAACAATCATATTGAACAGTATTGATTTTAATGTTTTTTTAAATAGTAGTGTAAGAGGCTGGAAAGATGGCTCAGCTACTCTTGCAGAGGATCCAGGCTCAGTTCCCGGCATCCACATGGCTACTTACAACCATCTATAACTCCAGTTCTAGGAGATCTGATGCCCTCACCTGGCCTCCATAAGTACCAGGCATGCACCCGTACAAAGACATACATGCAGACAAAACACCCATACGCATAAAATAAAAATAAATCTTTTTAAAAAAAATGGTAGCGTTATGATATCTGTGCAGCCTTTATTGGTGCACTAAATAGTAAAGCCCAAGGGCAGATAAGTCTTGAAATCACCTTAATTTTGTTCTTTGGTTTAAATCTTTAAAAATGTGGTGAGGGAAATATTCGTTTCCTGTTGTTGAGAAAAAGTACCGAGAGAAAATCAAGTTAAGAGGAAAAGGGTCTGTTTGAGCTCACCGTTCAGGGGTCAGTCGGTCAAGGCAGGACCGTCAAGGTGGCAGGAGCTTGCGGTTGCTGGCCACGGTAGGCTCACAGCCTGAAGACAGCCATGAATGCCTAAGCTAGATTCACTCTATTCCGTACAGTCCAAGATGGCTACCAGGGAATGGTCCCGAGCTCATCAATTAACACAATCTAGACAATTTCCCACAGGCGTGCCCAGGGGCCCATCTCCCGGGAGAGTCTAGATTCTGTCGAGCTGAGAATCAACGAGAACCATCACAAGATTGAACCCAGCCTTGTGTGTGCTAAGTGTACACTCCAACGCTGATCTACCGCACGTGCGCCCGCTCTCCCTTTCTCTTCTGACAGTCTTTATGTAGCTATTACATATAAGATTTATGCCTTCAACACCACCAAAACCTTATTTTTGAAATACAAATGAGCATAAAAATTACAAAATGCCCATGCTATCTGTGATCTCCACGAGTGAGAAAGCTCACGGGCCTGGTGGATACTGTGCATCTGCAGCAGAAGAAAGGGCTCCATTTCAGGAGGGAGCCAGTGGCCCTTCCTCCAACAGCGTGCACAAGACAATTATTTTGTACGTAACTAAAAAGAAACTTCCACAACAATATAGTGTCCTATAGGGGCGTGAACAGGGTCGATCTTCAGTGTGGATTGCAGATTCTTAAAGAATCTGCTCTGGGGGGGAGCAGATCGGGGTGGGATAGGAAGGACTTGAAGGGCCACCAGGGCTAGGAGCCCAGGACCGCTGATCCACTTCCAGGAGGAAAGCAGAAGCCAGCCTCTACCCCCCACCCCCGAGGAGCGAGGGCCAAGGGAGCCTCTACCCCACAAAAGGAGGAACATGACGCCGGAGGTGAGTAGCGTCCCTCCACCCCTGGCGGAAGTGTGGGAGCCCATCCAACACGTACCCATCAGAGTCGGGCGACGCTGGCGATGGAGCCAGCTCCCGATGGACACGTGCCATTGTGACCCTAGCGTCTAGAGCAGCTCCTGGCACCCGCTGGCCTCTCCTTTCTCCCTCCTGGCTCTGGTCCCGGTGGGAAGGCCACTCCTGGGTGCTGTATGAACTCTTCAAACGTATTCCTGCCTTGGGGACATTGCAGTTTCTCTCATTTCTCCCCAGAACTTTTAAAATTAAATTTAATTATGTCTATTTATGCACATGTGTGTGTGAGTGTGTGTGTGTGTAAGTCAGAGGAAATGTTTAGGTTCCAGGGACCAAACTTACATTGTCAGGTTTGACAGCAAGTGCCTTCATCCACTGAGCGGTCTTGCTGACTCCTCTGAACTGGATTTCCAGCCTCAGATACTTCTGCCTCTCGATGCCACTTCTATTCTCAAGAACCCCACCTAACCTAAGAAAACAGCCCACCCCCTCTCCCAGACTGTCCCAGCCATTTCCCACAGCCTAGCATGACAGGGACCAGCATACGTAGACAGATCAGTGGTCTGCCACTGTCACTAGAATGTGGGCTCCAGGGAGGCAGAGACTGTAGCATGTTCCCCCGTGACATGTCATCATCTGTAGCGTCTAGCACCCACCCTAGCTCCTGGCACCCACCGGTGGGTCACCCCACACTCCCTTTCTTTGGGTTAGAAGATGCTGGGAAATTACTCACTAGATTGCTTCTCACAAAAAGTACTCCTTAGCCGTGGCAAAGGAGGTGGCACACTTCCCAAAGCCATGGCTACTGGGACCCCAAGACGCGACCTTATTTGGAAATGAGTTTTACACAACGCAGTCAGGTAAAATGAAGTGATACTGAGCTAGGATCGCCCCATGTGGTGGTCAGTCTCTGTAAGAGGAGGGAAATTCTTACAGAGGGAAGGGGATGTGAGACAAAGAATAAATACCAGGCCTGTGGCTGAAGAGCCCAAGGGCCGCATTCTCTAAGGCCCTAGATCAGAGGTGCACAGCCTACCATCACCTTGATCTTGGACTTCCAGCCTCCATGTGAGGAGAGAATAGACTGCTATGGTGGCCAGCTCTCCAGCTTGTGATACCTTGCTTGGGCACTGGGAAACCAAAGGACTGATGTCCTCTGGGACAGTGCTCTCCTAGGTGGACAGGGGTGGGTCACTCCATCCCTGGAGTCTGGGGCTGCAAACACGTGACTTACAGCGGCTTCTTTCGGTGATCGCTCGGGGTCTCAGAGCGTCACACTCCAGAAAGAGGAAGGGAAAGCTCAGGGCACAGAGCACAAGGAGACTCGGAGGGAGGACTGCAAGTCTCTGCTGGCAGGGTGGCCAGAGAGTGGCTGGCCAGTCTCAGCTGCCCACGCAGATGTGCATGACGCTTTAGATGTTTTACAATTATTTTAGATATATCCGTCTTATTTTAAGCGTGTGAACATTTTGCCTGTATGTGTGTCTGTGCACCACGTGCATACCTCGGGCAGAGGAGGTCAGAAGAACGTATCAGGTCCCCTGGACCTGGAGTTGAGGACAATTATGAGCCACCATGTGGGTGCTGGGAATCAAACCCCAGTTCTCTGCAAGAGCAACAAGTGTTCCTGACTGCTGCGCCAACTCTCCGGCACCCAAGACACCCAAGACATTTTTAAAAAGTGCAAAGGATCTCACTATGTAGAACTCACTCTGTAGACCAGGCTGGCCTTGAACTCACAGAGATCACCTGCCTCTGCCTCCCGAGTGCTCAGATTAGAGGCGCATACCGCCACACCCTGCACATTTTAATAGTAAATTTCAACTCCAAATCAACTGGTATTTTAATGCATCAATGAAAATTATCTTGACATTCTATACCCACCTCCTTAAAGACAAGAGTCTCATGTAGCACGGGCTGGCCTTGAACTTGCTCATAGTGGAGGGTGACCTTGAACTCCCGGTGCTCTTGCCTTCACCTCTGAAGCACCAGAATTATAAGTTTGCACCATCATATGATCATTTTTTAAAAATGGTTCTTGTTGCAGTACGCTACAATCTTTTACCCTCAATTCAGGGAAAGAGAAAGGAAGGACAGGAAGAAACCTTCCTCGCTTTTGCAAGCGGCCGTGGTATAGAAAGAGAGAAAGGTAGAAATCTCCACAGCCTCTTGCAGGCTGTCCTAAGCTTGACGAGGACTAGCTGACAGCGAGCCAGACTAGCGTCTCAGCTCACGGTCTGTAAACTCAATCTCTCCACCCTTTGTTCTTTTAAGTAATGAACACACCAAGGACAGCAACCCCACCAATGAACCACCAACCGACACCCACCCCAGCTCTGGGGGCTTCAGACCTTTTATACCCTAAGCCAAAAGTTCCCATAAAGCCATGCGGCACACAATCCCAAGAACAAGCTACACGTGCCAGGGTGACTGCACCCAACCAGATCATAGCCACCTGCATCAAGCATTCCAAATCCAACTCATAAACATCTACCACACCCGGGGTGGGAACACAAACCTAATCCAAACGCCATTTTGCATTTTTTAAAGAAACCATAGTAACAGAAACTTCTTTCAAGTGTTCTGCTGCAGGTTCTATTTTGTTTCTTTAGAGATAAAAATTTTGCTGTGCAGTCCAGGCTAGCCCCCAGCTTGTGGTAGTCCTCTGGCTCCTGCCTCCCAGTGTTGGGGTGCCAGGTGTGCATCTCATACTCAGCTTTTCATTTTCCCTTGGCACTGTGGGTTAAACCCTGAGGTTCACCGAGCTGCTTCCCCACGCCTTTAAACCAGTACACGGGTGGCAGAGGCAGAGGCAGGCGGATCTCTGTGAATTCGAGGCCAGCCTGGTCTACAGAGTGAGTTCCAGGACAACCAGAGTTACAACAGAGAAACCCTGTCTCGAAAAAACAAAAAACAAAAACAAAAAAACAAAACCAAAAACCCACTTAACCCTCAGTACCTCTGGGAGTGGAGTTTCAGGCTGTCAAGGGCTTCCCATAGCTACGGCTCCCACACTGGGTGGTACAGATCTGGGGCTTCCAGGAGGACTCTCAGGAGTTTACCATAAGCCCAAGGGCCTCCAGGGCTTCCTGACAGAGCTGTGGAAAATCCCTCGAACCTCTCTGAAATCCTTGACCAGGGCTAGGGGCCACGCATTTTATCCTGAGGCAAGCGGAGGCGGTTTTATCCAATTCTCAAAGCTATCTGGCGAGGCCTTCCAAAAAGGCCAGAGAAACCCCGCAGTGTCTACAAGTTGGCAGGCAGGAAAGTCTCCCTTGTGTAAGACAGGCCTTTGAGGCCAGGGAACAGGGCGCCTAGCTCAGGAGATGGGCCACAGCCCCTCCATGACCCTACACCGGAAGTCAGGCTTCAGGACCATCCTCATGACCCTACACCGGAAGTCGGGCTTCCAGACCACCTTCATGACCCTACACCGGAAATCGGGCTTCAGGACCATCCTGCCCCTCAGCTCCCAGGACCCGGAAGCCTGGAAAACCAGGTTCTCAGCATGACATCAGCAGCTGGAGGGGTGGAGAGGCACTGAAGTCAGCACAGTCACAGTTGTCAGCAGCCACACGTCCTGTACCCAACAGTCCTCAGAGAAGTTTCCGCAGAGAGGCAAAGGCTTCCTCTTTCCTTCTTCCAGTGGTTACCGCCCTCGGCTGGTGTCAGCTTGCACTTGGCACAGAAACTGGGAGTGGGGGTGGGGGATAGGCAGACTCCAGAAACCACCCGCCTCACCCAGGGAAGGACCTCTGAGGAACATTCTGGAATGAGGCCCCCCACACCCGGCTGATCATCCAGTCAGCCTTCTTCCTGCCTGTGCTTGTGGAGTCTCTAGCTTGCTGGTTCTTAGGAGAGTTGCCCCTGGCTGAAGAAAGCCGGGCTTTGCCATTCCTTCAGAGCCAGATAACTGCGGCTCTGTGACCTTGTGGGAATTTCCTTTACCCTTCTGAATCCATTTCCTTCCAAGAAGAATGGAGATGGTGTGGATTAAACTATCCACAGCTGTAAGAAGGGCTGGGTGTGGGTCTCACAGATCCCAGCCCCTGGGACCTCTTCTCTCCCCTTCATCCCTGCACCTCAGCTTCTCCCACGCGACAGATGTGTCAGACACCAGCACTTGTAGGTCTGACCTTTCACCGGAACAAAATCCCCAAGAGAGAATAATGTAAGATGGAAAGTGTTTTGATTGACAGTTTCAGGTTTTGGACAATTGCTTGGCGGAGTTGCTTTGGGGTCGGTGTGGAGATAGCACATCACAGTAAAAGTGCGGGGCGCTGGAAACTGCCTATCTTCTAGACACTTGGAGGTGTGTGTGTGTGTGTCCCATTAAACTATAACCTCATAGTTATATCAACCCCCCCAACCCCCAGTTCTCCCGTGGACCTCTGCTTCAAGCAGGGCAAGCACCTCCCAGCTAGATCTCCTCATACCCAGCATCTCCTGCTCCCCATCTCCTCCAGAAAGTCCAGCTTTCCCCCTGGAATTCCCATGTGCTCCAAACAAGTTTCCTCTGAATTTCCATAGGCTGGGGACATGGGTTCCCGGATAGGGTTCGGTACCAGAACCCTGGCATGAAAAGAAACACTCAGAAAACCCTTCCTGAGTGCTGGATTGGCTAAACAGTACAGACGAGGCATGAGTGGGGGGGTGGCGGCGACCCGGGGCCCAGACACAAGTCGGTGCGGCCACAGCGCTGGAGCAGGTTCCTCCCATACAGTGTGATGGAGAGGAAGCAAGCGTGGCTGTGAGCAGTCTGACCACAGTGCGCAGGGTCTTGTTTGGTCTCTGACCGCAACGACTTTTGGGTCTAGAAACGAAAAGTCATAGCCTTATTTTGAGATTAGGTCTCCGGCTAGAAGCCTTCTCTGCTGGCTCAGCTGGGGACAGGGAGGGTCCTCTGGGGACTGGCTCTCCATGGTTCTCAGAAACACTTCAATTTTGTGGGAATCCCAACGTGGAGAAGGAAGCCCAGAGGGAGGAAGGGCCTACCCACTGGGGTTCTCCCGAAACCGTTAGCTGGCTTTACTTCATCGGCAACAGTGCGGAGTTGTGTAACCATCTAAGCATCCAGTTTCCCTTTTCTCAGAAGTTACAGGAAGCTGTGGGCCAGCCCTGCCACCTGAGGGTGTCCTTTCTGGATCCCTCTCCGTCGGTTCCGTTTTCATGTTCATCTGTGTTTTCCTTGCTAACCTGCTGAAATTCTCCTTGAACTGTTTAAAATTAAGAAGGAACACGTGTGTGTGTGTGTGTGTGTGTGTGTGTGTGTGGTGTGTGTTGGGGGGCTCAGGGAGTAATCTGTCTTTGGGAGGTTGAGATGGGCATCAGGAGTTCAAAGTCGTCCTTGGCCGACAGAGTTGAGACCAGCTTTCGTTGAATGAGATCCTTCTTTCCAAAACACCGAAACAGATAAAATAAATAGGCAAGGAGGGAGGTAAGAGGAGCAAAATGGTCCCTGCCCTCAAGCGCTCGGAACAAGATAAGCAAACGGAAGACAGAATTCCAGAGGCTGACATCTGCGTAGCCTTGATGCAAGACGCCCGGTGTGCATCCTGCCACTGAACCCTCAGCGCTTCCAACAAACTCCATAACTATTATTTTCTACAGGATTGTATTATAGACGAGGAAAAGGAGGTCTCAGCTTGGGTTACCGTCGCTGAGACCAAACACCGTGACCAAAAGCAAGTCTGGGAGGAAAGGGTTTATCTGGCTCACACTTCCACATCACAGCCTATCATTTAAGGAAGTCAGGGCAGGAACTCGAGCAGGGCGGGAACCCGGAGACAGGAGCTGATGCTGATGCAGAGGCCACGGACAAGTGTTGCAGTGTCGCTTACTGGCTTGCTTAGCCTTTTTTTTTTTTTCCTCAAGATAGGGTTTCTCTGTTGTAACTCTGGCTGTCCTAGAACTCACTCTGTAGACCAGGCTGGTCTCGAACTCACAGAGATCCGCCTGCCTCTGCCTCCCAGGTGCTGGGATTAAAGGAGTGCACCACCACTGCCTGGCTGTCCTGCTTTCTTATAGAATTTAGGACCACTAGCCCGGGGGTTAAGAAAGCTTGTAGGGCTACAGGTTTGCCTATAGCCCAGTCTTGAGGTTCCCTGCTCTCGGATGACTTTAGCTTGTGTCAAGTTGACATAAAATTATCCAGCGCAGGAGGTTGAGAGAGCGTAAGTGGTCAAGGTTACAACTGTCCTCTGGCATGGCTGAGATACAAGCCCAGGTCTTGGCGATACTCGTGGGCTTGCCGTACTACGCCCACAGAGACCACTCATGGGGGCAGAGAGGGAAGATATCAATGGATGGATTCCCAGAGGATTGGAACTGGGCCTTTCTTCCCGTGCACCTGCTGTAAACACTGATGGCTTGCTTGTTCCTGAGATGGGTCTCCCTGCGTCACCCAGGTCGGCCTCTCCCCATTCTCCTGTCTCCAAAGGGCTGGGATTACAAGCGTATCCCACCGTGCCTGGCTCTGTGTTCCTATCTTTAATGACAGCTTAATTATTTGAGGGGAACTAGTCATGCCATGGTGGGGCTTGATGAGTCTGACACCTGCAGAGCAGTTAGGGAGGATAGAAGTTCTAGCAGAGCTGATATCAAAGTCTTGAGTTCAAAGGCCATCTGGAGACAGAAACCTCCCTCCTCCGGGGAACCGCAGCCTTTAAGACTGAACGAGGGCTGCCACGGTTTGGAAGGCCATCTACTTTCTGTTTTGCTTTGTTGCTCTTGCTTACTTGACAGTCAAATGCTGTCCAGGATGACCCTGAGCTTCTGCTGCTGGATCATGGGGCCTGTACCACAAGGTCCATTTTGGTAATCTGTTTTACTCAGTCTGCTGATTTAAAAATTTAATGCTTTCTCCCAAATGCTCCACAGAAACATCAACAATGTTTGGGGTCTGTTTCGTTTGGAGGAGTCAGGGTGGTTCTCAGGGTCTTGGACTTTCTCCTCGGCCTCAGAACAATGTTTGCTCCACAGCTGGCATTGGAGCCTAGCCAGACTGACACACAAGTTTGCCATCTTAGATACCTCCTAGCTTTGGCTGGGGCCTCCGTTAAGACGTGTGCTTCATAGTGGTTTGGAGGACTCACAAAAGGGATGCTCAGGACTACTGGCAGTCTGTCCTGTGTGAGCATTATGTCTTGGGCAGCAGAGCACCATGGTGATTCTCCAGTGGCAGCCACTGGAGGCTCCATTCTCCAGGCTGGAGAGCAGCCTGAAGCTTCATCCTCAGTAGACAAGGTCACCCTTGAGCTCCACCCCGAGGACAGTGATGGTACTGCACTTGGTGAAGGGCGCTGGGATTGTCAATGTCTTCCCTCCTATTCGGTGGGGAGTTCCTCCAAATCAGACCTCACCAAAACACAGCCCTTCTTAGGTATGAGATGATCCTCAGAGTACCTGCTCCACTTCAAGCATGTCAGGTTCCCAAGAGACAGTCGGCTTTACCTGCAGTCAGTAGTTAGTGCCACCACAGGGGAAACCATTTGCAGTTTCCATTGTGGTCCTCAAGACATGCTGCTTGTGTGCTGTTTCTAAATAACTCCCTTTCCTCCCTTCCCTTTCCTTTCCTCCCTTGAGACAATCTAGAATATTCTTCAGGAGTCTCTAGGGAGTGTCAACTTGTCACCTGGGAAACTTTCCTTCCCTTGGGAGCTGAGACCCAGGGCTGTGGTGCGGCCAGGAGAACCCTCTCAGGACAAGGGTGTGAAAGGGGACAGCTGCCGTTGCTAGGCTACCTGAGGCTGCTGGGGATGATGGTTCTGTCCCTTGGTCCCCAGACTAGAGTTCCCTTGAGAACCAAGCACAGAAGGAGTTTCTGGTTCCAGATCCCTGTCCATAAAAGCTATAGCTTCCTTCTCAGCTCCAAGAGCAGGGGCTCTGGGCTGTGGTGGACATAGGGATCACATGGGTTTCTCCTGACAGGCCCGTCCTGAACCCAGTCTATTTCCCATGGGAGTCAGAGCCTAAAAATGTTCATTTCTGTGCATGTGTGTCTCAGCTGCCGTCAAATTCATCACCTTCCTGCCTCAGTTTCCCAAGTGTTGGGATTTCACGTGTACCACCATGCCTCAGTGAAACACACACACATATTTATTTTCACACAATGTATTTTGATCATGTTTTCCTCTCCCCAGACTCTTCACAGATCCTCCCTACCTCCCTACTCACCAACTTCTTTAAGCTAAGCAGTTTCCAGTTTCTGGCTATTATGAATAGAGCAGCAATGAGCACAGGTGAGCAAGCGTCTCTGTAGTAGCATGTGGAGTCCTTTGGGTATATTCCCCAGAGTGCTGTATCTTGAGATCTATCTCAAGACCCAGCTTGGGTCTTGATCCACTCCCAGCTTCCTGCGGAACCACCACACTGATTTCCATAGCGGCTGTACCAGTTTGCACTCCTGTCAGCAGTGAATGAATGCTCCTCTTAGCCCCCCTCCTCACCAGCATGAGCTGTCTCACACTTTAATCTGCATTTCTCTAATGCCTGATAAGGATGTTGAACATTTTTAAGTGTTTCTCAGCCATTTGTGTTCCATCTTTTGAGATTTCTCTCCTTAGTTCTGAACTCCATTTTTAAATTGAGCTGTTTTCTTGATTTTTTTTAAAATTCTTTATACATTTTAGATACTAACCCTCTCACATGCATGAAGATCTTTTCCCACTCTGAAGGTCGCCGCTGTGTTGGAATGATGGTGTCCTTCGCCATACAGAAGCTTTTCAGTTTCATGGGGCATCATCCACTAATGGCTGGTCTTTTATTTTTTTCAAGACAGGGTCTGCCAACCACCGCCACCTGGATTAATTGTTGATCTTAGTCCCTGTGCTATCTGTGCTCTGATCAGAAAGTCTTCCAGTACCAAAGAGTTCATGACTATTCCCCACTTTCTCTCCTATCAAATCCAGGGTATTTAGTCTCATTTTGAGGTTCTTGATCCATTTAGAGATGTTTTGTGTAGGGTGATAAATATGAATCTATTTGTATTCTTCCACCTGTAGCATCCAGTTTGACCAGCTCTGTTCATTGGAGATGATATTTTTTCCCCCAGTATGTATTTTTGGCTGGTCAAAAAAAAACAAAACAAAAAACAGATGTCCATAGGCATGTGGTCATATGCCTAGCTTTTCAGTTTGATTCCAGTGATCAATGTGTCTGTTTTTATGCCAATAACATGCAGTTCTTCCTGCTCTATCTCTGTAGCTTAACTTGGAATCTGGAATGGTGATACTTCTAGCAGTTCTTTTAGTACTCTGGATTGTTTTAGGAATTCTGGATTTTTGTGCTTCCATATTAAATTGAATATTGTTTTTTTCTGTGAATAACTGTGCTGGAATTTGATGGGGACTGCACTGAATCTGTAGATTGCTTTTGGTAGAATGGCCACTCTCACAATATTAATCCTACTGACCCACGAGCATGGGAAGGAGATCTTTCCATTTTCCGGTGTTGTCCTCGATTTCTTTCTTCACTGTCTTAAAGTTTTTATTATAGAAGTCTTAGTTAGATATGGTGGTGCACACGCCTTTAATCCCAGCATTCGGGAGGCAGAGGCTGGCCTGGTCTACAGAACGAGTTCCAGGACAGCCAGGGCTACACAGAGAAACCCTGTCTCAAAAAACAAACCCATTTTCTGTGCCTTTGTCCAGTTTCTTCTCCTTCCTCTATAACTATTACTGTAGGTTTGGTCTTTTCATAGTGTCCCAGATTCCTGGATGTTTTGTGCATGGATTTTTTTTAGATTTAACATTTTCTTTAACTGAGCTACCCATTTCTTCTACCTTGTCCTCAAGACCTGAAACTCCCTCTTCCATGACATTAGCTGTTGGTGAGGTTAGCTCACCTCTGAGGCTTTTGTTTAACATCCTGAGTTTTTTCAATTTCAGTTAGTGATTCTATTTCTTTGTCAAATTCTACTTTGTCTTGCGATGTTTTCATTATTCCATTCAGCGGTTTGTGTTTTCATTGAAGCTTCAATGTGCTCCCATGTTCCCTGACGTGATAAATATGGGCCAAGTTTCTGAACCTGTAAGCCAGCTCCCAATTCAACATTCTCCTTTGTGAGAGTTGCCTTGGTTGTGGCATCTCTTCACAGCAAAAGAATAGTGACTAAGACAGCACCCCATAATATTTTTTGAGCTAGGGTCTCCTGTAGTCCAGGGTAACCTCAAATTTTCTACATAGCCAGGAATGACCTTGAACCTCTGATCCTCCTGCCTCTCCCTCCCGGGTGCCAGGACTCCAGCTGGGACCAATAATGCCTTTTAGCTTATGCTGACATAGCCCATGTCTGAAAACACGACCTCAGGAAAATTATCTCGTTTTCAATAATATATTTACTTTACCTTTGTAGAGAAAACCTCCTCTCTCTCTTTCTCTCTCTCTCTCTTTCTTTTTGAGTCAGGCTGTCCTCACTGGCCTTAGCTGTCCTGGAACTCACTATGCAGATCAAGATGCCTTGAGGCTACATTGTGACTCAGAGGCTGCATTGTAAGACCCTATTTAAAAAAAAACAGGTAAGAAAGAGAAAAGGTGATGAGGCAATTCCAAAGGACGAGAAAGACAGCTCGGAGCTGTGGTGGCTACTGTGGGGCATGCCACATACTCTGATGCAGGCCTCTCAGTTTTATTTCATTATTATTTTTAGACCTTGTAGCCGTCCGTCCCAGAACTCCCTCTGCAAATCAGACTGGCCGGTCTTGAACTCACCTGCTTCTGCCTCCTCAAGGCTGGGATTAAAGGCATGTGCCACTATGCCCAGGTTTTTGTTTTGAAAGGCAGGGTCTCATGTCCTCAGATTCTCTATAAAGCTGTGGACGACCTCGAGCTTCTGCACTTCCTGCCTTCATCTCCCGAGTGCTGGGACTCCAGTGTGGGCCACCACAACCCGGCACGGCGGTGCACACAGTCAAGTCCTCGGCCAACGCCCTACAGTCCCGGCTTCAAAGGTCTCTCACGTCGTATTACCAAATGCTCTGGAGGGCGCCTGCCTGTTTCTGTAAGTACCTGAGCTAATTAATGTTTCCTTTAAAACAAGCAAAATTCAAGTCAGAACAAACATCCTTTAGATTTAATAAACATGCCTTGTTGAATTTACATGCTAAAATCGACTGTTTTTATAATGTACAGAGAAATGCTATATTGAAACCCACTACTTTGTATGCTTAAAATTTTTAAAAAGGTAAGTTTTAAAAAAAATATTTATTTATTATGTTTTTGGGGGGGTGTGTTTCGTGTGGAGGTCAGAGGACGACTAGCAGGAGTTGGTCCCAGGGACTGAGCTCAAATCATCAAGTTTTACCAACTGAGTCATCCTGCCATTCTAAGACATTATGTTTTTAAATAAGAAGGTAAAGGGCGGGGCTTTGGAATTATCTAATGTTTTACAACTCGGGACTCTGATACATCTCCAGTGAGCAAAATTTAGGTGACTTTCCTGACAAGCTGGGAGTTACTTCCCCATTATGTGTAAGTGGAAGGGAGTTAGATTTTACGAGCACTGCATCATATTCAAAAAGAAAAGAAAGACTAACTGCAGAGAAGCAGAGTTCTCTCTCTTCTCTTTGTTTTGTCTTTTTCTTTCTTTCTTCTTCTTTTTTTTTTTTTTTTTCTTTTTTGTTTTTTCCAGACAGGGTTTCTCTGTTATAACTGGCTGTCCTGGAACTCACTCTGTAGACCAGGCTGGCCCCGAACTCACAGAGACCCGCCTGCCTCTGTCTCCCAAGTGCTGAGAGTAAAGGCGTGCGCCACCCCTACCCCACCCCACCCCACCCAGCCCTGCACATCAGCAGGCAGAGCACATTATTTGATCTTCACTGTGCCGACTTCCCACTTTAAGCCATTCTCTGAGCCGCTGCAGAACAGCCGCTGGGTGACTAGATCAG
Organism: Cricetomys ansorgei; assembly: GCA_026225945.1. NCBI lineage: Eukaryota > Metazoa > Chordata > Mammalia > Rodentia > Nesomyidae > Cricetomys > Cricetomys ansorgei. The sequence goes on from JAMJFZ010003544.1 coordinate 2,739,910, forward strand.
AGATGACTGATAGTGACCAGTCTGCTGACAACAGGAAAGACAAAGAGACCCTGGGACCCCAGTGAGACACTCAGAAGGAAGCCAGCCGGAGCTCTGCACAGATAGAGCTGCTGGCGGTGGCTGCGGGTCACAGTGCATGCAGCAGCTCACCAGCACCCCGAGCACCTCAGGTTCTCTTGACTGTATTTTTGAGCTCCATTTTAACACAGAACATCAACAGAAGACCTTGCCATTTCCTGCAGATAAAAATGTAATATCGGGTCATGACCTTCTCGAGAAAGGGAAGTCTGGCTGGATTATATAGTTGCATGCAAGCTCACTGTGCAAAGGTGACTTAGAGCTCTCGTCCTTCCTGCCTCCATCTCTCAAGTGCTGGGATGCAGGCATGTGTCCCCCCACACTGATCTGTGCAGTGCTGGGAACTGAACTTAGGACCTTGTGCACAGTAGGACCTCCATCCTCACCCAGCCCAGTTTCAGGTTACTTTCTGGAGACTGTTTTCCCATCCTAGGTTTTTAAATAATCTACTAATAGGGCCTGGGGTACAGTGCAATGGTGGGCACTGTGCTCAATGCACAGACTGTCCTAACACATCAACACACACATCTAATGAGGATGAAACATAATTTTAGCTGAGTGTGTGACGCACGCCTTTAATCCCAGGATTTCAGGAGGCAGAGGCAGGTGCGTCTCTGTGAGGCCAGCCTGGTCTACATAGTAACTTTCAGGACAGCCAGGGCTACATAGTGAGACTATGTCTCAAACAAAACAAAACAAAACAAGAGAAAAGAATAATTTAAAAAACAAAACAAGAGAATATAATGGGGCTCCTTCTTTTTTTCCCCCCAGATTCTCTCTGGCTGACAGGATGACAAAAGGCTCATCTGTGTACCAATGTTTACAATACGAGCATATTACAGGGTGCCATGGCACAGATCTGTAACTTAACACCTGGAAGGATGAGACTGCAGGGCTGGCATGCATTCAAAGCCCCAGCATCCATAGTAAGGCCCAGCAGGCTACCCCCTGCTGAGAACAACCGCTAGGTAATAAGAGTTGCATTTTAAAAATGAAAAACAGAAGCTGGACATGGTGGCACACACCTCTAATCCCAGCTCGGGAGGCAGAGGCAGGTGGGTCTCTGTGAAGTCAGCACAAGGTGAAAGGTCAGAGGGCAGTGCACAGTGCAGATGGCGACCCGTGACCTCACAGTCCACATGTGGTTTTAGCTCCTGAGGCTGAAGGAGACATGCCGGAGCTTTACCATCAAAGGAAAGGGGAGATGGCAAGATGCTGGATCAAGTACTGCTTGACGCTGATGCAGAACGCCCAGCTCTCCATGCAGGTATGCACGTGGAAGTAGCCATCAGCTTCCAGCACGTGTGTGTGTGTGTGTGAGAGTGAGTGTGTGCATGCGTGCATGTGTGCGTGCGCGTGTGCGTGCTCACTACAGACCCCGTCTAAGCCAGACTGGTAGTCTAAGCCAGCTCCTCCCTCAGCCTCCAGAATGCTGGGATAACAGGTGTGCGCCACTAAGGACTATGGGAGATGGAGTCAGCATCATATTCAGATCATTACATAGTTGACCCAAGAAATAGTGGTTATTTTAAAAGCTAATTGTTGAGTGAATAATTCTTTATCCTCCACAGATACTGTCTCCTTCCTTGAAATGACTTAAGTCATTTAAAATCTGTAGGCAGAGGCAGGCTGGTCTCTGTGAGTTGAAGGCCGGCTGGTCTACGCAGAGAGTTTCAGGACAGCCAGGGCAATATAGGGAGACCCTGTCTCAAAAAAAAAGCAGACATAGCTCAAGAGATAGCTGAGGGGTTAAAAAGCATTGATTACTCTTCCAGAGGGCTGGGGTTCAGTTCCCAGCATTTACACAGTAGCTGACCACGATTTGTCACTCAGTTCTAGTGGATCTGATGTGGTCTTGTGGCCTCTGCAGATTCTAGGCATCAACCTGGTACACAGACATACACGCAGGCAAAACATATGCACATAAAAAAGAAGTTAGTTTTAAAAAGAAGACTGCCGGGTGGTGGTGGTGTGCACCTTTAGTCCCAGCCCTCAGGGGGTGGGCAGGCGGATCTCTGTGAGTTCAAGGCCAGCCTGGTCTACAGCGTGAGTTCCAGGACAGCCAGGGGTACAACAGAGAAACCATGTCTGGAAAAACCAGCACCAACAACAACAAAATAAATAAAACAAAACAAACACACAAACCAAAAAACAGGGCTGGAGAGACGACTCAGCCATTAAAGGCTAAAGACAAGCAAAAAAAGAAAAGCAAACGCATCCATCGTACTGGGTCATTTTAAAATGCTACTGCTGTCCAAGCACTTGAGGGTTCCGTCTTCAGAACTCATGGTGGAGACTGTTCCTGGTAAGTGAAAGATGGACACTCTCCCCAAGTGGCTACGGAGACTGGTGACGCTGCATAGCTACTGAGAAACAACACGCCTCTTTATATAGTTGTAATTATGGTCTGGATAAGGTGGAGTTCTAGGCCAATTTCCCCCTTCCCGTTTCTACCTGACTCAGTGGCTTGTGAAGAATTTCATGGGGGTGCGGCTGCCCCTGCTTACAGCTCACTCTCACTAACGTCGCAGGACCAGTGGCTTAGTTTTATAAGCGACCCTTGGTTCAGATAGGCCTGCCGCTCAACGACCGCTCAATTCTTACAGCAAATAAGTGGAGGATGTTTTAAACCACATGAACACAGGCTCTCTGCTGTCCTCTGTAATGTCAGCGAGAGCAGACATGTGAACGGGACTCTCTGGGGAAGTGTCTTCAGCAGGCGTGGGCCAAGACGGAGGGAGCACAGGCCACAGGATTTCTCCTGATAACCAAAGACAGTCTTAAAGTCTGAGAGCCAGTGACAAAGAGCACAGTGGGCTGATGTCTAGAGGATGTAGACCGGTTTTAAGGTCTGCCTGTTCCACTTGGCATTATTTTATTTTCCTCTTTGAAATCAAGCCGACTCCGCTGGGAAGAAGACAGGCAAAGACAAAAGGCATTCCGTTTTAGCGGATTCTCCAAGTTCAGCACCCGAGGCTGGGCGGGTACTTGTCAAACAAACGAAAAAAAACTGACGTGAGGTCACGAAGATGATCCTGTCAAGAAAGGCTCTGGGTGGGGGTGGAGAGATGGCTCAGCAGGTCAGAGCACTGGCTGCTCTTGCAAAGGACCCTTCTGTGTCCAGCACCCACGTGGTGGCTCACACCCGTCTAACTCTGTTCCAGGGCATCTGACTTCAGAGGACACTGCACACACTCGGTGCAGATGTCCATGAAGAACACACACACCCATGAACACCTGGAAGAGAGAGGCTTGGGATGGGGAGGTGCATTTTACTGTCAGTTCTCTTAAGGGCTGAAGAGACAGAGAGGCTGAGATTCCCTACCACATCGGGTCCTCAAGAAGCTGCCATGCCCCTTTGGTTCCTCTGAGCTTCCTTCACTTCCTTCTAAGGAAAGTCTCATGAAGAGCTATTAAACAGTGATTTCACCTTAGATTAACGTCCTAAACTCAACATGGTCTAAACAGAACTCTTGCTCCTAACCCCGCAGGCTCCACATAGCAGCATGCTTTGCTGTGTACTTCCTCAACTTGGTGTGGCTCTTGACTCCTCCCCCTTAAAACCCTTTGGCACAGCCCATGGCTTCTGCTTCCAAAACAGAAAGTGACCATCCCTGCCCTATCACCCTGGTCCTAGCCACCTTGTCTCTGACTTGGATCAACTGTATCAACCCATCGCCCACAGACGCTAGCCCCCTGGCTCCCTTACTTCCTCCTTCCTTCTCTTTCTCTTTCAGTCAGGGTCTCATATAGCCCAGGCTGGCCTCAAATTCAGTGGGTAGCTAAAAAAGGACTCAAACTTATAATCCACCTGCCTCCACCTCTCAGTGCTGAGACTACAGGTACGGAGAACAGTGTCTAGTTCAAGTGTTGCTGAAACTGAACTCGGGACTCTGAGCATGCTGATCAAGCCCTCTACCAACTGGCCATGTTCCCAGCCCACAGGGGCTGGCTCTTAAAATTTCTAATTGGATCGGCCAGTCCTCTTACCAAAATCCCACACACCACTGTACCTACAATAAAATGCAAACTGCCCCCAACCTACTTCCTCCAAAGTGTCCCTCCACCTGACTTCCGGTTCCTGCCCCTCCGACCCCACCCCTGCCACATCCTGAAGAGCTGGACTCCTTTGCAAGTTTGTTCTGCCTAGCACTCCTGGGATGCTCTAATCAGGGCTGCACGGCTGCTTCTTCCTCATTCAGTTCTCCACTCTGGGTCTCTCCAGGGACCTTCTCCGGGGCCTTCCAAACCACAGCTAAAGAGCACTCCTTCCCCTAGAGGTTTGCAGCAGCACAGGGTTTTCCTCTCTCAACCCCAAGGTATCTTGCTCTGTCCACTTGCTCTGCGAGCACAGGGCCTTGTTCTGGTCATCGCTGTGTCTCATGCTAAGAAAGTGAGGTCAAGCCGAGCGGTGGTGGTACATGCCTTTAATTCCAGCACTCAGGAGGCAGAGGCAGGGGGATCTCTGTGAGTTCGACACCAGCCTGGTCTACAGAGTGAGTTCCAGGACAGCCAGGGTTACAACAGAGAAACCCTGTCTCAAAAACAAACAACAAAAAAAAAGAGAGAGAAAGTAAGGTCAGAGCCGCATCCGCATGTACTTTACAAAGATGGGTGAAATTCCACTCGCCCACTGTAAGCCTCAAGGAATCTTGAGAGCTCTAGGATGCAGACTGATAGGTGAGCAAGCACACAGCATTATTCTCTATAGTAACTCTCACAGCTGACCTGGACCGTGCTGACAGGCGCCCTCCTGGGCTCTGGGATGCTGATAGTGCCAGCCAGGTCCTGCCTGTGTGAGGCAAGCATTCTACCACTAAACCACATCTTCAGCCCTGGTCCTGCATTTCTTAAATGACCAACACGTATGAAGAATGCCCATTATTATGAAAATTATGATGCGCTTTATAACTGCAGTGGGGCTATCTGATGATAAACTGCGATCAATAAAGTTTTCTATTTGAATGTTTCCTCACTGAAACATTATTAAAGAAGTGTTCTTCTGAGGAAGGG